>JAGFNQ010000174.1:0-27396 GCA_024364735.1 Boesenbergia rotunda
CTGGCCTCTTGGCAGTCAACTGGTGCATCGAACAGAAGCTACTGTTCGATAGGGCAGTCGACTGGTTCTGAGCCAGTCGACTGGCACACCTGAAAACCTGCATTTCAGACCTGAAAACTTGTTTCAAAACTCCACCAAACCTATACTTTCAAGCCAAACAAAGTCATGACACCATTTCTATACTCTATACTAGTTTTCTAAACAATTTAGCCAATCAAAACGAATCCATAAACTTGAAATTAAGACTTTTGCGGAATTTAGCAAGTTATGAAAAATTATATAACTTAAGGCTAAGTTTGTACCAACTCTTGACTTCATGCGGAAATAAAATAGGTTATTCATACTCAATACGACTAAGACATGAAACTATATGTTTCTGAACATTTAACTTTACTAATAGGAAATAAAATAGATTATTCATACTCAACACAACTAAGACATGAGACTATATGTTTCTAAACATTTAACTTTACTAATACTCAACCCAAACACTCTTCCACGGTTCCACCGCCACTGAACACCAATGCAAGTCCTGTCGCCTCCCCACTTACACCTTTTCTTTTCCTTTATCTGCAATAGAAGGAAAATGCAACTAGTAAGCACAAGGCTTAGTAAGTAAATCCCTACTCACAGAAAACACATATCGATACTAAACATGCTCATTTTAAGGAATGCTTTAAAAACTTTACTTGCTCAGAATACTTACAACTAAACATGCTTACAACTTGAAATACTTTATCATGCTTGCAATGTGTCAAATTACACATGAACTAAAAACACTTACTAATAAAAGAAACACTCACACATATACTTATATACTTGAAAATAGCATAATCAACTTTCTCTTAGGCCTTGACATTGTACCATGGTATCAGTGTACCAATTGCGCGCTTTTCTAATAAGTTGCGAGGTAGCTAGCCACCGCACTCCATTAGAACTTTACTTTCTAACTTTCTATGGGCCTTACATTTGCCCGATACATGTCTCCTTCTCAAAGTAAAATACTTTTCTTACTTACCATACTTAAACTTATCACTTTACTTATTTTTGCATATGTTTGCATGCTAAAAACCTTTACTTTTCTCACTTTAACTTTCCATGGAGCATCTTGTGTGCTCCTTAACTAAAATTCACTTTTAGGTCTTTTCAAAAGTGTAAAAACTCATCATGCTTGGCCTACTTACATTCAATACAAACAAATTGAATTTCTAACATGCTAAAACATGCAACTTTAATAGCTAAAACATAGAACAGCCAAAATCCTCTTAACCATGCTTCTACTTTTCAAAAACTAGGGTTCTACAATGAGAATTTCGAAACGAAACTACTCCTATTGCAGGTGAGCGATTTACTTACATCGGTCTTGAAGAAAACTCACAAAAACAGGGAGAAAAACTCCCTACGAAATCCTTTCCCCTCCTTCTTGTGAAAAGCTTCCACCTTTAGCCCTAGGAAGCAACCCTAGGTCTTCTCTACTCAAGGGGGAAGGTGAAGAAGAAGAAGAAGAAGAAGAACCCTTGAATTTCGCCTCTTCTCCTCGCCTCTCTTCCTCTCTCACGCGCGCGGCTACGGCTTCTCCAGGGTTTCACGCGACTTAAGGGGCTTAATATACCTCTTAATGAAAAGGCTTAACTACACTACAACATTATTTCTCTCCTCTATTTTTTGTGCTTGATACCCTAGCCCAGCTGGTTTCTGCTTTAGCCCTGAACTCGAGAGGTCGCGGGATCAAATCTCTCCACGCCCACTTAACCCTTTCTTTTTTTTTTCTCTCCCGCGGCACCAGTCGACTGCCACGATAGCAGTCGACTGATACCCTGAACAGCCAACTTCCCAGCCTAAAATTTCTTCCTTTTCTTCTCCTATTTAATTTCTAAAAATACTAAAAAATTCAGTAAAATTCCTATTAACATATATGAAAAGTACTGGGTATTACAGTAGAGGGTAGAGTTTTTTGTCCGTCCACTGACAACATCATAGTATATCTCATTCAGCTGATCGGTGGATAATGTCTGTGGCTCCCCCCTCTATCGAGGGCTGAGATGCCTCGACCACTCTATTTGTAATTTCATCCTGTAAAAAAAATATCGGATTAATATTGAAATTAAATTATCAGATTAATAAAGACAGAAACAATTAAATATATAATAAAAATAAGAATTGTACGTATATCGTCTGTGATCGAGAATCGACAAAAGACCCATCTTTCTTCTTATGGGTCTTCAAAAATATCTCCATACAAGTGGGCTGGCGAGCAAGATCTCGTTCCTATTTATAAAAACTTATTAGAACCAAATAATACGAGTCTGGTAATTGATAAATATAAAATTTACTTGCATAACTTTGATTTTACTTACCAAGTCCATAGTATGCTCAACAATAGACTTCGATCCAGATGAATGCCGGGTTGTTCCGGTGCTCGGGCCACCTGGCTCTATATTTCTATTGGCTCGAGCCTTTTCAGCATTTCCTTCCATCTTTCTTCAGCCCAGGTGGTCGTCCATACACCTCAAGTCTTGGCATCAACATATGGCGGTCGCGTCACCTTTTTCCTCAAATAATACATGTGGTCACGGTATAACTTGGCACAATATGAATTCTAAGTAATTTTAAATTCTACCTCGTGACCGTCCTCCCATGTATATTTTTTCTGCAATACAATTTATTCAAATGAGTTTATTCAATATTAGAATAGTATGTATTAGAATAGTAAATATATTAAATATACTTATGACAAATTCATTGTAATAAAAAGTTTTCGTCTCCTCGTCTACATATCTCCATGTAATGCCAGCAGCGCAGGCTCTTTCTCTAAATTTTCCAGTAATATAACTGGATACTCGGTGGCCTTCAGGATAAAACCTGCATACAAATTATATTAAATTTTGAAAATTTATAATAACTAAACTTAAATTAATAATAATCATAATTACTTACGATTCTCCAACGATTTTCAGAGTCTTGTAGCCACGGAGTACAACTGGCTGCTGACCTGGCTGCCGCTCGTCCTGCTGCTGTGCCATAATAGTATCTGCACAAAAAAATTACTATAGATCATTATAAAGATTGGAGACATGATCATATAAATAAGAGATAAAATGAATACATAACTTACATGATAAACCAAAAATTATTGTATCCAGTTTTATTAGTAAGATCACATTAATCAATAGTAGCATCTTCTAAATATTCATCGCTAGACTCTATTAGTTCAACATTTTCGTCACTGCTAGACATATCTCCATCATCTATATCCTCCTAGGTGACATTAATATCTACAAGTAATTGGGATGTAGACTGGAGTTGAGAATCAACTGAATATCTTTCTACATAATCATTTTGCATTGCATCCTGATTTAGAGAAGTGATGGTGTTCGTCATTTCTATAGTTGACCGAGCCTTCATTCGACAAACAGACATCCATTGACTAGATCTTCGTCTCCTCGTAGTGTATTCAAGATAGAAAACATGACCCCGCTTGTACTCCAAAGATAAAAGGTTCAAACTTATTGAACCTTTTGTTCGCATGCACCTCAACTAAACTGTAATTTGGATGTATTTGAGTACCTATTCCTGGAGTCGGATCGTACCATGCACATTTGAACAACACACATCTTTTTAAAGGTAATGCAAGGTATTCAACCTCTATGATTTCGTCGAGTATTCCATAATAATCGAACTCAATGTTACTATTCTCCATAGATCTTTTGACGCATATACCAGAATTGTAGGTTAACCTGTTTGATTCTCAATGTCTGACATGGAATTTTAGGCCATTAACATAGTAACCAGAGTAAACCATTATTTTATGGAGAGGACCTGATGCAAGATTCAATATCCTATCATCTTCGACATTTGTAATTCTACGATTTTTCACCTATGAAAATAATGTTAACATAAATTAGAAGATTGAATAATATTTCTTAAAACTCAAAAGTGTTCAATTAAAATTGTTGTAACTTACATATATTTGGAATCATAATGCAAATTCTGTCTCTAACTTTGCAGCTATTTCACTAGCACCAAAAGATGGATTTTGCATTTATAATTGTTGTTCGTATAAGCTGACAAAGAATTTATTAGATAATTACAACATTTAAAATGCTCATTGTAACATTTTAAAATGAATGACAATTTTATTAGAGAAGGTAACTTACTTTATATATGGTTTGACCTCATTACAGTTTAGAAGTATGTATGTCCTGACAGCATGGTATTCCTGTTCAATTAACCATCTAGATGAAGCTCCACGAATTGCCTTGCCAGGATACTTGAAAATAAAAGGCATCGAAGTGTCGATCGGCCGAGCATCATCAAAATTTCTTGGACATTTGCGATGTCTGATTTTTATATGATCAGCAAAATAATATTAGCAAAAAGAGGATGCTTCTTCAACCAGATAAGCATTACTTATTGACCCCTCAACTCTTGCTTTGTTACGAACATTATTCTTCAATTTCCTCAAAAATCGTTCGAATGGATACATCCATCTGTACTGAACATGTCCAGCAATTTAAGCCTCGTATGGTAAATGCACTGGCAAATGTTCCATTGAATCAAAAAAACTAGAAGGAAAAATTCTTTCCAACTTACATAGTATGAGAGGAATGTCTGTTTTTAGACGAACCATATCATCCACCATAATACACCGTGATGTCAGATCTTTAAAAAATAAACTCAATTCTGTGAGCGCTTCCCAAACATTCTGAGGAAGTAAATCATGAAAAGTTACTGGAATAAGTCTTTGCATAAACACATGACAGTCATGACTTTTCATTCCGAACATCTTTAATTTGTTCAACATGCATAACAGTGTTGAATATATTATCGAAGACATTCTTTTCAACATGCATAACATCTAAATTATGTCAAATTAGCAAATACTTCCAATAGAGTAGCTCCCAAAATATACTCCTTTTCTTCCATCCACACTTGCACATCTGGACAATGTACTTGTTTATGTCATCCGCACCTGGTTGAGAAACTGGAAGAAATCCATAACTGTCAATTTGTTCAATAATATCATCACCTGAAGCAATGACTGGAGGAGATTTGCTTACTATTACATTCTTTAGGAGATTTGCACATCCATGGCGATAAATTATACGGTGTTAATATAACTGGCCAAGAAGAATATTGTTGTCCTGATTGACCAAATGGTTGAAATCCATCTGCAGAAAGTCCTAATCGCACATTACGTGGTTCTATATTAAATGAAGGAAACACACTATCAAGATGTTTCTATGCAGGGGAATCACAGGGATGACACATTAGACCTCCATCATGTACATGCTCATGATGTCATATCATGTGACTAACTGTAGCAGTAGATGCATATAAACGTTGAAGTCTTGCAATCAATGGAAAGTAATACATCACTTTCCAAGCAATCTTTTTCTTTTTCTTCCCGGGTATGCGAGTAAGAGGCTTATAACGAGGATGACTACATATTTTACATTCACTCAGTTCATTGTCTTCATTCCAAAATATCATGCAGTTATTGATACAATAATAAATCTTCTCAACTGGCAAACCTAAACCATTGACCAATTTTTTGGTTTTATAAAAGCTATCAGTCATTATGTTATCAGCAGGAAGCAACTCAGACATCAATTGACATATGTCATCGTAGCATCTTTCTGAAAAATGATGTTCTGCTTTCAAATTTAATAATCTTGCAGTAGCTGAAAGTTGCGAATGACCAGAAGGAATGCCTTCCCATAGTTCTCTTTCACTGGCCTTTAACATTTCAGATAATTGTTGATATTCTTGTGTTGGTATATCATCTACATGAGAAAATTGAACAACATTGATTGCATCCTCAACCATTGTTTGCATTCCAATATTAGTTGTTGTATCAGGTGCAACAACATTTATATCAGTTGTTGAACCAGCAGAAGGTCTAATTGGTTCATACACGTAAGGTTCTCCGTGACAGTACCAATTATAATAATTTGGCACAAATCCATTTCTACATATATGAACTCTTACAGTGTCCTCATCACGAAAAGCTCTATTTCTGCATTTTTTGTGACTACACGGACATCGTAATTCGTGACCATTCAAACATTCAGGATGACTTTTAGCAAAGTTCATAAAAGTTTCCAGTTCAGAAACAAAATCATCTCTGATAAATCCATTATCTAATCGGTTGTACATCCAAGCTTTGTTCATATACATTTTTGCCTAATCATGAGTAATTCAGTTGTAGGATGAGAATATCAAACAAATAAAATTTAAATTAAACCTATATCACAATTTTATATTAATTACATGTAATAAATAAACTATCAAGGTAACAACTAGCAAGGTAACAAGTAAGATCAATCTATATAATCAGTGAAAACACGTACTAGTAAGATCAATCTAAGTAAGACCATTTCTAATAAATTACTAATTTACACCATATAATAATAACAGAATAAATTTACAATGACCTAACACATAATGTAAGCATTGCAACCAAAATAAAAATAAAATAGATATCTTAAATCAAGTACACGTTTAGAAGGGAAGCAGCAACTGCAGTAACCTATAAAAGTACAAATAAAGTCTAATTAATAACAAATAATGGAGTATTAAGGTAACGACACGTGCCAATTAGGCAGCCGGAAGCCGAATTGCTACGACGACGGTCGAATTGGCATGCTAGAACCATCGACAGCCAAATTGACACGCCGACGTGCCCAAGGACCGCCCGAGATCCGAACGGGCATGCCGACAGCCCAATGGGCAGCTGGCCCAAATGGGTCGCCGGCCCAACTAGGCCAACCAGCGGCCAAATTGGGCCTGCCGGGGGCTGCGGGGCTGCCCGGCAGCCCAATTGGCACGCCGGAGTGCCAATTGGCACGTCGACAAGCCAGGGGTCGGCCAGGGGAGGCCGTCGGCGTGCCCCCAGGCTGTAGGGGCACGCCGCCGTGCCCCCAGGGGCGCCGCCGTGCCCCCAGGGGCGCCGCCGTGCCCCCAGGGCGCCGCCGTGCCCCCAGGGCGCCGCCGTGCCCCCAGGGGCGCCGCCGTGCCCCCAGGGGCGCCGGCGTGCCCCCCAGGCCGCAGGGCCGCGCCGGCGTGCCCCCAGGCAGCAGGGGCACGCCGCCGTGCCCCCATGGGGCTGACACCGTGCCCCAGGCCCTAGGGGCACGGCGGCGTGCCTCCAGGGCTGCCGCCGAGCCCCCTGGCCCACCGGCGATTCCCCTGGGCCGTCGGTGACGCGCCTAGGCCGCTCGCACCTCCTTAGGACCGTGCTCACAGGGTCGGAGCCGCGGAATAGTGAAGAGGAGAACGATCGATGGAGAGACGCTTACCGAAGACGAGGAGAATCGAGAGATCGAGGGAGCGGCGCCAACAATCGCGAGCGAGAGACGCGTGCGTGTGAGGGAGAATCGGAAGTGACCTAATTTTATAAGGGTCACCGACGGAAATCCGACGGATTTAATTCTGTCGGTACAATTTTTCGCGCCCCATTTTCGTCTAAACCCTAAACCATTTTCGTTTGGCGCCGAAACCACGTTTTCGACGGAACAGGTGTTCCGTTGGGAATTTCCGACGGAACAGGACATTCCGTCG
The DNA here is from genome assembly GCA_024364735.1 of Boesenbergia rotunda. Taxonomy (NCBI): domain Eukaryota; kingdom Viridiplantae; phylum Streptophyta; class Magnoliopsida; order Zingiberales; family Zingiberaceae; genus Boesenbergia; species Boesenbergia rotunda. The sequence continues at coordinate 7,564 of JAGFNQ010000174.1, forward strand.
GCAATTTTCGACGGACCACCTGTTCCGTCGGCAATTTCCGACGGAACAGGATATCCGTCGGAAATTTCCGACGGAACACCTGTTCCGTCGGCAATTTCCGACGGAACAGGATATCCGTCGGAAATTTCCGACGGAATACCTGTTCCGTCGGCAATTTCCAAAATTTTTTCGAAAAAAAAATTTTCTGACGGGAAGGCCTGTTCCGTCGACAATACTTAAAATTTTTTCGGCAATACTTAAACTTTTTCGCAGAAAAAGGCTATTTCCGATGGAAAGGATGTTCCGTCGGCAATACTTAAAAAAGGCAAAAAAGTCACTTCCGACGGGAAGACTTTTTCCGTCTGAAATTTCCGACGGAAGTGCTGTTTCGTCGGAAATTTCCGAAGGAAGCGCTGTTCCGTTGGAAATTTCCGACGGAACAGACAATATTTCCGTCGGAACCCTTTGTTGTGGCCGGAAGGGATTTTCAATTTGCCGACGGCAACAACTGAACTTACCGACGGAATATTTATTCTGTCAGTAAATTCCGACGGAATCCAAATTCTGTCAGAAAAATACCGACAGAATGAATTTCCGTCGGTAATTCCTTCGGTAATCCTGAGTTTTCTTGTAGTGTTGGTAGACGCTTTGTTTGGTGATTTTTGGCAAACCAGAGTTAGACTTACCTGAACCTGACTCCGGTCTTTCGTCCCTCGAGCGTCCTTCCTCTCGTCTTATCGTCCCTCGGACGTCGCGCACGTCCTTCTCGCTCTACCGGTGTACTCTTCCACAGCTTCCACGTCCCTCGGATGTACCGAGCTCGATGGCTCACTTCCCCGTGCAATTTTACTCGTCCACTATCTTTACGCCTGACTTCCTCCGCTCCTAAGCTCCTGCACGCTTAGACAGAGGGATCAAAATCACAACAGGACCTAACCTAACTTGGTTGATCACATCAAAATTAACCGGGACACTAACAACAATTAGACCTCTCTTTGCAGGTAAAGGCTCTTGCTTTTGGAATTTGTTTAGGTTTTTTTTTCCTGGGTGCTTGAGAAAACCAACAATGTCATGTTGAGAAATTTTGTTAATCCTTGTTTTTACTTCGTTGGATCCAAAAACAATTGCTAGCGAATGTTAAAATTGGATAAAAATGATTAGCGCCCATTATTTACCTTGTAAATCTGAGTGTTGTCAAAATAATGAATCTCTTCATTTTGATTCTTAATGCAGAACTTGCTCATCTCTAACCTTTTTCTTAATGCAGAATTGATTAGCTCTCATTTCTTAATGATAAATCTGAGTGTTTGCAAATCTGGTTTTAAAATCAACCTTTTTTCTTCCCAATATCTGATATATTATTATAATCAAATTGTGTGTCTTCTCCAATTATTTGGCATCTGCTTTATGAATTTTCCACATGAAAGTTTTGTACTTCCATCTACCTCTTATTAATGGATAAAATTTTCAAGTATGTTCCCTAGTCTAGATTTATTTTGCTCTCTAATCTGGATAATTTGTATGGATTGAATGAGCATTTAGATTGAGTGGATAAAATATATTGTCTCTTTTTATTTTATTGCCCTATGTGTGTATTCAGATATAGACTGAATCTATATCCATCCCCCCAATTAAAAATTTCATTTGTTTTGTAACATCATACAATTCTATATTGTGATTTTTAGGTAATTCAAAAATGACATACACAAGAATGTGAAAGCTAATCCAAAATAGCCAAAGACAATCTAGTGGAGAAGAATAAAGTAACAGAGGAGTTGATGATGAAAATGAATCATGATGCACAACATTCCATTCACAATTGGAGATACAAAATGATACACAAAATGAGGAGGTTAATAAGGTGAAAATTGTTTTTGGATATGAACATTGAATTATTTTTGCAACACCAAGTGAAAATTATATATTTCAGACGAAAATGAGGTCATGTCTTCATCCCAAGCTCAGCAAAGAAGACATGGTAAGACTATTATGAGAGATATTCATGCATTACATCTCGATTATGTGCTAGTAGTGAAATTCAATAAAAGGGGACAACCACACGGTGATTTACAATCGACGATTGCAAATTTTATTGGGACTATTCCACGGAACGGACTTGTGTTGTCCCTAAACTTTTTAGATTGGAGAAAAATGCTGGCAAATCGCTTGAATGATGCAAGGAAACTTGTTATTGTATGTTGACAAGTGTTTAATTTCAATTTTGAATTTAAAGCACAAACATATTTCATTTTACGTTTATAGGCACATTTTTGTATCCCTAATCGCCATAAAAGAGTTATAATGCAAATGATGGGGGCTGTGAAGACGATGGAGGACTGAAGTGAAAGCTACATCTTATGATTTAAATACTCTACTAGAAGAGCTTGTTGCAATACGACCCATTTCTTATGAGCTGACACCTCAAACTTGAGAAGTTTTATGTAACTATTGGAAGTCTACTGAGATACAACTAGTAATAACTATTTTTGACATGTGTTTATAGATGTTATAATTTCATTATAAATTTTTGTGCAGAGAATTTAAAAAATCAATAGAGAAAATGTAAACAAAAAGAAAGGGACTCATGCACGCTCTAGTATTATGTCATTGGAATATAAGTTTGTAAGAATCAAAATTATTTCTTTTCTTCACAGTTAGTTTCTCACTGCTCATTTATTGTTTTACACTTTAATGCTTTTATCCTTAAAGTTCTAAGGTTTTGTGATATTCTAGATATTGATTACAAGTAATGTAATGTATATAGTTAGCTTTTGATGGAATGTGTAAATTAGCAATATAAGTTGTTGACCAAAATGAAGAATTTATGCAATTCATATTTGGTGCTAAGTGTGAATTTGTTATCATATTAGTTTTAAGAGAATGACAGAAAATCGAATTGTATTGAAATACAACAATTGAGTTGAAAAAGTAGAAAAAAAGGAGGTGCCCCTACTACTTGAGGTAATAATATGTTTCACTTTTTAAGTTGTCTTTTAAATTTTTTTTTATTCTATGAACAATTTACTTATTCTTGTTAAAATTTACTTAACGTGGATCGCCACCTCCAAGATAAACCTGAAGGAACACAACCAATAGAAGTTCACGAGCAGGCATTTTGGTAATAATTTACATATAATTTCATTACATTTTTGTAAAAGTTGTTACATATGGTTCAACTTTTTTATATAATGAGGTTTTTGGATCTGAGCATTTTAGTCGGGTATGATGTTTAGGAGCTGGTGCGCTGCCTAGCCAAGTTTTTCCAGAGCAATGTAAACACGGCTCAATGTATTGGCAAGATTATCACTCTAATTCAGATTTGACAAGCAAATTTAGGGAAATGGGAGAAAAATTAAAAATATAGAGTTGCGAGTACTGAAATAGAGCAGATGAGAAGATAGATGCAAGAAAATGATCAGTTTCAAAATTTTGAGTAATGCTAAGTATCATGTTCGGAAGTATTGGGGGCTCTCATGGATCCGAACAAGTAATAACATTTCTCACACAAAAAATAATTGTTCAAAATTATTTTGTATAATTAAGTACATGATAGCAAATTTATTTATTTTTGTTGATGGTAGCTATGTTTGCAAATATTATGCAACAACAAGTTTCACACCCGAACTCGATAATAACTTGAGAGAATTACGCAATTGATGAGGTTGGTTTTTAAGTACAAATGCTTTGTTAGAGTATTTTTGACATTCTGTATTTTTTTAAAATGCAGATTAAATTGTTGTTTAAAACAAATTAATTCATAATCTTAGTCATATGTTTTTTTATACTATTCTGGCACTCTTGTTCTTCTGAAACTTGCACTAGTCTCAAACAGGAATACTGTATAGTTTGTGTTAGTTTTTACAATTTGTTTCAATATTGAATCTAATTGATCTTGCATTAACAGTTGTAAGATGTTTTTCATGCTTGTTTGGGTGATAAGTTTGTTATTTAACTTTCCTATCGTATGACAAAGTCAGATTGACAACATAATGCCCTTTTTACTAAAACCTATGTCTTGGTTCCTGAATATGTTTGTTACACATGGTATATGTTGATGTCTGTGTGATTGTATCAATTTATAGCATTGCATGAATTTACACATTTTCGTTGACATAATTTCTTGACTTAATTATTCATGCACTTATTTCTCTTAATAAAATATTTGCCAATCTATAATTTGATTTAGGAATGACATTAAACTTTCATAATTTTATATTTTATTTACCCTACTACATTTTTAGTTGCCTTGTCAATTTATGACTTCTTCTAAAAAGTCTCAGATGTGGGGGAAAAAAATAAAATTGATCATTCTGAAATTGCATACAGGTTAAAAATGAAAGGCAATACAATCTTATTTCAATTTGTAAATTTTATCAGTAAACTTATGTAGTTATGCTTAAGTTTGCTTTCTAGATGAATGATAAGAGTTTCCTAATTATTGGTTTAGTCAAATATTTGAGAATTTTGAAAATTATGATTTTAGTTTTTTGATGCTACTTACATAAAAACTTGAATATAAATATCTTAAAAATAATAATAACTTCATGTACTGACTGTTTTGGGGCTTATTGCGTGTCAATCTGCTTGTAGAATGAAGGTTTTGCACTTGGCCACAGACACTACTCAATATTTAAAACTTTTATTGGCCTTAGCTATGAATTATAAGGTATCACAGCACCATTGTAATTGGCCACCTTTATATTATCTGGTATTACCTAGATTAGATATTGGGAAACCTACTTGTTGCTCTGTGTTTGAACAGTGGACTCGTTAAACTATACTGGTATTTACTATGTGATACTATTTATCAGGTAATTTTATTGGTCTTGACTGGGACAACTAAACTTGGTCATCTACAATACCTTTAGTTTCCTTTAAATAAGACATGCAAAAGCCTAATTGTTGCTTAGTTTTGGTATGGTACAATTTTGTTTACTCCAATAATCTTCTAAACTATGATAATATTTTCTTTGGCAGCAGAAAATATTTTGGAGTGATTGGATAGATGTGATATCACCATCAAGTTGTGTTGGTCCTAACTCTTTGGAGTTGGTTGCAACTCATTTTAAGATTGTCACTAGAAATTTTCATATTTATGGAATCATGTTGTTAAGTCATGTTAAACATAATAATTGTTCGTTTTCCCCCTCTATTTCTACTCTTTGCTTCTTCCAAAATTCCATAGATGTTTGAGGATAACTTTAGGCTTTAGATATCCATAATTGATAATATATTGTATAGCTCCTCTATATGGTTTCAGGAATAGTATTGCTAGTATTTTTTTTTACATGTATTCAATGACGCATGATTTCATCTTTAAAAAAATTATTAATCAGGTCACAGTCGAACTTGGGACGATCGGTCCGGTTCTACGGAGGTTTCCATCGGTCGTCAATGTAAATTAGGAAAGTGCACATGGAAGTTCATCCTGATAACTAGCATTTTCAGATTCGTTATCCATTAAGGAGAATAATTTCATCTTAAATGTTTTGTTATAAGGTACAATTTTGTTAGTGCATTGTATAAGCATGCTTTCCTTTCAATCAGACTTTCTTCAAACAAGGTGATAGATAATGAATGCTAGATGTGTTTACTGCATGCAGGTTTTCAAGAGTGGGTCTCTCTTGATTTCATCAAAAGGTACACTTCTTTGCACTTCCTAGCATTTTATTTTTTTCAGTTTGTTAATGATGGAGCAGTTAACTTGCTCGTTTGACCTTTTCTTGTACATTTCCTTCAAAAAGTAGAGCTCATTCTCAATAAACTGATGCTTCAGATTTAATTATCGATTCACAGTCTCTGAACCCTACAGGTTGAACACCAACCTGGAGTCTTTAACATTCACGTGCAGTCATTAGCATTAACTGCTTCTACCTGTCAGCTCAGAGACTTTTCGCAAATCGCAACCTCACTTCTTGGGTCAAGGCCAGGCCTTAGGAGCCGGATCTGTCATCTTAGTGGATCCCATCGCCTTGCCCACTTAGGCCTTCGCCTTAGGGCCGAACCCATGGACGGTCGAGGCGGAGTCACATCGCCCGAGCACTCAGCCCCATTGAAGGCGCCCCTCCTACACTTTTGGAATCAACAACGCCTCTAGTGCCCACTACAAGAATTACTGGGTTTAGCCATGGGAAATAAATTTCGTCGCTATTTTGGGGATCAAAATTATGGTATGGTTTTTAATTTTGATTCTCGACCTATCTCTTTGACGATCTTTTCTTTGATTTTTCTCCCATCTCCAATTTCCAACACGTAACCCCTGTTAGATATATAGTGTGAATGGAAAAAGAGGTGATTGGACTTTAGTTCCACATTGAGACTTTCTAGTGAATGAAAAGTGAGGAGGAGAATAAAGAGGCTCCATTGTGAATAAGACTTTAGTTCCACATTAAGAGTCTCAAGGTATAAATGTTGGTTTATATTGTTTCACAAATATGATAGTTGTGAACAAATGCTCGCGGAGCCTCTCTCACGCGTAGATACGCAGGGGGGTGCAAATCCAGGACCTAGATTTGTACTGAACCAAGTAAACTCGTGTGCGTGCACGACCTGTGCGCGTCGAATGTCCGACCAATCGGGACAAAATTTATCCAAGCAGATGAACCAACGTTTTGCCAAGTTTTTTTGCTCAAATGTAACTAATGCATTAATTTTGATTAATGCAATATCAGTAGCCCCCAAACGGTTGGATCTGGCCGGTTAAATGACAGTAAATGACGTTAATTCGGTCATTGAATATTACGGGGGTCTGAGCCTATATAAAGAGGCTGTGATCGAGAGCAAAAGACACGGAAAAAAGATATTCTCTTCCACCTCGTTCCCGACCTCCTTTGATAGCGTTTGGGTACTTTCTCAGTTCACCACGAGCAACGAATGCTCCATTGTGCCCGTGGTTCGGCTGTTGTATCCTGAGAGACAGACACCCATCTAAGTCTCGAAGCACCGCCGAAGGAGGACAAATCTGTTTGAAGGACACTGCGTTGCGCAGGCCTCAGCAACTTCTCGGTCGGGAGACTTGGTCGGGAGCTCGGGAGACTTGGTAGGGAGCTGGGAGACTTAGTCGGGAGCTCGGGAAACTCAGCTTGGGAGCTCGGGAGATCTGGTCGGGAGCTCGGGAGACCTGGTCGGGATGCCAATACAATCTTTTTTCCCTTGATGTGAAGGGTATAAGTATTCTTCCACTCATCATGAACAACACTACGATCATACTACTAAGGTCGCCGAAACAATATATGGCATGCATCCATGACCACTACATCACATCAAACACCATTAAAATATTTGTCAATTGAAAAGGAAATGAGGTATCGCTGGTTTACTACTACATACCTCACTTTCTTTATTCATCCAGGATAACTTATAGGGTTTTGGATGTTGGTATGTATTCAGTTGTACTTTCTGGACGGTCTCAACGGATATTACGTTCTCACAACTACCACTATCGATGATCATCTTACAGACTTTATCCGTGATGGAGCAGGCAGTGCGAAAAATATTGGTTCTCAACCAATTATCCCTCGAATCTCCCCTGGGTGTCAACATACTCTTACGAACGACCAAAGTCTCATAGTCATCACAATGAATCATTTCGTCGGATGCATCATACATTGAATCGCCAATTGGTATTGTATCTTCTATGACTTTTTCCTCGATCAACAAGTTTTTGTCCTTTGGATCAGTAGTAATGGGTTTTCTGCATTGGTGAGTCATGTCCTTGTAACCACATTAATAACATTTGATAAGAACCTTAGAGTAAACATGTGCCGACAGTTGCAATGCCCATTGTGATGCTGTTGTGGTGGCTGCTGCTGAAAAAGACAAAACTTTTGAGAGCGAACTAGCCAATTGTTCTGGTCGCTTTTTGCGACTTATTTTCGATTTTATTATTTTTGAGCCACCAATGCAAGCTAAAAGGCCTCTGCGACCATCGAAATTGAATAAAGGCTGAGGGCATCTTTTGGCAAACGCAACCCCCTAAGAATCATGTCACCTTTTTCTCCTTCGTCTCATATAAATCATTTCAATCCACCAGTTGGAAAAACTTATCTGTATAGTCGTCGACTAATCTCGTACCCTGTCTCAACGAGTGAAATTGCTAGAACAAAGTTTGGGTGTAGGCGAAGAAAGGAAGTGTTCCTTTATTATTTCCTTTGTATTCTCCCAGTCAGTTATTTGGAATTTACTTTGTTTGTCTCAAGAGCATTGTATCTGTTCCCACCTTGCTGATGCTCATCTCTTGATCAGTCTAATGTTAATTAACTTGCCTTCAGTCGATCTGCAACTTGCTTGTAGTCGAACATCTGCTCTACTTTGTTGGTCCAGTCAATGAAGTCCTTTGCTCACAATGAACTAAAAACTTTGGACAGATTCCGAAATCCAAAATCTCCAACAGGCACTATTCGCCCATGGTGTCCCTGAGGCATGTATCTCGCCGATGATATGGGTTCTTGAAAGAAGACTCAGATCTACGATCAAAATTTTCACGATCTTGATCCTGCATTTGCGCCGCTTGACACTGGTTTAGCTAGGTTAGCTCTGCTATTTGTCATCGCAAATCTTTAATCGTCATTATGTCCTGGACGTTACAACCATGATGCTCGACTTACTCTATCGAAGTCGGCCAATTGTTGCGACCGCGACTACAACCACGATGACCCGCGATTTGGTCTGATGATTACCTTCACGTGGCTTTGATACCAACAAATGTCGGGTGAGATAGTGATTGTCCTGCAGACTTGATGAGAAGGCGAAATCGAGGAGGGAGTAAAAAGAGAAACCATCACAAATAAGAAAGAATTATTATCAATAGAGAATTATTTCCAATACCTAAATAGGACTCTTATTTATACTACAACCTATGACTTGAATAAAGAAAAGAAATTATACTTAAAGGGTCTTAATTTTAAACTTGTAAGAAAAAAATCATTTACTTTAAAAGAAAATTACATTGAAATTAATTTTGAGAATGACATTGACATTAATTTTATGGGTTGAAATTAATATATCTGTTCCTTTATAAAATTTAGACATTGACATTAATTTTGTCGGTTGCGATTATAATTACAACTTAGAAAGAGTATTTTATACTATGAAAATTGTAAAAAAAATAAGTTACACAATTAAATGAGTGATTATTGGATAAACGATAATCTTATTATTTAGGTAGCGAAAGAGATATTTTTAATAGTTGATAATGGCATTATTGTACAAAAATTTTAAAAATATAGGCATGAAAAAATAATTATAAACAATTCTATTATGATGCTTTATAATTATAAAATTTTATGTTTTGTATTAATTATATTGTATTATGGCTACACCGAACCAGAACCCCGGTCGAAATGGGTGGATTTATGTTAATGTCGGGTGAGGATGGGCGTTTGGGGCTTGGTTGATTGGGTTTAAGCCTGAAAGCTTTATCTTTAAAATAAAATAAAAAAAATTATTAAGCCACGTGAGTCATGCCTAGAATAACTTGTGATACGGGATTGTAAGTGACCCTAGCGGGTTGACCTACAAAGCAAGTTTGGTATGACAAATTATTTGATGGGTTATATCCGACCCATTCAACAATCAGATCTAGCCATCGTGCGGCGGCGGCGGATTTAGAGTGTGGAAGGGAGTGAATCCGATACTGTCCGCCGACCACAAGCAAAGCTGAATTTAGTAAACCGATCCGTCCGCCGATATATATATATATATATATATATATATGGCTGCATTATCCCCATCCATCGCACGCTCCCGAGTAGTCGTCGTCTAAGGCCGTCGCCGGAGATTTTCGCTCCGATGCATCCCGCCCAGCGACAACAAGGCGATTTCATGCATCAGTACCCGGGCCCACAACCCCTTCCCACGGGGATGGAGTCGTCGTCGATGGCCGTAGCCGGAGATTTCCATCCGATGCTTCCGGCGCAGCAACAGCTGGGCGATTTCATACAGCAACATCCGGGCCCACCACCACCTGTCCAATGGGGCCACCACCTGTTCAAATGGGGCCGCCACCTTTCATGGACCCACCTCCTTTCATGGCCTTGCCACCTCTAATGGGCCCACCTGTTCAAATGGGCCCGCCAAGCTTCCCGACGTTCGCCGGCGACTTCGAGATGGGGCAGCCGCGATACCAGCTGCCACGTCCGCCCCCGTTCACGGAATACCCGAGCTTCGCGGCCATAGAGAGCAGCGACGACGACGATCTGGAGGAGTCTCCGCCGCCGCGCGAGTTTGACCAGATGCACCACCGGAGGGTCAACAAGCTGATCGGCGACGAGGACAGTGGTGAGCTCGAGAAGCTGGCCGCGAACCCGCACGGCCCGCCGGTCAACCTCATGGGCGACCCCCTGCTCAGCGTCGTCATCTCCTGCCGGAAAACCCAGATCGCGCTCAAACTCATCGGCCTGCCCCACTGCAATCTCGCGGCTAAGAACTACAACGGCGACACGGCGCTGCATGTGGCCGCCGCCGCAGGCGACCGGAAGGTAAGCCATCTCGATCAATTCTTCAACAGAAACTCACAGTTCTATCAGTTGTCATTAATATTCGCATGTATTTTTTTTTTAATAAGGTGGCGAAGGCATTGCTGATCAAGTTCCCCCAACTGGCCGAGAAACGAAACAACAAGGGGGAGACGCCGCTGCACAAGGCGGCGCTCTACGGGCGGAGGGATATATTTTTCCTTCTGGTGAGCAAGGGCGAAGCTCGCCGGAAGACCGGACGGAGGACGGCGCCACCGCACTCCATTGCGCCATCATGGGCAATGCACAGGGTCTAATTAAATAAATAAATAATTAATTAATTAATAATTTAACTTGTTTAATTTGCATGGATCGAGAACTTTAATTAACTGATGATTTGCAGGGCTGGCGTTAAAGATTGCGACGAGATGGCCGGGATTGGCGATGAGCCGGAATAATGCGGCCGTTACGCCGTTGCAACTACTGGTGACCATTCCCGAGGCATTCCGGAGCCAATTAGTTCTCGGCTCACTCGATAACCTCCTTTATAACTGTCCGTAACTTACACCATCTTAATATAATTTTATTTCAAAATAATTTTAATACTATACATAACATATTTTGATATTCAAAAATACATGTATTATAAATAAAAATATATTAATATCACTATTTTTTTAATAAAATTTTTAATGCTAGGGATTCCCATGCCTAAGGACTGTCGCAAGTGCCGTGTAGAAGATTTCGAGGTATATATATTATAATTTATTTTTTTTTAAACAAAAAAGGCAAAACATTTTGAATTTATTTTTCATGTGATAATGTCGCTTGCCCCTCAAAATTATCTGCAATTAGGACGAGGACCTTGAGGATGAAAATTCAGAAGAAGCTGAAGATGAAGAAAGGGGTAGTAGCAAGGCATTTCGCTCAAAGTTCCCTTCGAAATGCAAGACATTCCTCGACCTAGTGGAACTCACCATTATCATGCCGGGTATCACATATTACTCAATCTTTTAAAGAAAAATAAATAAATAAAAAATAGACAATAAAATGTTTTACTTGTGACTTTTGATTGCTTTAACTTATATGTTGTCGTGGATGGATGCTTGCAGGAAGATGGATTCGTATGTTATTTTACATAATTCTAGGACCAATTCACTTATTTCTTTTCAAACTTCTAAGGCGAGGTGAGTTAATTCGTATTTCATTTTTTTTCTTAGTCCACATTTTATTACAAATTTGTTGAAGTAATTTAGATTAATATTGAAGTTAATTGTAAATTATTTTTTCAATTACATCTTAAACTTTATCTCCAGTTTCTATATTAGAAAAAGTTTATTTTTCCACTACATATAAAATTCTATTTGCTTCAACTCCTTAATACATACTGATTTACCTAATTATCTTCATTATTTTTAAATCCAAAATGAGATATAATTCCTCCTAAATTCAAAATTATATAACTAGAATCTAGTATATTTTCTATCAAATTGAGTATGATCTTTGATCCTGTCGTGAAGCGAGGTGGAAGTCCCAAGGGCCAGGTAGAAGTCTCAAGGGCCAGGTGGAACATCAACTTTCAAAATAAATATAATTTTTCCTAAATTCAATACATTTAAATTTGAATTTAGTATATTTTCTATCAAATTGAACATAATATTTTTTCCGACTGACCAATTGATTAAGAGTTCATATTTAGCTTAGGATGAATTGATTAGGTCAAACTCAATTTGATAGAAAATATATTAGATTTTAATTAAATGACGTTGAATTTAAGAAAAATTATATTTTATTTTAAATTTTTTATATCTAAAAAAATTGAGGATAATTCATAAATTGTTAGTAAAAACATATAAAAATTTACATGTAGGAAGTGAAAATAAATTTTTTCTGATATAGAGATTGAGGAGGAAGTTAATTTGTTTGCAGGGAGTCTTGGGTAATTTTAATCTTAAACAGTTTGAAAATTTGCAGTTTCGCCCAGGATTAGAAGACTCCACCAGCTGAAAGAAACCCACAGAGACGCCGTGAAGCTGATAGAATGCATAGCGAAGGATCCTGCGTACTTCGATTTCTGCTCCAAGGGAGGAAGAAGTGAGAACCCGGCTCCGGCGTCGTCGACGGGCTTCTACTTCACCTCGCCACATTCTGCGCACCATGGCATTCCGGGCCGTCATAACTGGTCGAATTCCGAGCAGCGCAACCTCCTGTTGGCGTTCGTCGACAAGCTCCTCATCCTCGACGACGCCACCAGCGGCAGCGACGGCGCCGGCGATCAAGGGGCTTCTTCCGGAGCGCGAATAGGGCGCTGGAGTCGATGTCGTCCGTGCGGGACTGGTCGGAGCCGCCGTTGATCATGGGGGCCGAGATGGGCCTGCACGAGTTCGTGGGAAAGATACTCCAGGTGTGCCCGCAGTCGGCGACGTACCTGGACAGCCGAGGCCGGAACGTCCTCCAGGTGGCGATCGAGAGCGGCAACCGGGAGATGGTGGAGACCATCCGCCGGATGACTGCGGGCGACAACCCTGTGTTGCCCTCCTGGCTGCTCTCGCACACCAAGTCGAGGAGGACCATCCTGCATTTTGCGTCGGAGAGGGCTCCTCCCGACACGGACGACGCCGTGCAATTGCAAGACGAACTCCTTTTTTTTGAGGTAAACAAGCAAATTGAATCGATCAAAAGTTTGTTTGTGCTAATTAATTCTTCAATAGCTAATCAATCTTGAGAAAGTGAAGTTTTCTCACCAAATTTAGTAGACGGTGAAAGGGATGGTGCCCAAGGAGCTGTTGTACAGCCGGAACAAGGAGGAGAAGACGGCGCAAGAGGTGTTCAGCGAGAGCCACAAGGAGATGTTCCATAGCTGCAAGAACCAGCTGACGGAGATGGGGAAGACCTGCGCGGGGCTGGTGGCCGCGGTGGTGTTCGCGTCGAGCTTCTCGATCCCCGGCGAGAAGGACGAGAAGACAGGGAACCCGGTGTACATGGACAGGCTGCCCTTCAAGATCTTCTCCCACACCTACGTCATCGGCCTCTCCTGCGCCGCCACCTCGCTGGTCCTCTTCCTCTCCCTCGTCATCTCGCCCTACAAGGAGCAGCAGTTCCGGCGGGCCATTCCGGCCAAGTACTTCTTGGCTTGCTTGTCCTTCGCCATGGCGCTATTGGCGCTGCTCGTCTCCTTCACCTGCAACATCTTCCTGCAGATTTACGGCGGGCAGAGGACGGAGTCCGACGACCTGATTCCGCTCATACTAGAGCTCGTCGTCTTCCCTGCACTCTGCTTTATTGTGCTGTACTACAGGGGAGCAACCTTTTGGCCGGCCTTCAGGCGTATTGGAATTAGACAACTAAATCCATGCATTCTTTAGTGTGCCTGAAGTCAGATTTGGTACTACTTTGCCTTGTTGGATTGCACTGCACAGAGATGATGATTGATTAATCTTCTCGTATTGCTTAAACAGAATGAAAAACATTTTGTTTTTTTTCTGTAATCATCTTCTCAATTAGTAAGCTCTGTGTTGCATTTTATCAAACAGAACATGAGCTAACTTATAGTAAGCTCTCTGTTGCATTTTATCAAACAGAACATGAGCGAACTTATAGTAAGCTCTTTGTTGCATTTTATCAAACAGAACATGAGCGACAATAAGTTCTCTGGAATTATCATGCTCTTATTTATTCATTAAAAACATAATATATTAACAGTGGAATCGAGACTTGGTCGATTCCAGGGAAGTATATTTGAAGTGGTCCCCTCGCTTGATTTTTTAGTCCTATAGGTGCAGAGGTATGAAAGGAAAGAATGAATAGAGACTAAATGGGGAGCAACGAATAGGGTTGGGTATTCGGTTAAAATCGAATCGAATAAATTAAAAGTCGATTTAACCGATTTTTTTTTGTATCGACCGAATTTTTTTACAAAAATCGGACTTACTGAACCGAAAAAATTTCGGTTAATTCGGTTTTCGACCGAATAAACCGAATTTTTAAACTTTATTCGTTTTTTAATTAAAACAACCAAATTTTATTTAATTAATTATATTTTTAAATAAAAAATAATTAAATTAATATTTTTATTCGATTTAACCGAATTACAAAATTTAAAACCGAAACCGAACTGATTTAACCGAAAAACCGAACCGAATTTAAAAAAATCGAAAATCGAATTAACCGAACTGAATTTCAAAATTCGATCGATTCAGTTCGGTTAATTTGATTTTTCCAAATTTTTGCTCATCCCTAGCAACAACAACTTCGCCCCCTCCCCCCACGTAAATTTATATTTTTTCCTCCTCCAATATTAAATTTTTAGCTCCATCCTTGCATCTAAAATATGATATCACGGTACATATTATTTACTGATAATATTATTTTGATAGATGAAATACGTGAAGAAATATATGTTAAATTCGAATCTTAGCAGAAAACGCTAGATATAAAAATTTTAGCCTTAATAGATTGATAGGGATGAGTGTCCTAGGATGGACACGTGGTGTGAGGACGTGGCAGGGCTCGCCGAACCAGAGCCCCGAGGTCAGACAGGCAATCGCGCTCTCGAGACTACCTCGAGAGAATGGAAGAAGCCCCCGAGGTCAGACCGGGAATCGGGCTCCCGAGATTATCTCGGGAAAATGGATGAAGGCCCCAAAGTCAGCTCGGGAGATGAGACTCCGAGATTGACTTGAGAGAGTGGAGCCCAAAGATCAATATAGGAGTCAGAAAACCCGACTTCAAGTATCCGTTTCTCCTTCCATAACAGAAAAGTCATCAGATAATTATTGTCCGCAACGCACGGTAATTAAGGCCTTAATGATCGCAGTGGTCGTTACCAAAAGATAGAATATCTATCAAGTAACTGATGATTAAGGAATATGGAGGAGAACATGAGGACACGTATGATACAGACATCAAGTATATAAGATGCTTTGGCATCCACGTAAAGAGGTAAGCTTTCCGAACTAGTAGAAAACATGATTCCTCGTTATCCTCCGAAAAAGATATGATTCCTGACTTGAGCGTCGGAGAGGGCTCCACCGGAAAATCTCTCGGTGCGTTCCCTTTAACGCTCGTGTTAATCTCACAGGGCGTGGACATCTTCTCCCCGTGACCGTTGTCGTGGGCAGCGCTTTGGTGACTCGTCATCCTCGTCGTTCACTTTTGGAACAAGTTTGGCGCCGTCTATGGGAAACATCAAAGCACCAGAAGGAGCACCGTGATGAAAGATCTAGAGGGACAACCCATCATTCTGACGAGGGAGGAGTTGGATCGTTTAGTCGCCAACGCCGTCACAGGAGCGCTGGAGCAACATCAGATCGAGCAAGCCGCCTCATGATGAGTGACTTGGGTGCAAGCCGAAATCCCAAAAATGTCAGCCTCGAATCACCGAAATCGAAGATCCGTCTCGCCACTGGTGGGGCTGGCAATGACAGCTCTAGCGCCCCAGTGAGATTCCTTGGGATAAATGGAAAGGGCACATTCCGTCGCCTCCAGCGTTTTATGGCAGGAGGAGGGGTCGGGGAAGATTGAGGCCTCAAAAGCCCTCCTGAAGTCTCCATCTACCCATTTTTCTCCAAACATCATAGCGGATCTCATGCTCAAGAAATTTCGCACTCCAGAAATTGCTGACTACGATGGGAAGACGGATCCGGAGGACCACATCTGTAAATTCGAGAGCGCGACTCTCTTACACCAATACACAAATGGTGTGAAGTGCTAGGTGTTCTTGAACACCTTATCAGGGGCCGCCCAGAGATGGTTTCAGAGGGTGCCCCAAAATTCAATAAACTCTTTTTTGGAGTTTAGAGCTCTCTTCTTACACCACTTCGCTAGCAGCCGGCGATACTAGAAGATGACATTGAACCTGTTCGCTCTCAAGTAGAAGACCAAAGAACCGCTGAAGGACTATATCCAGTGATTCAATCGGGTGGCTCAAGACGTGTCAACCGCTACTTCAGAGATCCTCATCAGCGCCTTCACGCAAGGACTATCTGAAGGTGATTTCTTTCAGTCGTTGGTGAAGAAGCCACTAGCTAGCTTCGATGACTTATTGGGGCGGTCAGTCAAGCACGTCAATGTCAAAGAGGTGCAGCACACACATCGCAAAGATTCGGCGGGAGTCCCTATCCAGATCTCGGTATGATTCGAGAGGAGAGAACCACCCGCACTAGCTCAGGCAAAAGATCCTCGCTCCGGGAAGTATCACTGGGTCGGTAAGAAGAGGTTGGTGGAGATGGTCGACACCGCTGGACCCGAGCCATCGAAGAAGTATTACAACTTCCATGGCAGCACAACGCACTCTACAGAGAAGTATTATACCCTGAAGAAAAGGAGGTCTAAGGATGCGGACGCCAAGCCCCGCAAACGGTGGAGCAAAGCGGGGTATCGACAGTGATCCCCTTGTCGAAGCCCTTCCCCTCATCGACAACAATCAGGGGAGGACAGATCCAGGCGTCGGGTCCGATCGCGTTCGAGGGGAAGGAGTCGGGAAATAGTGCCCCGCCAGACTATCTCCCATGAAAGGGATCCCAAGAAGGGAAAAGCTCCAGTGTGCGGACGTCCATCAGGCCATGTGGGAGTAATCTCAGGAGGGTCGACTGGAGGAGACTCTCATCGAGCAAGAAAGGCTCATACTCGTCGGTTGGAAAACTACGCCATTGGGATAAGCAAAGACAAGCGCTAGGGCTCGATTATTTCATTCGACCTTGACGATCTGGAGGACGTGGAAGCCCCCCCCCCCCATGATGATGCACTGGTAATCCTCGCCAGAATAGATAATTACAAGGTTAAATGCATCTTTGTGGATGCAGGTAGCTCCATCAACATCCTGTACAAGGCATCTCTGGACTAGATGCAGGTCGACGAGGATGCCCGACCAGGAGTAGCCTAAATATCTACCGTCTCGTGATGCTGAGGATGCCCGAGATGAGTCAACCTGACCATGGTGCCGAAGATGCTCGGCCAGGAGCAGGCGAATATCTTACCATCTCGTGGCGCCTAGGATGCTCGAGATGTGTAAACCTGGCCATGGTGCCGAGGATGCCCGATCAGGAGTAGCCTAAATCTCTACTGTCTCGTGGTACCAAGGATGCCCGAGACGAGTACACCTGGCCGTGGTGCCAAGGATGCCCGGCCAGGAGTAGGCGAAGACCTTACCATCTCGTGGCGCTGAGGAAGCCCGAGATGTGTAAACCTGGTCGTAGTGCCCAAGATGCCCGACCAGGAGTAGCCTAAACCCCTACCATCTCGTGATGCCGAGGATGCCCGAGATGAGTACACCTGGCCGTGGTGCCGAGGATGGCCAGCCAGGAGCAGATGAAGATCTTACCATCTCTTGGCGCAGAGGATGCCCGAGATATGTAAACCTGGTCGTGGTGCCGAGGATGCCCGACCAGGAGTAGCCTAAATCTCTAACATCTCGTGGTGCTAAGGATACTCGAGACGAGTAGACCTGGCTATGGTGTCGAGGATGCCCAGCCAGGAGCAGGCGAAGATTTTACCATCTCGTGGCGTCGAGGATGCCCGAGATGTGTAAACCTGGTCGTGGTACTGAGGATGCCCGACCAGGAGTAGCCTAAACCCCTACCGTCTTGTGGTGCCGAGGATGCATAAGATGAGTAGACCTGGCCATGGTGCCGAGAATGTCGGGCCAGAAGTAGGTAAAGCCACTACTATCTCGTGGTGCCGAGAATGCCTGAGATGTGTAGACCTAGTCGTGGTGCCAAGGATGCCTGACCAGGAGTAACCTATGTGTTGGGGCAATCAGCCCAAGTATGATCGGGAGGATCATGGGTTTTGATGTGTGTGTCAATATAATTAAGTTAGTGTTTCATGTTGATCTAATATGTGTATGTGAGTGTGTAGGTTTGCAGGATATACATAGACTTGGTTGGACGTTTTCGGATACGGTGAAGGGTGGCATGGAGGCAAGCCGTGGGCTTGTGTGCGCATCCGAGGGACCATGGACAAAGCAGGGAAGATGAGCCTGTTGGATCGAGAGAAAACGATAGAGGGGGGGGTGAATATCGTTAAATAATTTTCGGATAAAATTAAGAGCAAACACGCAGCGGAATAAACAAAATTGAACAATACGCAAACACCAAGATTTACTTGGTTCGGAGTCGCGGTCGGCTCCTACTCCAAGGCCCACGGTCGTTGACCATTTACTGTGGGCAATTCTATATGTGCGTAAAAACAGTTTACAAAATGTATTACAGGAATAGTACAGTAAACTTAAAAGCAGCTCTTCGTTACCGACGTCCGGTGTAGATTGTATTTTCGAAGCAGAGGGACGTCGTCGGTGCTTGTATCTCGAGTCAGAAGGTTTCCGGAGCAGAGCGCGGGAGTAGAAGGGCGTGGATGCGTTGGAAGAAGTTGATCGTTGTGAAGCCTTGGTGTTGGGTGCTATTTATAGCACTTCGGGGTGCCCTGAACGTTGGGGGCGCCCGCCCACGTGTCAACCGATCCGGAATTACCTCGGTCAGCCCTTATCCCACTCGAATAGGGCTGAGGATTGACTCTGGGGGCGCCCGGGACGCTGAGGGCGCCCTGGTTGACCACTTCAGCGAGCTTCTCGACTGGATAAGAGTTATCCACTTCGTTGGCTTGAGTGCGGGGCGCCCTAGGCACTGGGGACGCCCTGGAGCACGGGGGAGCCCGGGAGCACGGGGGCGCCCCCCAGTAAGCTTCCGAAGCATACTCTTTACCTAGCTTGTTTTGCCTTGACCTTGGGGGCGCCCGGGACACTGGGGGCGCCCTGCCCAGCTGCTGCCTCTCTCCTTTGAGGCGTTCGGAGCTGTAGAGACTCGTTCCTTTGGTCCTACATCCAGGGTTAGTTGCAAATACAATATAGCAAGAGTATGTTATGAGTATACAGCCTTAGCTGTCATAGTTCTGACTTTGGATCTCCAAAATGGAGCCCTAGGTCGAACCGACGACTACTGTTCCCTCGACGGGGAACGCGTCCTCACCTACTCCTCTCAGGAGAATTTACCTGTTGCCAACCGGCTCCTCCGGTTGGACTTTTGCCTAGCGTTCCTTTGCCAGGTCTTGGATACCAAGCTGTCCTTCGCCCGGTGCCTAGCAGTCCTTCGCTAGGTCTTCGTACCCTAGCAGCCCTTCGCTAGGTGCCTAGCAGTCCTTTGCTAGGTCTTGAATACCCAGCTGTCCTTCGCCCGGTGCCTAGCAGTCCTTCGCTAGGTCTTCGTACCCTAGCATCCCTTCGCTAGGTGCCCAGCTGTCCTTTGCCAGGACTTAGGGTTTCAGTGCCTAGCATTCCTTCGCTAGGTGCCTAGTATTCCTTTGCTAGGACTTCAATCTGCACACTAAACAGCATGTTAGATAACAACTAAGACTTAACTTTTGAACCCTTTGCCATTTATCAAAACACAGGTTTGACTTGGGTGCT
>JAGFNQ010000175.1:0-35241 GCA_024364735.1 Boesenbergia rotunda
GAACACGAAACTCGTGGCTTTGCGAAGTCATCCCGAAGATACTCGGCGTGGACGCGAATAGAGGCGGAGCTTCCAAGGGACGCTTACGGTTGGATCTCGCTCCTTCCTTCGAGTTACGCGAGGTAATACGTAAATTATTTGTTTCTGCAAAATTTTAAATATATGATCATGTCTACACAAGATAAAATTGCATGCTTAGATGTGTGGTTAAATATTTGAGAAATTATTTATGCTAAACCTTCCGCTGCACGTAATTAATTTTAAAATTACGAACCCGCATCCATGTCAACATGCACCCGGTCCCAACAGTGGTATCAGAGCCGAGGTTTGTGTTCGACATAATCATATAATTGTTTTGCGGAAAGCTTTATCATGATCTCAATTTTGGAAAATTTTCAATTATGGAAACTTTCCAATTATGGTAAATTTTCGATTTAGGAATTTCAAAGTTTGGAAATCCTCATGAAATTTCGCAAACTTTTGAAATATCTCTGTTTCTGAAATTTTATGATAATTGTGAAAACTTTCCATTTTTGGAAACTTTCCAATTTTGGAAATTTCCTATTTTGGAAATTTTCCAATTTTGGAAAAACGTAAGTTTTCTTTGTACCAGAAACTTACAATTATTCTGAAAACCTTTTATTTTTGGAAACTTTCCATTTATGGAAAGCTCGCAATTTTGGGCACTTTCTTTCAAGAAAGTCTAGACAAATTATGGGAATATTAATTGGCATTTAAATTTATAATTGGAAATTAAATTATTTACAAAATTCTTTATTTTGGATTGAGCCTCGGGGAGCCGTCCAATTTAAAGTTAGTTGTTATAATTAAATTTCCTAAATTGAATTTAAATTGTCAAATGTTTAATTTGGATTGAGCCTCGGGGAGCCGTCCAAATTAAGTTATTGATATTAATTTTCCATAAATAAAATATGTGATCAAATCTTGAAATTTTTGAGGTGATTCTCAAACGATAATTTCCTTATTTGATTTATGAGGTGATGCTCTTACATATTATTGTCTCCAAAATTAATTAGGAAAATTGTTTCCTATAGAGTATATTTCCTTAAATAAGATTTTCATGAAAATAATATGTGGTTGAATTAAGGGAATCTGTCTCTTAATTTAATAAGATTTGATTTAGAGAAATCAAAGTCTTAAACATATTATTTCCGAAATTGATTATGATAATTCAGGAAATTGTTTCCCAAAACAATTCCTTGAATAAAGTATGAAATTAGAATTAGGAAATCCGGTTCCTAATTCAATTAATGAGACTTGATAAATTAAGTCACATACATACTTTATTAAGGAAATCGTTAGAACATGACATAATTATATGTCATGAATGTGCATAAAAGAAAAGGATGAGACCCAAAACCCCTTACAAAATATTAAGGCCAACACCTTCCATTAATATGGTTAGAACCGGAGTTTTGTTTCTCGTTTGGGTTGATGGACACATCCATGCCCGGCTTGAACCTCAACATGTTCAAACCATGGAATTAGTTTATGATTAATATAGTTGGAGTCAGAGGTCAATCCTTAGTTTTGGTTGTTGGACACATCCAAGCCTGACTAAACGGTTGAATGAGCTCCAACCATATTAAAACTATTTCTTGATTAATGGGTCAGCCTTAAGCTTGGAGCATCGATTTGTTGTGCCACAGCCAAGGTCGATGTAAAGAGAGGTGCAGTTGGGTGCTATGTATATTGTTGCATACTTGTTAATGAGTTAACAACCCAATGATTTATGCAAACATTCAATTAGTTGATAGCATAATGTGATAGTTACATATGTATAATATGTAATCGGTATAATTACCTACCTTCATAGCTAAGAATAACTTGATGGACTCTAGCCATGGTTGTTCTTATCTATGGTTGGATATCAACCTATTTGGAGATGTTCCTACGATCTCCCGAATTGATAAAAAGGGTTATTCAATTCGAAAAATAAATAGGATTTAATTAATGTATATTGATGCATTCTTTATCATTCTCATCACATAACCTCAATTTGTATTTCTAGGATAATCACCTGATCATGTCTTCTCTGAATTTGCGTTCCATTTTGGACACCAATAAGCTGACTGGGCCAAACTTCATGGACTGGCTTCGAAACCTGAGGATAGTCCTCAAGGCAGAAAAGCTTGCTTATGTCCTTGAAGAACAACTTCCCAACCATCCTCCTGAAGATGCAACTCCAGACCAGTTAGTGGCCTATCAGAAACATGTGGCCGATTCTGAACTTGCGAGTTGCATCATGCTGGCCGCTATGGTACCTGAGCTACAAAAGCAGCATGAGCATATGGATGCTCATACCATCGTCTTCCATCTTCATGAGCTGTTTGACGAGCAGGCGAGATCCGAAAGGTTTGAGGTCTCCAGACTCCTCTTCACCTCTAAGATGCAGGAAGGCACTTCTGTTTCACAGTTTGTGTTGAAGATGTTGGGGTACATTGAGCGACTAGGCACACTCGGATTTGCAATGGATCACGAACTAAGTATTGACTTAATTCTGCATTGTTTGCCCAAGAGTTACTCACAGTTTGTGATGAACTATCGGATGAACAAACTGGAGACTACCATTCCTGAGTTGCTTAACCTGCTGAAGACTGTAGAGCCTTCTGTAAAGCAGGATCAGAAGACGGTACTGTTAGTTGGTTCCTCAAAGAAAGGCTCTAAGAGGAAGCCCAAAGAACAAAATAAGGGAAGGAAGAAAAAGGCCAAAAAGATTGAAAAGGCACCAAAAGGCACTTGCCATCACTGCGGCAAGGAGGGCCACTGGCGAAGAAACTGCAAGGTTTATCTTGAGTCCTTGAAGAAGAAGGCATCCGATGCCCCATCCTCTTCAGGTATCTTCGTTATTGAATGTCACTCTATTTCCTCGGACACCTGGGTACTTGATACTGGGTGTAGCTCACATATATGTAATGACATACAGGGGCTAAGGAATAGAAGAAGACTCGTCAAGGGAGAAGCGAATTTGCGAGTTGGAAATGGAGCAAAGATTGCTGCTGTTGCCATCGGAACATATTTGCTAAAGCTCCCTACTGGACTTGTCTTAGAATTGGATAATTGTTATTTTGTTCCTTCGTTAATAAAGAACATTGTATCTATTTCATGCTTGAATGAAAAGGGTTATCATTTAACTTTTAGTAACAATTGCTGTTACATAACTTTAAATGGTGTTCTTTATGGGACCGGAACTTTATGCAATGGTATCTACACGTTAGATTTATCCGGTGACGTTTTCAATATCGAAGTTAGCAACAAACGTGCTCGAATAGATAATCAAATAGACTCCTATATGTGGCATTGTCGTCTTGGCCATGTAAGTAAGAAACGCATGACCAAATTACACCGATGTGGAATTCTGGAATCATTTGAACCCGGTTCATTTGATACATGCGAATCATGCTTAAAAGGCAAGATGACCAAATTACCCTTTTCGGAAAAGGTAAACCAGTGGGAGAATTGCTTGGTCTAATACATACTGATGTATGTGGACCAATGTCAACTCTTGCACAAGGAGGCTATAGCTACTTCATTACCTTTATCGATGATCACTCACGATTCGGGTATGTGTTCTTAATGAAACACAAATCTGAAGCTTTTGAGAAATTCAAAGAGTTCAGAAGTGAAGTAGAGAAACAGCTTGGCAAAAGTATTAAGATACTTCGATCCGATCGGGGTGGTGAATACTTAAGTCAAGAGTTTCAAGATTATCTTAGGGACAATGGGATATTGTCTCAATGGACTCCGCCATATACACCACAGCATAATGGTGTATCTGAGAGGCGTAACCGAACCTT
Organism: Boesenbergia rotunda; assembly: GCA_024364735.1. Classification (NCBI taxonomy): domain Eukaryota; kingdom Viridiplantae; phylum Streptophyta; class Magnoliopsida; order Zingiberales; family Zingiberaceae; genus Boesenbergia; species Boesenbergia rotunda. The sequence continues at coordinate 3,819 of JAGFNQ010000175.1, forward strand.
GATGGACATGGTTAGATCTATGATGAATCATGCAACTCTTCCAAAATCCTTTTGGGGCTATGCGCTTAAGACAGCTGTTTACTTACTAAACAGAGTCCCGACCAAGGTAGTCTCTACTACTCCATATGAGACGTGGAATAGTAAGAAACCTCATTTATCTCACCTAAAGATATGGGGTTGTCCTGCTTATGTAAAGCGGACTGTATCAGACAAATTGGATGCTAAGTCTGATAAATGTCTATTTATTGGATACCCTAAGGAAACGAAAGGTTACCAATTCTATCATCCCTTGGAACAAAAGGTGTTTGTTTCAAGGCATGCTGTATTTCTAGAAAAAGAATTTCTTTTACAAGAAAACAGTGGGAGTAGCATTGAACTTGAAGAAGTTCAAGAAACTCCAATAGACATTACAGAGACATCTAGTCTAGACCACAACCAATAACTCATAATGATGAGCTATCAGTTGAACCTAAAACAACACCACTTCTTCGTAGGTCTGATAGGACACGCAATATTCAGAGAGATACGATTTCTCATAAGTGAATCGAACGACGTGTTACTCATTAACGATGAGAACCTATCAGTTATGAAGATTTCTGAAAAATTCAGAAAGGGATAAATGCTTGAAGCCATGAAGTCGAAATGGATTCCATGTACAAAAATCAAGTATGGACTTGGTTAACCCACCTGAAGGGATTAAGCCCATAGGGTGCAAGTGGGTTTTCAAGAAGAAAACCGACATGGAAGGTAATGTTGTTACCTTTAAGGCTAGATTAGTGGCAAAAGGATATCGTCAGAAACAAGGAATTGATTATGACGAAACCTATTCGCCAGTAGCTATGCTTAAATCCATTCGGATGCTCCTGGCCATAGCAGCTCATTATGATTATGAGATATGGCAAATGGATGTGAAAACACTTTCCTTAATGGAAACCTGCTTGAGGATGTATACATGATACAACCTGAAGGTTTCACATCGGTTAATAAAACCAAAGTATGCAAGCTTCGACGATCCATATATGGACTAAAGCAAGCATCCAGGAGCTGGAACATCCGTTTTGATGAGACAATCAAAGAGTTTGATTTCTCACAAAATCCTGACGAACCTTGTGTGTACAAGAAGGTTAGTGGGAGTGCAGTCGTATTCCTAGTGTTATATGTCGATGACATATTACTTATAGGAAACGATATATCAGTCTTACAGTCAGTTAAAATTTGGTTGTCCAAAACTTTCTCCATGAAAGACCTGGGAGAAGCAACCTATATCCTTGGGATTAGAATCTATAGAGATAGATCAAAACGGTTGCTTGGTCTTTCGCAGTCTACATATATAGACCGAGTGCTAGAAAGGTTTAGCATGTCGGAATCCAAGAAAGGTTACCTTCCCATCAGGCATGGGATCAACCTTTCGAAGTCTATGTGTCCGCGCACAGAAGACGAGAGGATTTGCATGAATAAGATTCCTTATGCATCCGCGATAGGATCTATCATGTATGCTATGTTATGTACTAGGCCCGATGTATCGTATGCTCTGAGCGTCACAAGCAGATACCAGTCTGATCCAGGAATGGATCATTGGGCGGCTGTCAAGACAATCCTCAAGTACTTAAGAAACACTAAGGATGTGTTCCTAATATATGGAGAAGGTGATATGGTAATACGTGGGTATACAGATGCCAGTTTCCAGACAGATAAGGATGACTCCAAATCTCAGTCCGGATACGTATTTATTTTGAATGGAGGCGCAATAAGTTGGAAGAGTTCCAAGCAAGACACCGTAGCGGATTCTACCACGGAAGCGGAATATATTGCAGCTTCGGAAGCAGCAAAGGAAGCAGTCTGGATCAAGAAGTTTGTCTCAGAACTTGGTGTGGTTCCAACCATTGATGAAGCAATACCGGTTTACTGCGACAACAATGGAGCTATTGCACAAGCAAAGGAACCAAGGTCTCATCAGCGATCCAAACATGTGCTTCGCCGCTATCATCTGATCAGAGAGATTATAAGTAGGAATGATATACAAATTGAGAAAATTCCCACTGAAAGGAATTTAGCGGATCCTTTAACTAAGGCCTTGCCTCAAAGCAAGTTTGAGGGTCATGTTAGAGCCTGTGGTATTGGGTACCGTAGCGATTGGCATTAGGCCAAGTGGGAGTTTGTTAGTGATATGAGAGAAGTGTCCTAAGGCAATCGCCTTATGATTGTAATCATTTATTTTAATAAATGAATATTCACTATTTGAGTATACATGTTTGTGTATTTGATTGAGATCTTAAACTCATTTACTGAATGTCCGCAATACAATTCACAGCATGAGAGAATTTGTGATGAATTCACAACTAGTGATTATCTCTACATGTGCAATTGTGAAGTATTGAAATTGTCCCTAGTCGATGAATTGATAAATACGGACACTATCAATTCTGTTGAGACTAGCATGGGTTATTCTCTAATCAGCTGATTCTCACTGGCTGGTGACATTGAGATGTCCGGAGATAAACATGAATGCTAGTTAAGGGAACTAGTTCATTGGAGTGACTGGCTGTAAAACTTCATATGGTAGTCTACATATAGATATGTCAGTGAAGTTCTTACTGCAGCTTAAGTGCGATGTTCCTTTGACTTGCGGTGTTCAAGTCATCTTGGTCATGGAGACTTATACTTTGACATCTTAAGCAAGCATCTCCAAGGAGGTGTGGACCCAGGATGATTGGGTATAAGCCGAAGTGCCCGAAGATGTTTGAACAGCCTACAAAGGATTCACCACTCCTTGCGAGGAGATGTATACCCGAGGCCTATCGTCGGATTGTTACTCGAAGCCTCTGGCCAGAGCATGACATGTTCAGAGTATGAATCTCTTAAATACATGAGAGTAATTAGAATCCGTAGGACGAGAAAACGTTACTTGGGCTAGGTGTGACGTAGTCAGCCTAGTGGGGACTGACACACATAGACCATGTCCTGAACCAAGTGGGTATAAGATGGTGAAGGGAATGGGGCACGATTCATTATAGCTGCTGAAGGGTTTCAGAATTGTTTCTGAGGTCAACCGTTGATCTTTCGATTAATTGGGGATCATGATGTACTACTAGGTGCCACTCATGATCGTTCTATAATTGATTAATTATAGACGGCCAACATAAATCGAAAGCCTATTTAGTCACACGCACTACGAGTAATCCGAGGGATTTAAAACGAGTTGAAAATTGGATTTTCCAATCAAGAGAGATTAGGTTTGGTTGAGCCAAACGATAAGTCGAATCTGAATTTTTCAGAGACGCATCGGAAGCGTAAAATGGCTAAGTCTTTTGAAGACTTAATAGATGAATTAAATAAGTTTAATTCATTGGGGCTTGGCTTGGATGGGCTGGCTAAAGAGGGCCTCCATCCTCTTTGCTTAGTCGGCCACAACAAAGGAAGAGAACCAAGTTTTTGGTTCAATTTATAAAATAAACCAAGTGTGGTTTGTTTTATAAAATTATGGATGATATAAATTTTTATATAATAAACCAAGGTTTGGTTTATTTTTCATGGAAATTAAAATGAACCATGGATTGGTTTATTTTATAAAATCAATCATGGATTGATTTACCATGATAAGGAAATTTATTCCATAGGAGAGAAGATTTTTATCATGAATTAAAATATGATTTTAACCATGATATAAAATCAAACTTGGCATGATGGAATAAGTTATTCCATATTTGAGAGGCTTGATGGTTGAGAGACCACTATACAAAGGACCCAAGGCAAGGCTTGGGTGTGAATCATAGAGATGAAGGCATAGGCTCTCTCCCTCTCTTTCTCTCCTTCTCTTCTCCCCTTCTTGCCGTGCGCTAACCAACCCAAGAAGGAGCACCAGCCGGCCGCCCCTGCCCTTTCCCTTCTGACCACCACCTGCTGCCGGAGAAGGAAGCTCCGGCCATCTCTTGGCCGGAAGAAGGTGCTGCCGGAATTAGAGTTTGCCGCAAGGATCCTTTTTTCCGCAAGCCTCTTCTTTTGCTTCGCCGGAATTTTGATTCCGGCCATCCTTTTGTTGTTAGTCTTCCGACTTCTCTCTTGGTTTTTCTCGTCGCGTTCTCGGACAATCTAGTAGTTCTCGAGAACACGAAACTCGTGGCTTTGCGAAGTCATCCCAAAGATACTCGGCGTGGACGCGAATAGAGGCGGAGCTTCCAAGGGACGCTTACGGTTGTATCTCGTCCCTTCCTTCGAGTTACGCGAGGTAATGCGTTAATTAGTTTATGTTTCTGCAAAATTTCCAAATATATGATCATGTCTACACAAGATAAAATTGCATGCTTAGATGTGTGGTTAAATGATTTAGATAAATTATTTATGCTAAACCTTCCGCTGCACGTAATTAATTTTGAAATTACGAACCTGCATCCATGTCAACATGCACCCGGTCCTAACAGTGGTATCAGAGTCGAGGTTTGTGTTCGACATAATCATATAATTGTTTTGCGGAAAGCTTTATCATGATCTCAATTTTGGAAATTTTTCAATTATGGAAACTTTCCAATTATGGTAAATTTTCGATTTAGGAATTTTAAAGTTTGGAAATTCTCATGAAATTTCGCAAACTTTTGAAATATCTCTGTTTCTGAAATTTTATGATAATTGTGAAAACATTCCATTTTTGGAAACTTTACAATTTTGGAAATTTCCTATTTTGGAAATTTTTCAATTTTGGAAAAACATAAGTTTTCTTTGTACCAGAAACTTACAATTATTCTGAAAACCTTTTATTTTTGGAAACTTTTCATTTATGGAAAGCTCGCAATTTTGGGCACTTTCTTTCAAAAAAGTCTAGACAAATTATGGGAATATTAATTGGCATTTAAATTTATAATTGGATATTAAATTATTTACAAAATTCTTTATTTTGGATTGAGCCTCGGGGAGCCGTCCAATTTAAAGTTAGTCGTTATAATTAAATTTCCTAAATTGAATTTAAATTGTCAAATGTGTAATTTGGATTGAGTCTCGGGGAGCCGTCCAAATTAATTTATTGATATTAATTTTCCATAAATAAAATATGTGATCAAAACTTGAAAATTTTTGAGGTGATTCTCAAACGATAATTTCCTTTTTTGATTTATGAGGTGATGCTCTTACATATTATTGTCTCCAAAATTAATTAGGAAAATTGTTTCCTATAGAGTATATTTCCTTAAATAAGATTTTCATAAAAATAATATGTGATTGAATGAAGGGAATCTATCTCTTAATTTAATAAGATTTGATTTAGAGAAATCAAAGTCTTAAACATATTATTTCCGAGATTGATTATGATAATTCAGGAAATTGTTTCCCAAAACAATTCCTTGAATAAAGTATGAAATTAGAATTAAGAAATCTGGTTCCTAATTCAATTAATGAGACTTGATAAATTAAGTCACATACATACTTTATTAAGGAAATCGTTAGAACATGACATAATTATATGTCATGAATGTGCATAAAAGAAAATGATGAGACCCAAAACCCCTTACAAAGTATTAAGTCCAACACCTTCCATTAATATGGTTAGAACCGGAGTTTTGTTTCTCGTTTGGGTTGATGGACACATCCATGCCCGGCTTGAACCTCAACATGTTCAAACCATGGAATTAGTTTATGATTAATATAGTTAGAGTCAGAGGTCAATCCTTAGTTTTGGTTGTTGGACACATCCAAGCCTGACTAAACGGTTGAATGAGCTCCAACCATATTAAAACTATTTCTTGATTAATGGGTCAGCCTTAAGCTTGGAGCATCGATTTGTTGTGCCACAGCCAAGGTCGATGTAAAGAGAGGTGTAGTTGGGTGCTATGTATATTGTTGCATACTTGTTAATGAGTTAACAACCCAATGATTTATGCAAACATTCAATTAGATGATAGCATAATGTGATAGTTACATATGTATAATATGTAATCGGTATAATTACCTACCTTCATAGCTAAGAATAACTTTATGGACTCTAGCCATGGTTGTTCTTATCTATGGTTGGATATCAACCTATTTAGAGATGTTCCTACGATCTCCCGAATTGATAAAAAGGGTTATTCAATTCAAAAAATAAATAGGATTTAATTAATGTATATTGATGCATTCTTTATCATTCTCATCACATAACCTCAATTTGTATTTCTAGGATAATCACCTGATCATGTCTTCTCTGAATTTGCGTTCCATTTTGGACACCAATAAGCTGACTGGGCCAAACTTCATGGACTGGCTTCGAAACCTGAGGATAGTCCTCAAGGTAGAAAAGCTTGCTTATGTCCTTGAAGAACAACTTCCCAACCATCCTCCTGAAGATGCAACTCCAGACCAGTTAGTGGCCTATCAGAAACATGTGGCCGATTCTGAACTTGCGAGTTGCATCATGCTGGCCGCTATGGTACCTGAGCTACAAAAGCAGCATGAGCATATGGATGCTCATACCATCATCTTCCATCTTCATGAGTTGTTTGACGAGCAGGCGAGATCCGAAAGGTTTGAGGTCTCCAGACTCCTCTTCACCTCTAAGATGCAGGAAGGCACTTCTGTTTCACAGTTTATGTTAAAGATGTTGGGGTAGATTGAGCGACTAGGCACACTCGGATTTGCAATGGATCACGAACTAAGTATTGACTTAATTCTGCATTGTTTGCCCAAGAGTTACTCACAATTTGTGATGAACTATCGGATGAACAAACTGGAGACTACCATTCCTGAGTTGCTTAACCTGCTGAAGACTATAGAGCCTTCTGTAAAGCAGGATCAGAAGACGGTACTGTTAGTTGGTTCCTCAAAGAAAGGCTCTAAGAGGAAGCCCAAAGAACAAAATAAGGGAAGGAAGAAAAAGGCCAAAAAGATTGAAAATGCACCAAAAGGCACTTGTCATCACTGTGGCAAGGAGGGCCACTGGCGAAGAAACTGCAGGGTTTATCTTGAGTCCTTGAAGAAAAAGGCATCCGATGCCCCATCCTCTTCAAGTATCTTCGTTATTGAATGTCACTCTATTTCCTCGGACACCTGGGTACTTGATACTGGGTGTAGCTCACATATATGTAATGAAATACAGGGGCTAAGGAATAGAAGACTCGTCAAGGGAAAAGCGAATTTGCGAGTTGGAAATGGAGCAAAGATTGCTGCTGTTGCCATCGAAACATATTTGCTAAAGCTCCCTACTGGACTTGTCTTAGAATTGGATAATTGTTATTTTGTTCCTTCGTTAATAAAGAACATTGTATCTATTTCATGCTTGAATGAAAAGGGTTGTCATTTAACTTTTAGTAACAATTGTTGTTACATAACTTTAAATGGTGTTCTTTATAGGACCGGAACTTTATGCAATGGTATCTACACGTTAGATTTATCCGGTGACGTTTTCAATATCGAAGTTAGCAACAAATGTGCTCGAGTAGATAATCAAATAGACTCCTATATGTGGCATTGTCGTCTTGGTCATGTAAGTAAGAAACGCATGACCAAATTACACCAATGTGAAATTCTGGAATCATTTGAACCCGGTTCATTTGATACATGTGAATCATGCTTAAAAGGCAAGATGACCAAATTACCCTTTTCCGGAAAAGGTAAACCAGTGGGAGAATTGCTTGGTCTAATACATACTGATGTATGTGGACCAATGTCAACTCTTGCATAAGGAGGCTATAGCTACTTCATTACCTTTAACGAAACCAAAAATTACTTGCACCAACAATAAACACATTTTGTTCTTTTGAAAATACTTAGTATAGAATTTTTGAAGGCATAGTAGTACTAAATACTTAAGTATTTTGAAAACTTTTCATTTAAATACTTAAGTATTTTCAAAAAAAAATTGTACTTAGAAAAATTTTTAACTAGTGCATTTGTTTTGAAAATACAGTAATTTTGTATAACTTTTGAAAGAATATTAATTGCTTTGAAAAGTACAAGTACTTTAAAAATTGTTATGAGCTTTTGAAAAATGCAAGTATTTTGAAAAATGTACATTTTTGAAAACCATAAGTAACTTTGAAAGATATTATGCAATATTTGAAAAAAATGTTTGTAATTTTGGAAAATATAAGTGTTGTTTGAAAAGTCTTGGTCTACCTTCCAGTCTGACACAATCCTAGGAAACCTTGTTGACTACAAGGACATTTTCCTAAGTGTCCTGGAAAATTTTCCAAACTCAAGAAAATACTCTTTCCGAACAGATTTTTTTTTTTAAAAATAATGATAGTACTTTGAAAATATATGTAAGTATATTTTGAAAGATTGACTATTTATGTTTTCAACAAGATTTTGAAAATGTAGTGCACGAAGACATATTCTTTAAAATGTTAATAATTATTTTTAGTTTAACCTCCCCCTAAACTTGATTCAGTCCTAGGAAGCTTGTTGACCACAAGTACTCTTCCTCTTAGTCTTTAGGGTTTGATTTAGACCAAATGAATTATTTCATAATTGAAAAATACTTGTTAGAGAATTTTCTTTTGATTTAGACTCCCCCTAAATTCGACACTTCCTTGGATACCTTGTAAATCATTAAGTGGACCTTCCTCCGTGTCTTTAGGGTTTATCAAAATCAAATGAATGATAATTTTTAAGGTATAAGCCTTTTTGAAAACATATGTGATAGAAATTGAGGTGCAGTTTTCGAAAATTCTTTTCAAATAATAGAAATTTTTTTAAAAAAAGTGAAAATACTCCCCCTGTACCTGACATCGTTTGACTCTATCTAAGTGCCTTAAGGAACTTTAGTGTTGTCCTAAGAGGCTTGTGTCTAATTGCGTGAGTTAAACAATTTTTGAAAATGATATAATTTTTGAAAACATATCATATATATTCAATCAGACAAGCATGAATTCCATACAAACATTATTATGTTGAAGCTCTATTTTGAAAATATATTTTTAGAAAAATATTCTAACAATTTTGAAAACAGTTTTGAAACATGCTCATCAATTTCTTAGTCCTTAACATCTCACCCATTCTAGGTGTCTCAATACAGCAAGCATGGTTGCCTTATGGGTGTATTGTGAGATGCTTGAATTATTTTTCTTAATTTATTATTAAATCTAAGATTTGATTGAAACTTGTGTTAAATTCAAATCTAGCAATAGTAAAAGAATTTGATTTTCAGTAATTGACTTTCAAGTCTTGGCGAGGCACTAGGCCTTCTTTGGTCGTAGCCTTATTGGATCATCAACCCTTTCCTTGACAAAGCATTTTATAGAAAATTCATCTTCAAGTTACTTCTTGAATGATTTTGGTTTAACTAGTTTGGGTCTTGGATCGGTAGCTTCGGCTAGTTCCGCCAAGATGGCTTCCCTAACGTACTATCATCTCACCTCCACCCAATACTAGGTTGTTCAAGTTTCAAGTAATCTTTTTCCTATAACCGTTCTAATTTATACACAAAATTAAATATGAATGACATGTCATATATTTAAAAGAAAATAACGGATGCATGTCTATGACATTAATGCATGATTCAAACAAGTCCAAGGCATTTTAGTTACGTTTCTAAAGATGTATCAAATTCCCAATTTGATACATGTCATGTGAACCCGCGAATATGTCAACCCATTTTGATATATTTAGTTTTATTAAATTTATTGTTACACTTTGGGTAGGATTTTATTGAATTTGAGGTTAAGTTATTTATGAGTTAAAAAAATATTACTTAAAGTTACGTATTAATTAATCTAAGAATTAATTTGAATTAATTAATCATTAATTAAAGATTAATTTAAATTTGAGTTAAGATTTAATTAATTTGAATTAATTTAAGTTTGTTTTTTAATTTAATTTGAATTTAATTTAATTTGAATTTTAATTTAATTTGAATTTAATTTAATTTAATTTGAATTTAATTTAATTTGAATTTAATTTAATTTGAATCTAATTTAATTCGAATTAAATTTAATTAGAATTTTAATTTAATTTGAATTGAATTTAATTTGAATTTAATTTAATTTGAATTTAATTTAATTTGAATTTAATTTAATTTGAATTTAATTTAATTTAAATTTAATTTAATTTAAATTTAATTTAAATTTAAATTTAAATTAAATTTAATTTAATTTAAATTTAATTTAATTTAAATTTAATTTAATTTGAATTTAATTTAATTTGACTTTAATTTAATTTGAATTTTAATTTAATTTGAATTTAATTTAATTTAATTTGACTTTAATTTAATTTGAATTTTAATTTAATTTGAATTTTAATTTAATTTGAATTTAATTTAATTTGAATTTAATTTAATGTGAATTTAATTTAATTTGAATTTAATTTAATTTGAATTTAAATAATTAAGGTTGAAATGATTGATTAATAGTAATGGGTTTAAGTTCAGAATTTTTATTATTTCGAAAATTTCTGACTCTTCTTTATCTATCTTTTAAAGTTTTTCTAACAATTCGGATTTATTTGAACCTTTGTGAACTTTATTTACTATGGCCTTTATCTTAGATAGTTACATATCCTCCTCATCCTCAAAATTACATCTTTCAGTATCCTCAAAGTAGGAGGAGTAATTTGGGCCACTAGTTAAAGTTTTGTAAAAATTTTCAAGATTATCTATAATTAAGTTGTTATCTAGAAGAATTTTATCTTCAAAATTATCCTCAAAATTTTTAATAAAATCATTTTTATCCTCAAAAATAATTTTAGGATTATCTCCAGAATTATCTTCACTAACTTCAGAGTCATCTTTAGAATTATTCTTAAGATGTTCAAATTGAATTCTGAGTTATACAACGGATTTTCAAATTTGAATTCATAATTATCTAAAGGATTTTCAAATTTGAATTCAGATTTATCCTTAGGATTTTTGAATTCAGATTTATCCTTAGGATTAAATTTATCAGAATTAAAATTATGATAGTTTATTTTAGAAATAACTGAATTGATGTTCTGAATTAAATAATTAATTTTTGATATTTTAGTCATATCTGCATTTTCTAATTTGACATGTAAAGTATTAATTTTACTATGCAGTAAATCTAATTTATCAGAAAAATTAACTAAATTATCAAAAGACATTGCAGGAATTTGTAAAATTTTTGGAACATAAATCTTACGTACCTTTGCCGGACACTTATTTTTGTAGTGTCCGTACTTCTCGCATTTGAAGCATCGTACGTGATCCTTGTTTTTCCGGACTCCTGGCGTTGGTGCCCCCTTTGTCGCCGGTAGTGTAGATCGAGTCTTACGAGTAGCACACTGATTTTTATAGTGTCATCTCTCTCTGCACGTGAAACAAATAATATGGAACTTAAAAATGGACATTAAAAACAATTGTACCTGATTCACCCCTGGGCTCCCCCTCAACTCCTGGCATCGTTGCTCCGTCGGCGGTTAGTCCGGTGAAGAGCGGCCTAGCTCTGATACCAATTGTAGAATCGGTGCTGTCGATAGAGGTGGGGTGAATATCGACCGTAAAAATTCTCGCGGAAATCTTTGTAAAACTTTCCTTCGTACTGGACTCAGAGTGTTAGTGCAGCGGAAAATAAAATAGAAAGAACACAAGGACACAGTGGGATTTATTTACTTGGTTCCCAACCCCCTAGGGTCAGTACGTCCAAGGCCTATGTACTCGGCGTGAGTCCACTATTGGTCTCCTTTCCGTAATTTCGGAGGTGGAGAAAACCCGTCTTACAGTGTAGAAGTACAATAAAGCAAATCAAGTACAGAATACTAAATGCAAACCGAACAACTAGAGTTTGAAACTCGGCCGATCTGGACCTCCGAAGTGCCGCGCACTTCCTCCTGGAGCCTCCCGGTCGTAGAGCCTCATCTTTAGCATGTTGGCATCGGTCAGAATGCTCAGAATCACTCACAGCAGTTGTGGTTGAAGCAGAGGGGTCGAAGCCCCTTATATAGTGCTCCTGGGGGCGCCCTGGACGTCGGAGCGCCCTGGACGTCGAGGTGCCCCTATAAACTCGGTCAAACCTTATCCCCGTGCCAACCTCGCCACGGCTGATAAAACTTCTGACCAGGGCGCCTGGGACCTCCCGGGCGCCTGAGTGAAGGCTTATCCTGCGACCTCGAAACAGCAAAACAACTTTCAACTTGGGCACCCCGGACCTCCCGGGCGCCCTGCTTGAAGCCTATTCTGTTTTCTTCAACTAAACTGCATTTTACTCTTTGGCTTGGGCGCCCCCATCATCCTGGGTGCCTGGCTTCAAGGCTTATAACCCAAGACTGGGTTTTAAGCTTTGATCTGGGCGCCCCCATCAGTGGGGGCGCCTGGCTTGGTTGTTTTCCAGCTTTTTGTCTGCTTTGTCTCCGGTTCTTGGTACCTGTAAGATACACAAACACAAAGAAAATATACATACAATATTAGCCTTAAGGACTTGGTTCGGACTTCGAATTTCCACGAAACCCTAGGTCGAACCGACGCAAGTTCCCACCCCCGAGAATGCGCCTTTCACCTACTCCTCTTAGGAGACGGTTGCCACCCAGTCCTTCGGGTGGACTTTTGTTTAGCTTCCGATACTTCCGGACCTCGAGACGCCCGAACCCTGACCCGTCTCTACTTTTGTCCTTAGTCATCACTCAGCTAAGTTGCTCAGTCCCTCAGACCAAGACTTCGTGCCCAAACCCTAAGTCCAGGACTTCAGCGCCCAACCCTCGGTCAGGTCTTCGTGCCCAATTCCCCGAACTAGGACTTCGGTGCCCAACTCTCGGCCAGGTCTTCTTACCCAGTCCTCGACCAGGACTTAGTGCCCACCTTCCGAGCAGGTCTTCGGTGCCCAGCCCTTTGCCAGGACTTAGTGCCCAATCCTTGATCAGGACTTAGTGCCCACCTTCCGAGCAGGTCTTAGCGCCTAGGTTAACTAGGACTTTTCTTCCACTTAGGTTACTCCTCCTTTGCTCCCCTTTGTCTGTTCAATGTATCACTGACTTAAGTGTATTGTCAAACATTAAAACACCTAGAGGAGAACATCATTGATGCAACTTGCACCAACAACCTCTAGTAGACCCGATATACTATTTGCGGTAGGTATATGTGCAAGGTACCAATCATGTACCAAAGAGTCTCATTTGGTGGTAGTAAAGAGGATCCTAAGGTATATTAAAGGTACTCTCAATGTCGGGTTTTGGTTTCCTAGAACCCCAAATGTTGAACTTATTGGATACACCGATTCGGACTATGCGGGGTGTAAACTAGATAGGAAGAATACTAGTGGAGGATGTCAATTCCTTGGGTCTTCTTTAGTTAGTTGGAGTAGTAGGAAACAACCATGTGTTGCCCTATCAACAACGGAGGCCGAATATGTGGCAATGGGTGGTTGTGTGTCCCAACTACTTTGGATCATGCACACTTTAGAGGATTATGAGTTACATTATTCCAAGGTAAAAGTCTTGTGTGATAATGTAAGTACAATCAATTTGACTAAGAATCCGGTTCACCATTCTAGAACAAAACACATTGAAGTGAAGCATCACTTCATTAGGGACCATGTGGCAAGGGGAGACATAGAATTATACTATGTTGAGTCAAAGTCAAACCTTGTTGACATTTTTACCAAGTCTCTTTCCGAATCGGAGTTCACATCTTTAAGAAGAGGCCTTGGTATGTGTTTTGTAGAGGTATAGGATAAACCTTGGAGTAATACAATAGGAAGGTGGTGCTTGATCCATTAGGATGATACAATTGGTTCACTTGTGCTTGTGACATAGTGTTGAATCATTAAATGTATCAAAATTATTGAAAATAAACTAACCATGGGGATAGCAAGTGTTTAATTAATGTACATCTTGCCCAAAGATCATGGTTGGACATTTTAAACATTTGAAAATCATTTTATGTCTTATATGTTTTTCCATACGCTTAGAAGATATGTGATTGCAAAATTAGGTTGAAAGATTGATACAAACTTAGTGATTTTCAAGAATTTTGAACTTTAGTCAAAAGTCAAACATGTTTGAAATTTTTCATGAACTGATATTTTTCCTTGATAAAGTATATTATATCAAACATGCCTTCAAATTTTTACAATTTTTAAAATTTTTTGGAATTTTTGGGAGTTTCTGAAATTCGGCTCAGAAACCTGAAAGTCTGACTGTCAGAGTATCAGTCGACTGCCCCTTGGGGCAGTCGGGGCAGTCGACTGGCACGGCTGATTTTAGATTCGTCGACTGGCACGGTTGATTTTAGATTCTGAGCACTTTTTCAGAAATGTAGAGTTCTCTCCTTTGATGCCATGGGTGAGTATTGTTTAGGGCAACCATTTTGATGGTGTCAAAGGGGGAGAATTGGTGGTTTAAGTTAGATTTTTAGCTTAAATTTTTGACTTAATCTTGGTTTATGATAAGAATTGAAAATGGGAGAAGACATGGGTTAAGGGGGAGGTTCCTCTTGGTTTTACTATGTCTTATTTTTCAATTGCTATTGTTATTTACTGTTGTTGACTGGTATTTTCTCCCTAACTTAAACATATTGTCACACATCAAAAAGGGGGAGATTGTTGAGGCAATCGGCCCAAGAATGATCGGGAAGATCATGGTTTTGATGTGTGTGTGCCAATATGTTTAAGGCTAGGATATTGTGTTGTATTTGATATGTGTGATTGAATTTGCAAGACTTGGAGAATCACACACGGAGAACATATTCGAGGGACGAGAGCCGAGGGAGGAGAACTCCAAGGGCAAGCCGGGAAGTGGACTTCAAGGGCACACGTGAAAGGTGGCATGGAGGCAAGCCAAGGAAAGGCTTGTGTGCGCATCCGAGGGACGATAGCCAGAGGAAGAAGACTTCAAGGGGCAAGCCAAGGGAGTATACTTGAAGGCACAGGTGAAGGAGAGTGTTCGGACTGAGTGTGAGTGCTTATAGAAGCTGGGCAGTCGACTGCCAAAACTCACAGAAGGTTTTCAGCCTTCGACCAGTCGACTGCCCCAGAGGCAGTCGACTGGTGTAGGCTGGATAACTTGCGAAGTTGTTCTGTTCTCTTATTTAAAGGGGACTTTTTGGCACGAGAATGGTACGATTTTCTACTGTACAAAAGTGTTGTTCGTGCCAATACTCCTCAGATCTTCCTCTTGCTTTTCATTGCATCTTGTAAAAAGGAAGAAGACGATCTTGTAAAGGTTTTCTCCACCTTGAAGGAGGTTTTTATTGTGGAGAGTGTGCAACCGCGTGGATCCTTGGATTAGTCACCTTTCGGGGTGGATACCAAGTAAAAATCTGCTTGATAGCGTTGAATTTGATATTGTATTATTTTTGTTTGTATTGCGCTAACAATCTTGTAGAGAAAACTTCGACAAAGTGTTATTCACCCCCCCTCTAGCAACGCACTCGATCTATCAAAGGCATTCCTAGGAAAGGACATGAGTACATACCTTCCTAGGTCACGGTTCTCGACCTTCACATCAATCGAGTGCAAGCCGTTAAGGATCTCCTTGAACCGACCATGAAGCTCACTTACAGTTTCACTTTCTTTCATTGAAAGATTCTGGAGTTGGTTGAAAAAGAGATCCCTCTTCGCTATCCGGGAGTCTCGAGTGCCTTCATGTAGCTCTATGAGCTTGTTCCACAGATCTTTGGAACTTGAGAAGGGACCAATCTTAATGAGTTGCTCCTTGGTCATCCCACACTGCAGAGTGACCACTGCTTTGGCATCTGCCTCTCCTTTTCTTGTTTGTTCTGCTGACCATCTTGATGACTCAAGCTCCTTGCCCTCAGCATCCTTTGGAGGAGTGAATCCCTCCTTGACTGAGAACCACATGTCAATGTCAATTTTCAAATAATACTCCATCCGACTTCTCCAATACTGGAAATCTGCTCCATCAAAGAAGGGTGGACGGTTGGTGCTGAAATCTTCTCCTCTCAAAGCCATCTTCTTGCTCTTAGGGTGTTAATCCGATTGAAAGAGCACCAGGCTCTGATACCACTTGTTAGGATCTGGGATGGCTAGAGAGGGGGGGTTTGAATAGCCACCCACCAAAATCTTGCTTCTTTCTTCCTACGATCAGGTTAGCAGCGGAAAATAAAACAAAAAGAAACACAAACAGAAACTAACACAAGTGTTTACAAGGTTCGGGGATAACATGCCCCTACTCCTTGGCGTGCCCGTAAGGTGGGCGATCCCTTGATCGTCGGTAGATTAGGCCCCGGAATGAATCCGGCTAAAAACTTTCTCCTTCTCGGTGGAGTAACCTCTCCACAAATGTCTCAGCAGTATATCAAGTTAAGCACAAGAAACAAGAGAAGGTAGCTACACAACAGTAGAAAGCAGAAAGATCAAGCAAGAAGAAACACAATGCAGAGAGCACAACAACACCACAGCAAAACCCTTTGCTTCGTTCTCTATTAGTTGTCGCCTCTACTTCGCCAGCTTCTTCTTCTTAAGCCTTTCTTCTGCATACCCAGCCTGCACACACACAGGTTGCACACACACAGGCGTTGATGGACCCGAACTAGGTGTCACAAATGTGGGTCTCAAAATTTAGATATTTGTAAAGCTGGAAACCCTTTTTGCTATCAAATATAAAAACGTAGTAAAGGGGTCACAGGTCGTATTTTTCCTAGGGCTAGTTGAGATTGGTTGATTCGAGCTCGAGTTTATGTGTCGTTGATATTCTTGGGTTTCAAATAAGATTTGGGGTTAGTTTGCAATTCGGAAGTGAAAACGCAATGCAACGAAATAAATTTAACTAAGAAAACTTAAACTAGGTATGGCACTTAAGGATTTAACCAATTATGAACTTAATCAAACCAATGCAAATTAGACAACTTTGATGAATAACACTGAATTCACATGCAAGAGTACTCGACAATTTAGATTGAACTTCAGCCGAATTGAAACTAAAAAGAACCAAGTGCCAAACAAGCCATCCAATGATCAAGAATGAGTGTTCACTTGATACACTTTGCGGTAATGAAGCAAACTGAATGTGCCGAAAGTGTAACTAAATGCAAATATGTAAATTGATGTGAAGCAATTTATGTGAAGCAAATGGATGAGAAACAACAATTAGAATGCAGGCTTCTCGAGCAAAGGAAAGGGCAGAAACTGTACTTGGCACGCAAGAAGGACTGATACGCAAATCGAAACCCAAATTCAGAACTTGATATTAATTGCTTTGGAATGAAACGAACTGCCAGAGAATTCAGAAGTTAAACTAAGCTCACTTGACACAATTTCAAAAACAATGAACTGAGATTGCAGAAATTGAACTCAATAGCAGATGATGGAATCGAATTTCAGAATTGAAGTTGCAGATTTGCAGAAATAAACTGACATGCACCAATAGAAACTAAACGCAGAAATAGAATTCAAGTAGGAAACTAATACGCCAAGAACTGATGCGAGTGCAGAAACAAGTTGATGCAGAAATTAATATGCAGGAAGGTAGAATCATGAATGCAGAAATGCAGCACAATTTAAATTCAGAGCCAAACAAACAACTGAAAGTAAGTGCATACATCTAACTTCATGAAAGATTCAAAAGAGCTGATGATACTTGACACAAATTTCAGCACTGATGAACTGAAACCTGCTGACATAGAATTGATACGCAAGCTGAATTGCAGAAATACTAAGCTGAACAAAAACTCAGAAATAAAACTGAAGGTGAAACAAACTTAGCTCAACTAAATTAACACACTAAATGTGATCTTCAATGGCAGGAATTAAACTAAACATAAACTGAATTCAAAAGAAACTGCAAAAATCAGAAATAAACTGGCAAGCAGAAACATACTGATTCGCAACAGCTAAACGAAATTGCAGAAATGAAACTAACGCGAAGCAAACTAAAATTAATTCAATTGCTCACGTACAAACTACCTATCTAATACTTGCAAACTTGAGAATTGAACCCTAATTACAGCTGAAACAATTCAGAAAAGTAAGCTACAACAGTTGATATGAAATCAAAACAGAAATGACAGAAATGGAAATTATAGCAAATTAACAGAAATTAACTAAGAAAACTAATCCTCAATCACTCCATTAGCTCAAGATCTCCTTGCTCGTCACACAAGGGTGAGCCTCGAACCCGTAAGCTCCACAAACCATCGAGAAACAGCCTCTGCAATTCAATCCAGCTCAACTCTGCTCAAACTGAAATTCCCATTCGACTTCTTCAATCCAACTGCTTCCAAATACGATGGTGATTTGGGGATGGTCAGAGCACTCTAGGGAACCCCTCCAGATAGCTCCGGTGAATGGAAATGGAGCGCAACTGAGATCGAAGGCAGCAAATGGCAGAGCTGAGGAAACCTCTCTCAGCTCTGTTTCTTGGGCAATTGAGAGCTGGAAACTTCACTAAAACCTCCTCCCGATGATCAAGAACTTGATCTAGTGGAAGAATCGAGGGGTCGCGCCCCTTAGATGAAGAAAATCTGAAGAAAAATGAAGAACTACTGAAGAACTGCGTTGCGGCGAAGAAGACGCGATGAAACTGCAGTGTGGAGAAGTGTTTGATTAAATACTTAGGAATGAACGGCTGAGATTGATTTGGATGAATCCAACGGTTGAAACTACTCTGATTGAATCCAAACTTTGATGATGTTGATCAAGGGTCAGGATCTGCCTCGTGGTAGCTCAGATCTTCCAGATTTGTAATAGATGGCCCAGATCAACCCGATCTTTGAATGGACGATGTAGATCCTCTTGGCTTGATCCAACGGTGGAATGATCTCTGATTTGGATGAAAATCTCAGATCTTGACCTCAGTGCTTGATCAGCCCTAACCCTAGCTCGGATTGCCTCAGATGGTCCCAGATGACTCAAATCTAGCCGTTTTTGAATCGGACGGCCCAGATTAATCTGAAACTTGATCACTCGATCCGGGTCCACTTCCGACTCAAGTTTGACCTAGTATGCCCTAGGTCCATGATCCTTTCATGCCTACAAAAATAGATCAAAAATTTAGTGGCCAAATAATTCAAATATATCAAGATTTGTAATTAAGTCCAAAATAGCAATAATTTCTAGAACCTAGAATAAATTCACAATTAAGCAAGAAAAACATGGGTCAAACATGGATTTTGGCATCTGAAATAACCAATAAAATAGCACTTATCAACTCCCCCACACTTAAGCTTGATCGTCTCGCGAAACTACTAAGTATGTATCCCTTGGTTTTCTCAAGCATAATTAGAAGCAAATGAAAAAGAAATTACCTAAGGTTGTCAATTCTCAAAAATCTAAGCTCTATGGATTAGTATCTCATCCTTAAATCAACAACTTAGCCTTTTCATCCTTCATGATTCATTGAGATGAATTTAACTCACTAGCCTTCCAAGGAAAATTTTGGTGGCTCTCTTCTTGAATTCTAACTTCATGATGATAGTGGAGCTCACTCAAACACACATGTTTTTTGCACTACCATATGTTTGCTTGTTATCTAATCTCCACCATTATTCATGATTAGGATCAACATCTACAAAAACAAGTGAAAGACATAGAAAATGGTAAGGAATGGAGTAAAAGCCAAGAAAATAGGAAAATTGATGAAGTGGGACTTGGTTGCTCAAGAATGTTTCCAATGTGCTTCGCCCTCTTTACAGTCCTCTAGTGAAATAAAAAAATGTGGTGAAGTCAAATTTGAACAATGCCCTTTGATTTGGATGAATAAAACTTTATAGGTTCCAATGTGCCAATTTGCTCTTGTGTGCCACTTGTTCTCTTTTCTTTTTTTTTTTAGAACTGCAGAAATGAATTTCTCTTTATATCAGCTACTTTCTTTCTCTCTAGTAAAAATCAGAATGGAATTGGAGCAAGGTTTTGATTCGGATGATGAACTCCCTTGTGTGCCATTTTGCTTCTTCTCTCTTTTTTTTCTCTCAAGCTGTTTCTCTTCTTTTTTTTCTTCTGCTCTGAATTCTTCTAATGGAGCATTGCGGATCAGATTTGTATCAGAAAACATATGATATCAAGTAACATAGATACTCAACATACAATTTTCACTAAACAACCCTTGCAACTCACTCTTGATACACTTCACTTTCTCTAGTTGGCACACTCATTCACTTTCCTTTTTCTTTTTTTTTCTGTTCCAGATCCTAGCTCCATGGCAGATTCATGGCAATTCTCTGATCTCTCAAAACAATTAGCATCAATTAGTACTTGCATCAAATGGTAGTGGAAGTCTTAAGTGCTTCACTTTGGAATTCGGCACTGAATTTTCATTTCTTTTTCTGTTCTGATTTCATCCAACTTCCTTCACTTGAAATCTGCTCCCCAAGAGACTGAACTCAGCCAAAACCCATCATGCAAGTTCTGTTTAAAACTGACAAGGCATTGCTGATTTAGAAAGCATGAATTCAATTGGAAATTGGTACAAAACTGCCTTACTAGCCTCTTAATTGAAAAATTCCTGCACAGATTTCCTGCTTTCTCAGCTTCCATTCGACCAACTCCAATGAAAATATAATCAATTGCTCATAGTTGCCAAGAACTACATGCTGTGCCAGATTTAATGCACCCAAGATCTCTAAGATTTTCAGCTGCCATTTAGATTGTTTTCAGCTGCTCATAGGTTGCTCATAGTTGTTTTCTCTTCAATTCAGATTGGTCTCAGCTTCAATTTAGATTGTTGTTAGCTGCAATTAAGACTCTAGCGAAATTTTACTGATCTTCCTAGCAAAGAACAGCTGCAGTCAATTAGTTTCTGCATTTTCTTTTACAGCTTCAGAATTTTTGTCCAGCTTCACTGCATTTTTTCCTTTCTCTGTTCTGAATAGAACATCCATGAAGCAACATTTCCATTGTTCTAATTAGCATTGGATGCAATCAATGCTGAGTTCACTGATTCATACCCTAGGAAAACCAAATTCAGCCCTTAGTTGATACAAACTGCTTATATGGACACATTCCATTCTGATTTTTCCTATCTTGTCGATTCCTCAACAGCCCTTCACAGAATTTTTATAGCACTTTGCAGCTTGCTTCGAACTCAGCTTGTATCATTCAGCAACTCCATGTTGACTTTCATCAGATTCCAAACTCTCCCTTGCAATGCAGTCCAGTTTTTTTAGTTTCAGCTTTTTGATCAGCCTTTATTCAGACATTCCGATTTTGTACAGCTGAGATTCAGCTTCTAACATGTTGTTTCTGATCTTGATTAGCTCCCATAATTCCTGATCCAACCTTTGCTGATCAAATCAAGCTTCACAGAATGTTTTTCTTTTGGCACAGATTTCCCTTTTTCGTGCCATTCTTTTCCTTCATTGCAGATTTCTCAGCTTGTGTTCACTTCTGCTCAGCTTCTTTTCCTTTTTTTTTCTTCTCTTCTTCACATTCGATAAGTGGCAGGAGATATCCATTGCAATCTAGTGCTACTGAAATAATTTGTTCCTCTTTGAATTCTTTGCTTTTGGATTCCATCTCTTGATACTCAACTTGCCACTTCTTTTCCACTTTGGCACAAACTTTTTCTTCCTTTGAAATGTCACAGATTTTTCCATTGCTTGCCACTTGAATCTTCAATGTATGATAAGGAATCTAGATCTCCAATTGCTTTCATCTCTCTTTCTCATTCTTGGAATTCAAACTCACTCAAACTCATTCTTGGCACATGTAATTGCAAAAAAAAAATTTCTTTTTGAATCAAAATGCCTCCTTGATACAAAACTTTTCCAAAACACTAATCACTCCCCCACACTTAATCCTTTGTCCATCTCGGGCAAAGTAGCATTAAGAAACATCCCAAACAACAAGTCCATAGAATAGTGTGGTTAGGAGTAGGAAATAAGGAAAGAAAAATAGAATAAACATGATTAATGCCAAAAATTGATATGGAAAGGTAAATAAATTGATTAGCCTATATAAATGTGATCCAATCATTGAAATATGGTTTTGAAAGAACCTAAGCAAGTTCTAGAGTTCAATAACATATGTGTGTCACAAATATAAGGTTAATTCTCACTAGGCAAAAATAATTCATCTCAAGTCATCAATTTAGAATCTAAAGCCAAGAAGTACTCAAGCATCCAAGAATTCATCCATAAGCTCAAACCCTAAGTTTTAACAATCAAATTTAATTTATTTTTAAGAGACTCTAAAATGATATGAAGATAACCTAAAGGGATACATTTATTCCTAGTCATGCAAGAAACAAATTTCCAAGAAGACTAACATGGTATATTCACGCATTTATTAGCAAGAACTCAATTTAAAAGAAAATTCTACTTCTAGAAAACATAAAAATGAAACATGCAATGAAAGAAAATACAAGAAAGAACAAACTCCCCTTTATTTCTGGCGGTCGGAGTCTATCAAGAAGTAGTCTCCATCGTGGTAGTGGAGGAATATGGGTGGCTGAGAGAGCTTCCTTCATTTGATCTATGTCATAGTGCATGTCTCCCCCACACTTGAACTTTACAAAAAATGTTCAGGTGGCCGCAGGCGATTTAGGTACAAGACCCATGTAAGAGGTGGAGTGCTTCGAATTAAAGTAAAATCATCTCCTCCTTCTTGATGCCTTTTGAAAGTTCTTCCAAGAGGTTGGAGTCTGTTCAGATGGAGCACCCACTCCAGAAGTCTTCTGGACCCTGCAAAAACATGTAATACATCTCTCAAGCGTGCAGGGTAAGAAGGAAATGAAATAATATCAGTCTCTGCATGAAATGTATCCAAAAATACATCATATCCAATGAAATCAATTCTTGGTACCTCAATGAATTTTTCATAATTATTTTCTACAAAAAATGCATCCAGAAACTCATCACAAACAATGAAATCAATTTTTGGCACTTCAATAGAAATTTCATAATTATTTTCCACCAAGGATGTATCAAGCAATTTATTACAACCAATTAAATCAACTTTAGGTGCCTCTATCAGTCTTTCACAATCAATTTCAGCATAAGATATATCATGAGATTCATCACAACAAATGACATCAATTCTAGGCACTTCTAAAAATTTTTCACATTCAGCATTTTCATGATATGTATCACCACATGCTTCATATTCAACAAGTACAGCACTAGGTACCTCTATGAATTTTTCACAATCAAATTCTACAAAAGATGTATCAATAAGTGTATATCACAACCAATGAAATCAGTTTGAGGTACCTCTATGCAATTTTCAGAAAAAATAGGAGGAATACTTACCTGATCGTGCTGAAGAATACCTGGAGGTTCTACACGAATATATGTAATTATTGGCTCCTCCTGGTCAAGTATAGGTTCCATCTCAGGCTCAAGTTCTGGTGGACACTCAACTAAAACAGGTGATCCTTGGGTTCTTGCTTCCACCATGCAAGCCCCTACACTTTCTAGCTTGTCCTCTGAATCCTCTAATGTATCCATCACTGTTGGTGGTCCCTGGGGCTTAGTGCAATCCCCTACACCTGTAGAATCATCTCCTATGCATGCTTCTTCAGTAATTTCTGCAGCAACAATATTAGAAAAATTAGGACCATCAATAACTAAATCCTTACCAAATAAAAGTTTAGAAGAGTCCTGTAAAATTTCAGAATCAAAATCAATGTTGTTACAAGCTCTGCTATTCATCTTCTCCAATGCCTCTAAATCAGTAGGAATGGGTGATTCTTGGGGCTCAGTGCAATCCCCTACACTCTCAATCCTATCCTCTGGATCTCCTGATACATCATCCAATGATGGTGGTCCCTGGGGCTCAATGCAATCCCCTACACCTGTAGATTCATCTGATTGTCTTGATCTTTGGGCTAGTATTTGATTCATTTGATCAACCAATTTCCAAAGGCGTCCTGCGATGTCTTGACGCTCTTGTTGTTGTAAAATTTGTTGAAGCATCTCTTTTATCCTCTGTTGTTGAGCCTCATTCTCATTAGGATTCTCAAAGCCTCCTTGATTGTTGTGGAACTCCTGTTGATCTTGAAATGTGACATAAGGTTGTTGAAAATTAAGAGTAGGCTGTGAGTTCTGAAATGGGAGCTGTTGGGACTGCTCAAATGATTGAATGGGCTGATTAAACTGTTGAAAATTTGGCTGGAACGATGGTTGAATTTGCTGAGAATTGAAGTCCTGGAAATCCTGGATCTGAGGTTGAAATGGTGGTGGTGAAAACTGAAAATGAGTGGGCTGGAAACTCTGATTTTGTGGCTGGAAATTCTAGTTGCAAGGCTGGAATTGCTATGGTAATTGATATGGTTGCTGAAATTGGGGCTGGAATTGCTGAATTGGTTGCTCAAAACTCTGGAATTGTGGCTGCCCATGCTGAAAATTCTGACTTGGCTGAAAATCTTGCTGAAATTGTTGAAATTGTGGCTGAAAAAACTGATTTGTTTGCTGAAAATTCGAATAGGGCTGTTGGAAATCTTGTTGTGGTGGCTGATTAAAAGGTTGCTGAAAATTTTGTTGAGACTGCTGAAATGGTTGAAAATTTTGTTGAAAATTTGGATTACACCCTTGCTGAAAATTCTGAAATTGTGGTTGAAACTGCTGTGGTGGCTAATTGAAAGTTTGGTACTACTGCAAATCTGAATAGGGTTGCTGAAATTGTTGACACGGCTGCTGGTGCGGAGATGAATAAGCATTCGAAAACATTTTGCTTCTGCAGTCCTGTCACAAAACAAACAAGAAAAATGGCAGCAACCATATACAAAAGATTAAGCACAAGAAAATAGAATCAAATGATATGTCCATAAGCACACAAGCAAAAATCAAACAACTCAACCAGTAGGCTCCCCGGCAACGGCGCCAAAAATTTTGATGGAGCCGAACTAGGTGTCACAAATGTGTGTCTCAAAATTTAGATATGTGAAAAGCTGGAAACCCTTTTTGCTATCAAATATAAAAACGTAATAAAGGGGCCACAGGTCGTATTTTTCCTAGGGCTAGTTGAGATTGGTTGATTCGAGCTTGAGTTTATGTGTCGTTGATATTCTTGGGTTTCAAATAAGATTTGGGGTTAGTTTGCAATTCGGAAGTGAAAACGCAATGCAACGAAATAAATTTAACTAAGAAAACTTAAACTAGGTATGACACTTAAGGATTTAACCAATTATGAACTTAATCAAACCAATGCAAATTAGACAACTTTGATGAATAACACTGAATTCACATGCAAGAGTACTCGACAATTTAGATTGAACTTCAGCCGAATTGAAACTAAAAAGAACCAAGTGCCAAACAAGCCATCCAATGATCAAGAATGAGTGTTCACTTGATACACTTTGCGGTAATGAAGCAAACTGAATGTGCCGAAAGTGTAACTAAATGCAAATATGTAAATTGATGTGAAGCAATTTATGTGAAGCAAATGGATGAGAAACAACAATTAGAATGCAGGCTTCTCGAGCAAAGGAAAGGGCAGAAACTGTACTTGGCACGCAAGAAGGATTGATACGCAAATCGAAACCCAAATTCAGAACTTGATATTAATTGCTTTGGAATGAAACGAACTGCCCGAGAATTCAGAAGTTAAACTAAGCTCACTTGACACAATTTTAGAAACAATGAACTAAGATTGCAGAAATTGAACTCAATAGCAGATGATGGAATCGAATTTCAGAATTGAAGTTGCAGATTTGCAGAAATAAACTGACATGCACCAATAGAAACTAAACGCAGAAATAGAATTCAAGTAGGAAACTAATACGCCAAGAACTGATGCGAGTGCAGAAACAAGTTGATGCAGAAATTAATATGCAGGAAGGTAGAATCATGAATGCAGAAATGCAGCACAATTTAAATTCAGAGTCAAACAAACAACTGAAAGCAAGTGCATACATCTAACTTCATGAAAGATTCAAAAGAGCTAATGATACTTGACACAAATTTCAGCACTGATGAACTAAAACCTACTGACATAGAATTGATACGCAAGCTGAATTGCAGAAATACTAAGCTGAACAAAAACTCAGAAATAAAACTGAAGGTGAAACGAACTTAGCTCAACTAAATTAACACACTAAATGTGATCTTCAATGGCAGGAATTAAACTAAACATAAACTGAATTCAAAAGAAACTGCAAAAATCAGAAATAAACTGGCAAGCAGAAACATACTGATTCGCAATAGCTAAACGAAATTGCAGAAATGAAACTAACACGAAGCAAACTAAAATTAATTCAATTGCTCACTAACAAACTACCTATCTAATACTTGCAAACTTGAGAATTGAACCCTAATTACAGCTGAAACAATTCAGAAAAGTAAGCTACAACAGTTGATATGAAATCAAAACAGAAATGACAGAAATGGAAATTACAGCAAATTAACAGAAATTAACTAAGAAAACTAATCCTCAATCACTCCATTAGCTCAAGATCTCCTTGCTCATCACACAAGGGTGAGCCTCGAACCCGTAAGCTCCACAAACCATCGAGAAACAGCCTCTGCAATTCAATCCAGCTCAACTCTGCTCAAACTGAAATTCCCATTCGACTTCAATCCAACTGCTTCCAAATGCGATGGTGATTTGGGGATGGTCAGAGCACTCTAGGGAACCCCTCCAGATAGCTCCGGTGGATGAAAATGGAGCGCAACTGAGATCGAAGGCAGCAAATGGCATAGCTGAGGAAACCTCTCTCAGCTCTGTTTCTTGGGCAATTGAGAGCTGGAAACTTCACTAAAACCTCCTCCCGATGATCAAGAACTTGATCTAGTGGAAGAATCGAGGGGTCGCGCCCCTTAGATGAAGAAAATCTGAAGAAAAATGAAGAACTACTGAAGAACTGCGTTGCGGCGAAGAAGACGCGACAAAACTGCAGTGTGGAGAAGTGTTTGATTAAATACATAGGAATGAACGGCTGAGATTGATTTAGATGAATCCAACGGTTGAAACTGCTCTGATTGAATCCAAACTTTGATGATGTTGATCAAGGGTCAGGATCTGCCTCGTGGTAGCTCGGATCTTCCAGATTTGCAATAGATGACCCAGATCAACCCGATCTTTGAATGGACGATGTAGATCCTCTTGGCTTGATCCAACGGTGGAATGATCTCTGATTTGGATGAAAATCTCAGATCTTGACCTCAGTGCTTGATCAGCCCTATCCCTAGCTCGGATTGCCTCAGATGGTCCCAGATGGCTCAGATCTAGCCATTTTTGAATCGGACGGCTCAGATTAATCTGAAACTTGATCACTCGATCCGGGTCCACTTCCGACTCAAGTTTGACCCAGTATGCCTTAGGTCCATGATCCTTTCATGCCTACAAAAATAGATCAAAAATTTAGTGGCCAAATAATTCAAATATATCAAGATTTGCAATTAAGTCCAAAATAGCAATAATTTCTAGAACCTAGAATAAATTCACAATTAAGCAAGAAAAACATGGGTCAAACATGAATTTTGGCATCTGAAATAACCAATAAAATAGCACTTATCAGGCGTCCACAGACGTCGTCACCCACTGACCCCTTCTGAGCTCTCAACACTCTGAAGTCATCTCTTCAGCTGAAGCTTCAGGTCAGATGCCAGATGTCGTTGAAACCTGCAATCGTGTATCAAACAAAATAGCACCAGGGAAAGTCACTCTTGACCCTTCTTCTTGCTCCTTCATTTGAATATCGAAGCTTTGTGTTATCTGCACACTTATAGATTTATTAGCGAAGCAAATCAGAAATCTGACAACAATTTGAATTAAAGTTCAGAGGTGTTGATCGGTCACCTTGACCGATCAGACAACCTCCTGACAAATCAGACTCTATTCTGATCGATCCAGTGATATTCTGATCGGTCTCACTGACCGATCAGAGACCAGGGGATCGGTCACTAGACCGATCCCTAAACCGATCTCTAAACTCACTGAATTCAGTCAAAACACATGATCGGTCAAAGTGACCGATCAGGAAACACTTGATCGGTCTCACTGACCGATCAGGGAAACACTTGATCGGTCTCACTAACCAATCAGCAAGTTCCTGACCGATCAGGATCTATCCTGATCGGTCCAGGCCGGTTCTGATCGGTCGCACTGACCGATCAAATGTCTTTCTATGACCACACAGAATGTTTTCTGATCGGTAACCAGACTGTTCAGAAAACCTTCTATTTCCTCAGAAGCTTTCTGGATTGGTCAACAGACCGATCAGTCATCCTGGATCGGTCTTGTGACCGATCTACTATCAAGAGAGTTTGTGTCAACTCCCTGATCGGATCTCAGACCGATCCAGCCAATCATTTAGACCCTGAGTCCAGAGAACAACCTCCCTTGCCCTCTCTGACTCAGTCTGGTCCGGAGAACGAGCTACCGAGCCCTCTCCAACTTATTTCGGTCCAGAGAACGAGCTACCGAGCCCTCTCTGACCTAAGTCGGGAGAACGAGCTACCGAGCCCTCTCCGACTCATCCTAGTCTAGAGAACGAGCTACCGAGCCCTCTCTGACCTAAGTCCGGAGAACGAACTACCGAGCCCTCTCCAACTCAATCCGGTCTAGAGAACGAGCTACCGAGCCCTCTCCGACTCAACTCGGTCCAGAGAACGAACTACCGATCCCTCTTTGACCTAAGTCCGGAGAACAAGCTACCGAGCCCTCTCTGACTCAACCCGGTCCAGAGAACGAGCTACCGAGCCCTCTCTGACCAGTAGACTTAATCCGAACTTAACTATCTGATCTCAATCCTCACTCAACAGAACTTAAATCGGTGTCAACATCAAAACAACAATCAGGTCAAACTGCATCAACACTCTCCTGAAGGTAACACCAAAATAGGCGCAGACACCAATCGCCGCTTGAGCTCCTGAAAACTAGTCTCGCAAGCCTCTGTCCAAACAAATTTCATGCCCTTTCTAGTCAGACGTGTCAACGGTGAAGCAATGCTGGAAAACCCTTCAATAAATCCTCGATAATAACTAGCTAATCTGAGAAAACTGCACACCTCCTGAACTGACTTCGGCTGCTCCCAACTGGTGACAGCCTCAATCTTCTGGGGATCTACGGAGATACCTCTACTGGAAACAACGTGTCCGAGAAAACCCACAGAAGACAACCATAAAGCACATTTGCTGAACTTCGCATACAACTGCTCCCGCCGGAGCATCTCTAGGACAATGCGAAGATGGCGCGCATGTTCCTCCTGTGAACGGGAGTAAATCAGGATGTCATCGATGAAAACAATAACAAATGATCCAAATACTCCATAAAGACCCGATTCATCAAATCCATAAACACTGCAGGAGCATTGGTAAGCCCAAATGGCATTACCAAAAACTCATAATGTCCGTACCAGCTGCAGAAAGCTGTCTTCTGGATATCTGAATCTCTGATTCTCAACTGGTGATATCCTGACCGCAAATCAATCTTAGAATACACTGATGTATCCTTTAACTGATCAAACAAATCTTCAATACGAGGTAAGAGATATTTGTTCTTGATGGTCACTATATTCAACTACCTGTAATCAATGCATAACCTCATAGAACCATCCTTCTTCTTTACGAATAGCATTGGTGAACCCCATGGAGATACGCTAGGACGGATGAATCCCCTGTCAAGCAACTCTTGATGCTAAACCTTTAGCTCGTCCAACTCCTTAGGTGTCATACGATACGGAGCCTTTGATGCCAGCATAATCCTCGGAATCAACTCAATCATAAACTCGACTTACCTTCTGGGAGGCAAACCAGGAAGCTCTTCTGGAAATATGTCCGGAAATTCTCGGACCATTGGAACATCCGAGAGCTGAGGGCTACTGCTGTCATCAGTGCTGATCAATGACAATAGAAAACCCTGACCTCCGTGCAACATAAGCTTCTGGGCCTAAAGTGCAGAGATAATCGAAATCCATCATCTCTGGTGCCAATGAATTCCCACAAGGGTTGGTTCGGAGGCTGAAACGTGACCACTCTCGCTTGACAATCAACTGTGGCATGATAAGCTGCCAATGAGTCCATGCCTAGAATAATATCAAATTCTACCATTTCGAGAATTGACAGATCCACGGTGAGAGTATAATCGCCGAAGTCCAATGGGCATGCCTTGACTTCCTGCGTGATATCCAATACCTCACCGGATGGCAGAGACACTGACAGACATTGTGATCTAAGGGTAGGCAATCTACTAATCTTTCCCATAAACAACCATGATATGAAAGAAGTAGAACTATCGGTATCCACAAGTAATTCAGCAGGAAATTCATAAATGAAAATCATACTACAGAAGATTGATCCATCGGCCCGCTGTGCCTCCTCTCTGGTGACTGCATAAACTCGGTCTGTCTCTGGAGCTGGAGGTGGCAACGCCAAAATCTGCTGCAGCTTAGATGATGAAGGTCCTGCAGTCTACTGGGGCTGATATACAGAAGGCTCAACCGACTGCTGAGACTGATAAACTGAAGCTCCAACCGACTGCTGAGGCTGATAAACTGCAGGCTGGTATGCTGGGTATGGCTGCTGATAGTACAACCTCGTCCCAGAATACTAAGTCGCTGCTGGTGAGGGGTACTCATGCCCAGGCATACAATAAATCTGAACTGGTGGAGGAACTGTCTGCTGACGTCCTGTCGGCTACTGACAGGATGATGTCTGAATTTGACGGTTGCCTCATTGTGGCCTCTACTATCCTGACTGGCCTCCCTAGGGGGTAACTACTATAGACTTATGCTGAGCCTTCAGGGGACAACCTCGACTCTCATGACCCGGAAACTTACAATAATAACAGATGGGGTGCTCTAGGGGACAATCTGGTCTGCTGTGATCCCTAGATCCACACTGAAAATAATAAGCCCCCCAATAGCAAACTTCCGGGTCCGTTGAGAACCCTGTGACGATCCTGCTGAAAACCGTCCAGACTTCTGGGTCGAGGATGAGACCCAAAAGTCTCCTGCGTACTCTGACTCCTACTATTGCGCTTCTGTGCAATAGTCTGCTGTTTCTGAGTCTCTGCTGCTGAATCCTGAGCTGACTGCTTTCCTTTCTTCTTATCACCATGAAATTGATGCTGGATCATCTCTATGTATAGAGCCCGGTCCAAAGCCTCTCGATAAGAAGTAGAAGCCCAGCCAGACATACGTAATTGGATATATCCAACGAGACCCTGCGTGAACTGTGTTGTCCGCTCATCCTCTGTAGCCACCAACTGAGGACAAAACTCCTCCAGGTAGTTGAATTCTGTCTCATACTCCAAAACTGAGCGATCTCCCTGATGAAGAGCAAGAAAATCCTGCCATTGGGCCGTATGAAATTCAGCAGGATAATATTTGCCCTCAAAAGCTTCGCGAAAGGAAACCTAAAAAATTGGTCATCCGCCAATAATAGTCTTCTGCATATTCTACCAAGTGACGACCTGATCTCGAAGATGATAAGTAGCCAACTCCACCTTCTCTATATTTGTGAGGGTCATATAGCTGAAGGTGTCCTCCAATGTCTCCAACCAGGCACGAGCAACATATGGATCTAGTTCTCCATGGAACAATGTGAAACGCCCTTCACAGACGTTGCCAACAATGGAATTCGAGC
The DNA here is from genome assembly GCA_024364735.1 of Boesenbergia rotunda. Taxonomy (NCBI): domain Eukaryota; kingdom Viridiplantae; phylum Streptophyta; class Magnoliopsida; order Zingiberales; family Zingiberaceae; genus Boesenbergia; species Boesenbergia rotunda. Next base: position 35,143 of record JAGFNQ010000175.1, read on the forward strand.
TCTGTCCAAAATCCAACCTGCTTGGGCAGGGGATACCACTGATGGCACTCCAGGAATGGCCACTGGTGGCACTGATGGACCTGCCTTAGAGGGTACCAC
>JAGFNQ010000175.1:41263-64432 GCA_024364735.1 Boesenbergia rotunda
TGGGTGGCAACCGTCTCCTGAATGAAGTAGGTGAAAGGTGCGTTCTCGGGGGTGAGAACTTGCGTCGGTTCAACCTAGGGTTTCGTGGAGACTCGAAGTCAGATCCAAGACAGCTATGGCTGTAATTAATACTTGTTGTGTTTTTGGTATTAACCTTAGTTGCAGGGTGGAAGGACTGGTCGTCTGCAAGAAGGTGCTTCACTGAGCCTAGGCGCCCGGAAGGACTCAGGCGCCCGAATGGGCTCAGGCGCCCATATGGATACGGGCGTCCAAGTGTGAAGGCAAAACCCAAAACACAAGCTGCGAAGCCCCTGGACCAAAGCGGATCAGGCGCCCGTGAGGTCACGGGCGCCCCCATCAGCTCAGGCGCCCAAGTGGAGATGGATAAGCGCTGACCGAGCCTGCGGATAAGAGATCGCGCAGGAGAGACCACGTGTAGGCGCCCCCATCAACACAGGCGCCCGTATGAAGCCTATAAAAGGGGCTTCGACCCCTCAACTTCAGACACAACTTCTACATTCATTCTAAGTCATTCCGTGCAAAGCAAAAGCGATCAGACGAAGCTCTGCGACCAAGGAAGCTCTAGGAGGAAGTGCGCGACGCTTCGGAGTTCCGGATTGGTCGGATCATCTGTTTCTGTTTGGTTTGCTTTAATTCAAGCTGCATTTCAATTCATATCTTTTTGCTTGTATATCAACTGTAAGACGGGTTTTCTCCGCCTCCGGAAATTCGGGAAAGGAGACCAATAGTGGACTCACGCCGAGTACATAGCCTTGGACGTACTGACCTGGGGGGTCGGGAACCAAGTAAATAAATCTCGCGTGTCTATTGTCTTGCTTTTCGTTACTTTATTTTACGCTGCGCATTTGCTCTCTCTTAGTCCGAAAAATTTTCATAACAATATTCACCCCCCTCTATCGTTTTCTCCGATCCAACAAGTGGTATCAGAGCGGGTGGCTCAAACTTGGTGCAACCACTAGTTTGAGATTTTTTTTTCAGATTTATCACTTTTTCGGATATTCAACCCTCCTCTATCGTTTTTCAATTTTGAATTCTTATTTTTTTAACCATAAGTCAGAATTGATATAACGATCAATTTTTAAAAATTTGTTATAAACTTTTTGTATTATTATTTTAATTTTTTTTCGAAATTCGTGCTACCTTAATTCGAGCAAATTTTTTTATTTTTTATATCAGAATTGATAAAGCCAACATTTTTCAAAAAAATAATTTGTCACAAATTTTTTTTATTATTTTATTATTATTCTACCTCGAAATTCCTGCAATATTTATTTTGGGCTATTTTTTTTTCTCCCGCACTACTAATCCAAGACCAAGTCTTGATATATTTTTGTTGTTTATTTTGTGCGCAAGGTTCATATTGAATGGCTAATCAAGAATGGAACACTGCTCGTCCACCTCAATTCTCTGGCGAGAACTTCAGAACCTGGAAGGGTCTAATAGAATCCAAACCAGTATCAGAAGATGAGTCTAAATCGGAGACGGCAGGAACCAAGGGAGAGATTCTGAACGAGGAATCAAAAGGTAAGATTGTAAACTCTAAGTTTAAAAATCATATCATTTGTTACACATGCAGGGAGAGAGGGCACAATAAAAGTAAGTGTCCTACTCATAAGACTCGATCATCACCACCGGTGGCAAAGGAGACACCAGCGCCAGAAGGCCGGAGGGATAAGAGCCGCGTATAATGCTTCAAGTGTGAAAAGTACGGGCACTACAAGAATCAATGTTCGACAAAGGTACACAGAATTTACGTTCCGAAATTTTTTAAAATTCCTGCACTATCCCATGTAGATAATTTAGATAATTTTTCTGATAAGTTAGAAGTATTGCATAGGCAAATAGATATCTTACATGACCGGTTAGAAAAAGTAAATAATTCTAAAATATCAGAAATTAATCTTATAATCCTTAACATTAATTCGTTAATTTCTAAAATTAATTCTGAAATTAATCCTAAATTTAAGTCTGAAAATTCTAATAATTTTAATTCTGAATTCAAATATGAAAATCCTTTGGATAAATCTGAATTCAAATTTGAAAATCCTTTAGATAATTTTGAATTCAAATTTGAAAATCCTTTGTATAAATCTGAACTCAAATTTGAAAAACCTTTAGATAATTATGAATTCAAATTTGAAAATCCTTTGGATAAATCTAAACTCAAATTTGAAAATCTTAAGGATAATTTTGAACTCAAATTTGAAAATCTTAATGATAAGACTGAAATTATTGAAATTACTTCTGAGGATAAAGCTGATTTTTCTAAAAATATTTCTGAGGATAATGAAAATATTTCTGAGGATAGTGGAGATAATGTCTCGTTAGACTATAATTTAATTATTCCCTTGGATAATCCAGAAATATTAACTAGTGGGCAAATTACTCCACCTATGTTGAGGATATTGAAGGATGTAATTTTGAGGATGAGGAGGAAATAGAATTTTTTGAGATAAAGGTCATAGTCAATAAAAATTACAAAAATTCAAATAAATCAGAATTATTAGAAAAACTTGAAAAGATAAATGAAAAGGAAATTGTAAAGGAATCAGAAATTTTTGAGATAATGAAAATGGTAAAGCTAAACCCACAATTATTATCTAACCCAAAAATGTTGAAATTTAAATCTATTTAAATCTTAACAATTTTTACCTTATTTATTTCAATCCTCAATGATCCTGAATTCTTAATTTATTCAAATTAAATCTTAATTAAATCAAATTCAAATTAATTCAAATTAATTCAATTAAATCTTAATTCAAATCAATTCAATTAACTCAAATTAATTCAAATTAATTCAATTAAACCTTAATAAATTTAATTAATTCAATTAAACCTTAATAAATTCAAATTAATTCAATTAAATCTTAATTAAATCAAATTCAATTTGATTCAAATTAATTCAATCCTTAATTAATTTAATTTAACTTAATTAACCCTTAATTAACTCACTTCCAATTAATTCTTAAATAACTTAAACTCGAACTAAATAAAAATTTACCCAAACTGTAACAATTAAAATTAATGACATTAAATATGTCAAAATGGGTTGGCATGTTCGCGGGTTCACACGATATGTATCAAATCGGGAATTTGATACATTTTTAGAAACTTAATTAAAATGCATTTTGGCTTGTTTAACTCATGCATAACTGCCATGTCATGCATCTGTTATTTTTTTTATGTCTTGACATTCATATTTAAACTTACACATGATGTAGAATGGTTATAGGAAAAAGGATAATTCAAACTTGATCAACCTACTATTAGGTGGAGGTGAGATGATAGTACGTTAGGGAAGCCTTCTGGTGAAACTAGCCGAAGCTACCTATCCAAAACCTAAGCTAGTTAGACCAAAATCTTTCAAGAAGTAACTTGAAGATGAATTTTCTATAAAAGGCTTTGTCAAGGAAAGGGTTGATGATCCAATAAGGCTACGACCAAAGAAGGCCTTGTGCCTCGCCAAGACCTGGAAGCCAATTACTGAAAATCAAATTCACTTTACTATTGCTAGATTTGAATCTAATACAAGTTTCAATTAAATCTTAGATTTAATAATAAATTAAGAAAAATAATTCAAGTATCTCACAATACACCCATAAGGCAATCATGCTTGCTGTATTGAGACATCTAGAATGGGAGAGATGTTAAGGACTAATAAATTGAAAAATATTTTTCAAAACTATTTTTCAAAATTGTTAGAATATGTTTCTAAAAATATTTTCAAAATAGTGCTTCAACATAATAATATTTTTATGGAATTCATGCTTGTCTGATTGAATATATATTATATATTTTCAAAAATTATATCTTTTTAAAAATTGTTTAACTCACGAAATTAGACACAAGCCTCTTAGGACAACACTAAAGTTCCTTAAGACACTTAGATAGAGTCAAACGGTATCGAGTACAGAGGGAGTGTTTTCACTCTTTTGAAATGGTTTTCAAAAGCTGCACTTTAAACATTACTATCATTTGAAAATACTTTTCGAAGACTGTGCTTTAAATTACTATCACTTGTGTTTCCGAAAAAGACTTATGTTTTAAAAAATTATATTTTCAAAAATTACCTGCTTCTTTGATTTTGATAAACCCTAAAGACACAAGGAAATCTGCTTCATGATCAACAATGACTCCTAGGATGTGTCAAATTTAGGGGAGTCTAAGTAAAAAAAAAATTCTCTGACAAGTTTTTTTAATTATTTTTGAAATTGTTAAATGATTCTTTTTATCTGAACTAAATCCTAAACACTCAGAGGAATAGTACTTGTAGTCAACAAGCTTCCAAGGACTATGTCAGGTTTAGGGGGAGGTCAAATTAAAAGGAATTATTGACCATATCAAACATGTTTTCATGCACTTTAATTTCAAAATCCTTTTGAAAACGTAAGTAATTTTTTTAAATACTATCATTCTAATAATTTTTCTCTAAAAATATTATTTTCAAAAATTTATCTTGTTTTAATCAATGTGAAATAATATTTTTCTTGAGTTTGGAAAATTTTTTAGGACACTTAGAAAAATGTCCTTGTAGCTAACAAGGTTCCTAGGATTGTGTCGGACTGGAAGATAAACCAAGTCAAGTAAAATATTGTGTCTTCAAAAGATCATACATTTTTTAAAATGTACTTGCATATATTTTCTAAAATGTCTCTTGGCTTATCAGATTTTTTAATAATATTTACTTGAAGTTGGAGATTTTTCAGGACACTTAGAAAAATATCCTTGTAGTTAACAAGGTTTCCTAGGATTGTGTCAGACTGGAAAGGAAACCAAGTCAAGTAAAATATTATGTTTTCAAAATAATATTCTACTAAGTTTACTCAAAATATGAGTCAAATAGTATTTTTCAAAAAAAAGGGGGTTCATAATATGTTTTAAAAGTACTTATACTTTTCAAAAATTCTAATATTTCTCAAAAGTACTTGCATTTTTCAAAGCTCATAACATTTTTCAAAATACTTGTACTTTTCAAAGCTCATAGTATTCTTTCAAAAGATATGCATCTTCCAAAAGTACTGTATTTTCTTAAAAAAGTGCAATATATCTTTCAAAATACAAAGCTGTCACAGTATCTTTCAAAATGCATCAGTTGTTAAAGTGAAAATCTTTCTATGAGTACATTTTTTTGACAAATCTTTTCTAAAGGAAAGTTTTTTAAAGCAATATTGTTTAAGTGAGAAGTTTTTTTACTTAAAAATACTTAAGTACTTAGTTTTATGCTATGCCTTCAAAAATTTTACACTAAGTATTTTCAAAAAGGACCCAAATGTTTTCATTGTTGGTACAAGTATTTTTGGTTATTTTGATGTATGACAAAGGGGGAGAGATGCACCTTAAGTTAGAAATAAATTTTTTAACTCTCTTACCAATGGATCAAAAAATCAAAAAAAATTTCAAAAAGGGGGGAGAGTGAAAGTTAGAAATTTTTTTCCCTATTTTTCCCCAGAGGATCAAAAATGGATTTTCAAAACTTAGATCATTTTTTTTCATTTGATCCCAAGAGTTAAAGTTTAGCCCTTTCAACCAATCTAACTTTAGATATTGTCAAACATAAAAAAGGGGGAGATTGTTGGTGCAAGTTGCATCAGTGATGTCCTACTCTAAGTGTTTTAATGTTTGACAATATACTTAAGTCAATGATACATTAAATAAGGGAAGGGGAGTCAAGAGAGGAGTAACCAAAGTGAAAGAAAGTCCTAGCAAACCTAGGCAATAAGTCCTGGTTCGAAGAATTGGGCACTAAGTCCTGATCATGGATTGGACACTAAGTCCTGGCAAAGGGCTGGGCACCGAAGACCTGACCGAAAGTTGGACACGAAGTCCGATCGAGGACTGGGCAAGAAGTCCTGGCCGAGGGTTGGGCTCCGAAGACCTGGTTCGAGGAATTGGGCATGAAGACCTGGCCGAGGGTTGGGTACCGAAGTCCTAGACTTAGGGTTTGGGCACGAAGTCTTGGTTCGAGGGACTGAGCAACTTAGCTGAGCGATGACTAAGGACAGAAGTAGAGACGGGTCAGGGTTCGGACGTCTCGAGATCCGAGAGTATCAGGCTAAGCAGGACTGGGTGGCAACCTTCTCCTGAATGGAGTAGGTGAAAGGCGCGTTCTCGGGGGGTGAGAACTTGCGTCGGTTCGACCTAGGGTTTCACCGAAGTCAGAACCAAGACATCCCGTAATTAATACTTGTTGTGGACATTTGGGTCTGGAGCCTAAGCGCCCAACGCCCGATCTCCTGAATGGAGTATCTGTAGGACCGGTGGTGAAAGTTCGAAATCTTTCAGAAATCTTCGCGTTCTCTAGCACGGGGTAAAAACAGTGAGAACGCGGGATTTATTTACTTGGTTCCCGACCCCCTGGGTCAGTACGTCCAAGGCCTATGTACTGCGTCTATTGGTTCGAATTTTCGGAGGCGGAGAAAACCTGTCTTACTACAAGCAAAGGCAGAATGTTTCGTCAGCCGATCTGGACCTCCGAAGTGTCCGACTTCCTCCTGGAGCCTCCCGGTCGTAGAGCCTCGTCTTTAGAACAGAATGGCTCAAGACATAGGCCTCCTGGGGGCGCCCTACGGCTGTCAAACCTTATCCTTGCGCCTACTTCGCCGGGCTGATAATACTTCGGGGCGCCCTCATGTGTTAGCAAATACAGCTTTGAACCAAGGCGCCCCGGACGCGCATCCACCTGTTCTGCCTGCTTCACGTTTACTGCAGTTTTACACGAGGGCGCCCTGGTTGGTGAGAAGCCTTCACTCCGGGGGACTAGTCGTCTACAAGAAAGGACGGTTGTCCTTCGGATGGACTTCACTGATAGCCTAAGCGTCCTTAGTCATCGCTCAGCTAAGTTGCTTAGTCCCTCGGAAGGTGGACTAGGCGCCTTCGTAGGTGGCATAGGTCGGGCAGCCCTTCGCTAAGTCGCTAGGAAGGCCAAAACCCCAAAACACCAAGCTGCGAAGCCCCTGGACCAAGGTTGAATCAGGCGCCCGTGAGGTCACGGGCGCCCCCATCAGCTCAGGCGCCCAAGTGGAGATGGATAAGCGCTGACCGAGCCTGCGGATAAGAGATCGCGCAGGAGAGGCCACGTGTAGGCGCCCCCATCAACACAGGCGCCCGTATAAATCCTATAAAAGGGGCTTCGACCCCTCAGCTTCATACACAACTTCTACATTCATTCTAAGCCATTCCGTGCAAAGCAAAAGCGATCAGACGAAGATCTGCGACCAAGGAAGCTCTAGGAGGAAGTGCGCGACGCTTCGGAGTTCCGGATTGGCCGGATCGTCTGTCTGTTTGGTTTGTTTTAATTCAAGTTGCATTTCAATTCATTTCTTTTTGCTTGTATATCAACTGTAAGACGGGTTTTCTCCGCCTCCGGAAATCCGAAAAGGAGACCAATAGTGGACTCACGCCGAGTACATAGGCTTTGGATTACTGACCCTGGGGGGTCGGGAACCAAGTAAATAAATCCTGCGTGTCTATTGTCTTGCTTTTCGTTACTTTATTTTCCGCTGCGCATTTGCTCTCTCTTAGTCCGAAAAATTTTCATAACGATATTCACCCCCCCTCTATCGTTTTCTTTGATCCAACACTTCCTCCCTCCCTCCGCCGCGTGATCTTTCTGGGAAAGTAAATGTCTAACCTCTTTCTGAACAAGGTGATCGATCAGGCAAGTGCCTGACTGATCACGATCCATCCTGATCGGTCCAGGTCTGTTCTGTGATCGATCAGAGATTCTTGTGATCGATCCATTGATCGATCACAATCTTTCTGTCACCACATAGAATGTTTTCTGATCGGTCACCAGACCGTTCAGAAAACCTTCTGTTTCCTCAGAAGCTTTCTGGATCGGTCAACAGACCGATCAGACATCCTGGATCGGTCTAGTGACCGATCTACTGAGAGTTTATGCACAAGTGTATGCACAATCTGCTTCCCCAATCAAACAATCTGCTAACCTATATGAGCAGACAATCTGCTAACCTACACGATCAAACAGTCAAACAATCTGCAAACCTAGATTCACAAGTGTATGCACATCCTAGATTCATCGTTCACAGAACCAATCAAACAATCTGCTAACCTACACGAGCAGACAATTTACTTCCCCAAATCAATAGAGATTCACTTAAACGAGTAAAAAAGGTCACAACAAGTGTATGCAGAAACTAAAAAATTTGTTTATGTGCACAAGTGTATGCAGAAACTCATAGCAACATTGTAGCGTATGAAAAAGGTCAGACAACAACATTTTCCAGAATTGACATTACAACACTGAGTAAAGTACTAAAACTGAAACTGAGCAAAGCACTAAAACATTACAACGCATAGCAAAGCACTAAAACTGAGCAAACAACTCCTGCATCTTATATTTCAGAGTCTGAGCAGCAGTCATAGACACAAGACAGTCTTAACATATTTAAAGCATTCTCATACTTGCCAATCTTACAGTATCTAGTTATAAAAGCTGAATAAACAGCTCCTAGCAATAGGTTCACAACAGGTTCATTGAAACAAAAAAGTTCACAACAGGAACATTAAAAGTTAAAAGTTAAAAGTTATCCAGATCTTCAGGAACATTAAAAAGTTAAAAAAACAAATTCACAAGTTCACAACAGGTTCACTAAAACATTACAACAAGCCTCCTAGCAACAGGTTCACAACAGGTTCACTGAAACATCACCACAGTTCACAACAGGTTCACTGAAACATCAGTTACAACCTAACCACAAAAAAAGAAGAAAATACGATTTAAATCAGTGATCGTATTAGTGATATCAACTTCCAAAAAAGTTATAGCAACTTCCAAAAAATCATAAAATCAGCTAGTTATAGCAACTTCCAAAAGAAAAATCAGTGATCGTATTACAAAATCAACTAGTCTGACTATTTCCAAAAGAAATCATAAAAATTGGAACTTACATTATGGCTACTCTGACTACTCAGGCCAGTGATCATATTTGTATGATTTAAATTTGATAATTCTTGTTGTTCTTTACCGCCACCTCTCACAACCTGTTGACAAAGAACATACGTTGAATATTAACAACTACAATAAATAAAATCAATTATAACCAAAACATAAATCCAAAATATAATCAATTCAACCTTTCTATTCTTTACCGCCACCTTTTTCACAATTTGCTCAATTTTGGATTGCTTTCTTTTGCTTGGTGGACGTACACGAGATCTTACCTTCAGTGGAGAGTGAAACTTCCTGATCTCAATTCTTGATTCCCCATGTATTATGTTGCTATCATGATCACCATCTAACGAATCAATAATGTTAATATCCATAAGCCTTTGTTTTGCTTCATTCAAAATTCCCATTAAAACAGAGAACCTCTCATGATTTTTAGACCCAAGCTGATACACTTCTTGTAACAAGGGTTGAAGATTATTATATCTTTGTCTTTCTTCCTCATGATAACAAAAATCATCATAAATATTGGTGACGCCTTGATACCGACGTTTAATGTCTTTGCGCCATCATTAAAAAATATACTTTTCAAGAACTCTAGTGACATTTCTTTTAAAAAGAATAGAAACCAAATGTCTACACAAAATGCTTCGGAACTCAAAGATGTTGAGGCAATCTAAGGTCCGGAGTGACCTTGTGTTTTGATGTTTGGGCAAAGAGTTTAAGCTAGGTTTTCCCTTGTGATCTAATATGTGTATTTGAGTGTGCAGGATGTGCAGGTTACACATATTGACTTGGCTAGACGGCTTCGGTATAGTGAAGGGTTTCATGGAGACAAGCTGGAGTCTTGTGTGCACCCGAGGGACATTAGTATAGTGGGATGATGAGCCGAGGGGCGCGACTTAGAGGCGTACATGAAGGATGACATGGAGACAAGCTGGAGGCTTGTGTGCATCCGAGGGATGAGGGCCGAAGATGAAGAGGGCGCGAAGGCAATAGTCAAGTTGTTGGTGAAGAGTCAGCTGATTCATGAAAGGACGAAAGCCGAGGGAAGATGACTTCAAGGGCAAGCCGGAAAGTGGACTTCAAGGGGCACACATGAAGGGTGGCATGGAGGCAAGTTGAGGACTTGCGTGCGCATCCGAGGGACGATAGCCGGTGGAAGAGGACTTCGAGGAGCAAGCCAAGGGAGTATGCTTGAAGGCACATGTCGATGAGGGTCGTTGGAGTGAGGAAGAGAGCTTTTGTAAGCTGGGTAGTCGACTGGTAATGTAGCAGTCGACTGCCAGCAAGTTTTGAAACTCACAGTAGCCTTCTGACCCTAGACCAGTCAACTGCTCTGGGAGCAGTCAACTGGTAGCTCCCAGAAGTCAAACGTTAGATGTCAACGGTCGAATTTGAGTGGGGGCAGTCGACTGCCCCATGGGGCAGTCCACTGGTGGCTGCCAAACAGAAGGTAAGTCCTATTTAAGAGGGATTTGTTTTGGCTGGGATGTCTGACGAATTTGGCTTTGGGTAAGAGCCAAATAGTAGTCTAAGTGCTCAGATATTGTCGAGGTGTTGTGGCGAGATTTCTCCATCCACAAGAAGCGACAAGGGCTAGCCGGAGGGTATCCGGGGAGTGATCCACCGAAGGATTCTTGGATTAGTCACCTTTAGGGGTGGATACCAAGTAAATGGTAACATGTTAGCGATTGTTTGTTTATTGTTTAGTTTTTTGCTTGCGCACACTAACATCGTAGGTAGAAGAATTCGAGAATTGCTATTCAGCCCCCCTCTAGCAACCGACATCAATCTTACAAGTGGTATCAGAGTGAAGGACCGCTTTTGTTGGACTAACCGCCAAAGGAGAAAGAAAGCTAGAGAAAAATGATGGAAGACAAATTTGGGGATGATATCTACACTCCACCGCCCTACGCTCATGAAAATTTCGACTATTGGCGGGCAAGGATGAAGACCTGGTTTGGAATGGAGTGGGAATGTAGAATGGTAATAGAAGAGCCTTCGAAATTCCAAAGGATAAGCACGGGAAGAAGCTTATGCCTAGATATTGGAAACAAGAACAACAAAATCAATCAAGGGCAAATGAGAAGGTAATTAGTGTATTGGTTAATCTTTTGACTAATGGTGTTTTGAGTGGTGTAGGGAAATATGAAAATGCATATGAATTATGGAATAAGTTGGAAAGATATCATGAGACTCCTACACAAGCTCAAGAGCCTAAGGAGAAAAGTCAAATGGGTCAAGAAGAAGAAAAAGAAAAGGAATTGTCAATTTCTTCAAGTGAAGTGGAAGAATTAAGTGAAAGATCATCCACCTCATCAAGAGAAGAAGAGGAGGTGTCAAATTCAAGGATTGAGGGGGAGGAGAGACCCTCATCCATACAAGAGCAAGAAAAAGCTCCTACCCCCACCAAAACAAGAGCAAAGGACCATATTGTATGCTTTGGGTGCAATGAAAAGGGACACTACAAGGATAAGTGTCCAAATGGTAAGAAAAAGGAGGTAAAACCTATACTCATTTCAATTCCATTTAAATCTAACATGAGTTGTAGGAATGGAGAATCCCAATAGATGAAAAATAAAATTAGATTCTTCACGTGTGGTGAGCTAGGACACTACCACACGAAATGCCCAAGGAGTGGAGAGCTAAAGAAAATGGAGCATCTAAGAAGATGGTAGAAGGAGGAAAAGAAGAAAAGAAGCTCACATCAAGGAGGAACTACAAGGGTAAGGGAGGTAATTCCTAACCTTAAGTTAAAATGTAATTCAAATTTAAGTTCCTCCATGCATATTAAAAATAGTGTCAATTGTTCCTCCATGCATGCTAAAATCAATGAAAATTGTTTGCTTGTGCATAATTTTGGTTTTAAATATCATGATAGAATAGGAGTAACAAGGTAGATCAAAACCCTAGGAAAAGCATGCATCATGAAAAATCTAAGACCTTAGGACCTAATGATCAAGGCGTTAACTCCAAGAAAGGGAGACACATGTCTAAGAAAATGGGTAGGTCTAGGAATGTCCAAAGTGGACATATGGACTCTAAGGTTAAAAGCCTAGAAAGGGAAAATCACGCCTTGAGGGCAAGGCTTGATAAATTGGAAAAGACCCTAGAAAGATTCAAGGTTGGATCTAAGGGTTTGGATTTGGTGTTGGGTAGTCTAAAACCCAACCATGATAGATCAGGGTTGGGATACCGGTCTAAGGTCTCTAATGCCAAGGAAAAGAAGTATGCTGGGAAAGCATATAATCATGGCAAGAAGAAGAAGTCCAAGAATGACAAGGGGGTGTCATTCAAAGGGAAAGAAAATGACTTAACTAAAGACAAGGTGTCTAAGGTTAAGAGGGTTAATTTTGCAGGTCAAGAATCACCGGGGGCACACCGGTGTGGTCTAGTGTGAATTGAGTCATATAAGGAGGTGGCTAGGGCTAAGAGCTCAAGGGGGAGCTCTAGGAGCCTTTGGGATCCATGGTAAGTGGATCTCAAGAGATGGTTCCTTTAGGAAGTCTAGGTGGACTAGGAAATGTGCCAAAAGGTTTGGAAGACTAGGGTAAGTCTTAATCCTAGGAAATTGACACATTAAAAGGAGTTTCATGGAGAAAAAGGATGGAAATATGATTATATTGGATAAAATTAGGTTTTAATGTGTGAATACCATATAATTAAATGATAGAAATGAACTATGATCAAGTATAAGAAGATACATTGATGAGAAGTCAAAATTAGGACTTTTGGAGAAGCTTAAATGATACAATTTAGGAGAATTTGAGTTTCGTGCCAATCTTGGGATTTGGAGTACATTTGTTTGGAAACATATTTTTCCCAAGTAGACATAGGCTCCACAAATCTCCCCACGAAATTTCAGATTTTTTGAAGATTTATGGAATTAATTAGGTATTTCTGAATTTAGACTGAAAACCTGAAATTCAGGTATCAGTCGACTGGTAAATAACCAGTCGACTGATCTAGGTGAATTCAGCACTGAGACCTTTCTGTTTGTTTTAGCAGTCGACTGCTCTGGGGGTAATCGACTGACCATAAGGTTAAGGAGAAAAGACATATTAGATAGTAAGAAATTGCAAAATTAGATGATAGGATATGGCCTTGGATTAAAATCCTTGATTATGATATTCCTTGAATAAAGTGTTACCCCATGATTTAATGAAATAAGGCTTTATTGATATCTTGAAAATCAAGGAAGATTGATAAGTTTTCCATATGTATCTAGGATTAAGAGATAAAAAGGGGAAAGTTGAGGACAATTCTATGTGTCAAATTATAATGGTAAGCCTTAGCAAACACATAGAATTGTAGATAGATTTCCGAGTTGATACAAAAGGATCATTCTTGAGAAAATTAGAGAATGTACCAAAAGTCAAGCATATTTGTATTTTTCATGGAATCATATTTTCTAGGATAGGGTATATCCTAACAAATGTGCTTGCAAATTTTTAGATTTTTCCGGGTTTTGTTGAGTTCTTTTTTGCACTAGGGGTAAGGTTGCTTGGGACAATCCTTTGATGGTGTCAAAGGGGCAAACAACTTGGAAGTTGAGTTGGGTAGAACTTGACTTGGTGTTATGGTGTTAAGTTGGGTAGAACTTAACCTTGAAAAATTGAAAATTAGGATAAGGCATAGGTTAAGGGGAAGGTTACCTCTTGTTTGCCTTAATTTTCATAGGAAATTTTGGATTTTGCGTCAAACTTGGGAATGGTGATAGATACATTGTTGAATGTATTTTTCCAAGTAGGTATGGGTACCACAAACTTCTCCACAAAATTTGAGAATTTTTGGAGATTTGTGAAATTTCTGGCACATTTCTGAATTTGGCCAGAAAAGCTTATTTTCAGAGTATTAGTCGACTGCCCTGAGGGCAGTCGACTGGTCAGGGCTGAGTTGTGTATCAACAGCTAGGAAGTGGTCCAAGTGATGTAAAACAAGTGTATGGGGGCTAGTACCCTGTGTTTAGGATCATTAGAGATTAAAAGATCCAATAATTGGGATATTGTTGGAGTCTTTTTGATGTTAGGCAAAGGGAGAAAAGTGTTGGGTTTAATTTGGGAAACCAAATACACCTTTGCAAGAAATCCTAGGTCTAGGGGGAGCTTAGATAAAGGGGGAGCATGGATGCTCCATTATTGGCGTAAGGGGAACTTTGGAGGGGTTCTTAAAAAGTGTTTGTAAGTCCAATGTAGGGTGATCTTTGGAGAAGCTTTAAAAAGTCCGTTTTGGTGAAAAAGTCCTAACTTGGAGGGTTAGGTGTGTGGGATGCCTTGGGATAGGATCCATGTATGCTTGCATTGCATATGCATTAACAGTGTAAGTCCAAGATGGAGTCTTGACAACGTAAGTCCGAATGATTGTTTTAGCATTGTTATTGCTATTTATTACTATTTGTTTTCCCTAACTTAAACGTATTGCCAAACATCAAAAATGGGGAGATTGTTGAGACAATCTAAGGTCTGGAGTGACCTTGTGTTTTGATGTTTGGGCAAAGGGTTTAAGTTAGGTTTTCCCTTATGATCTAATATGTGTATTTGAGTGTGCAGGATGTGCATGTTACACATATTGACTTAGCTAGACGGCTTCGGTATGGTCAAGGGTTGCATGGAGACAAGCTGGAGGCTTGTGTGCACCCGAGGGACCTTGGTATAGCAGGGATGATGAGCCGAGGGGCGCGAACTTCGAGGTGTACGTGAAGGATGACATGGAGACAGGCTGGAAGCTTGTGTGCATCCGAGGGACGAGGACTGAAGATGAAGAGGGCACGAAGGCAATAGTCAAGGCTGCTGGTGAAGAGTCAACTGAGTCATGAAGGGACAAGAGCCAAGGGAAGATGACTCCAAGGGCAAGCCGGGAAGTGGACTTCAAGGGGCACACGTGAAGGGTGGCATGGAGGCAAGTCGAGGACTTGCATGCACATTCGAGGGACGATAGCCGGTGGAAGAGGACTTCAAGGAGCGAGCCAAGGGAGTATGCTTGAAGGCACATGTCGACGAGGGTCGTTGGAGTGAGGAAGAGAGCTTTTGTAAGCTGGGAAGTCGACTGGTAATGTAGCAGTCGACTGCCAACAAGTTCTGAAACTCACAGTAGCCTTCTGACCCTGGACCAGTCGACTACTCTGGGAGCAGTCAACTTGTAGCTCCCAGAAGTCGAACGTTGGATGTCAACGGTCGACTGGTGGCGGCCAAGCAGAAGGTAAGTCCTATTTAAGAGAGCTTCGTTTTGGCTGGGATCTCTGACGAATTTGGCTTTGGGTAAGAGCCAAATAGTAGTCTAAGTGCTCAGATATTGTCGAGGTGTTGTGGCGAAGTTTCTCCACCCACAAGGAGCGACAAGGGCTAGCCGAAGGGTATCCGGGGAGTGATCCACCAAAAGATTCTTGGATTAGTCACCTTTAGGGGTGGATACTAAGTAAATGGTAACGTGTTAGCGATTGTTTGTTTATTGTTTAGTTTTCCGCTTGCGCATGCTAACATCGTAGGTAGAAGAATCCGAGAATTGCTATTCACCACCCCCTCTAGCAACCAACATCGATCTTACAAAAGTGATGACACAAACACTTCATCTCACAGTCTACCTCATTATATAGTACTAAAAATGACACATCTTTTGGAGTTGCTCCCTCTTTTCCTAATACAGTTTCCACCACTTCATATAAGATAGTTGACCCTTCTTGCTTTACAAACGAAGTGTTACAAAAACATTAAACCCCTGATTTCATCCTGAAATAACTTGAATATCTTATTAGTATAGACACTTTGAAATTGCTTTTCAATGGGATGACTACTAATGACCGGAATAATTGAATTGAAAGATGCAAAATCAGAGTTATTTTCCCTTTTTATATAATCTTACCTTTTCCAAAACAGGCCACTTGGTCCATATTGTATTTTGTATCATAACCACAAACCTTCATATTTTAATGTTAGTTTTTTTGATAATGATACATACATCATCAAAATAAGCGCCATTCATACTCTCACTTCTTTGACTTGTATGACCATCCCTGCCCCAAAATTGTATCCTTTTCAGATACCAAACCAAACATCCACTTATGATGACAAACCCCCATAAAGAACTCCAACCATTCATTATTCTCCAAATTAAAATCTTCAATCAATTTTTTCCAATTGCTATCACATTCTTCAGAAGATAAAAAATTATAAACAATATTCTTCAAATTTTTCTTTATCAACTTATAGTTGGCATGACTACCAAACTTAGCTGGAATTTTTTTCATAACATGCCAAAGACATTAGCGATGATGAGAGTATGGAAATACCTCAAGAATGACAATTTCCATAGCTTTGCACTGATCCGTAATAATACCTCGTGGAGCTCGTCCTCTCATGCATGCCAACCATGATTTGAATAACCAAACGAATGTTTCAGAATCTTCTCTGGATATCAAGCTACAATCAAGTAATACTAATTCACCATGATGATTTACTCCAACAAATGGAGCAAACGACATATCATAACTATTTGTCAAATATGTAGTATCAAATATAATGACATCAGAAAAATACTCATATGAAACCCTACATCTTGCATCAGCCCAAAATATATTTCTTATGCGACAATCTTCATCTACATCAATGGTATAAAAGAAATTCGAATTTCTAGTTTGCATACGACAAAAGTAATTATTCAATACTTCTACATCACCATGCCCAAGTCTTAATCTACGTGCTTCAACCACATAATTTCTGTACTTTCTCTCATCAAACAATAAATTTTTATATCCACCGGCTTCAACAACAAATGATTGAAAACTTTTACTCAAAGTAATTCCATCTTGATCATTCAACTCTAATTTGCTCTTAGTTTGGGAATCTAACACTTTATTGCATCTAAAATGTCTTGACTTCCTTGGATTTAACTCATGATTGTGTTCAAGATGAATACTAGTAATGAGAAATAACCCATCATTCTAAACTGTAATATTTATCCGTGCTTTGTAATTCGTTTTACTACAAGGTCTAGGATAAAAGGAATTTTTAACTTTAGGAACATTCTTACCATTTTTAGAACATCCAAATGAAATATACTTCTGTTCACCATTGTCTCCTTTTTTGGAACGCATTTTTGAAATACCAAAACTAAGACCTTGGACATACGTTTTGTAAAAAACACGAGCTTCCTCCTCAGATAAAAATTGCATCCCAACTTGTGGAGCCTCCAATTGCTGCAAGCTTGACGAATCACCCACCACTTGCAAATCAATATCATTCAGTGGCACATATGATTCAATGATTTCTTTCTCCATGACAGTTTGAACTCTTCAATTAAAAACAGTATCATATAATGGTACACAGAAATTGGAGATTAAAACGAACTGGGACGTACCACAGAAACTGTTGAAGCGTTATAATATCAAAGAAGTCCAAATTAGGGTTGAACAATAAGAACCACCACGCAGAGGAACATCAGGAACCACCACGCAAAGGAACACCAGCAAGCACCACGCAGAGGAACACCAGGAACCACCAAATTAGGGCTGGGAAGAAAAAACCAAATTAGGGTTGGGAAGATAGGAAGAAAGGGCACAATAAACAAATTAGGGTTGAGGCATTAACGAGACGAACCTTCGGGAGCTCCGGTGAGGTGTCGACGAGATCTAGGTCTCCAAGACGAGACGAAGGTCGGCGTTCGACTCCGACGAAACCGCGGTCGTGCGGCGCCCTCGCAACAACTCGCGGCGGAGGGAGGGAGGAAGAAGTAGTCACGGCGGAGGGAGGGACGAAACAAAACGCGCATGCGGCGCCCTCGCAACAACTCGCGGTGGAGGGAGGGAGGAAGAAGTCGTTCACGCGGCGGAGGGAGGGAGGAAGAAGAAGTCGTATGGGTTTTTGGCGGAGCAGGAAATAAAACGCACGTATTTTAATCATTCACGCTCCGCCGAAATTTCAGCCCACGTGGCGTTCCACGTCGTTCACGCTGCATTAACGTCACCAAATTCACGTTCCGTATCATTTCTAGACTTGTAAACTCCTCGAGATCAGAAGTGTCCGGAGCACAGAAACCATGATTTCGTCGGCCGGTTTTATCTTCTTCGGCCTGTAACTGAGGTGGGCTTGCTGTCCACATTCGAGAATCGAGAGCAGTAATGTCGGCTAGATTACCTAGAACTACGTTGCTATTCAGTTAGGGACCACTGTCACGTGAATGGGCTGGTACTCGTTACGAGGCCGAATTGAAGCCCATATCGGCTCTGCCAGTTGAATTGAAGGTTCTTGGAAGTGAAATCAGGAAAATCAACCAAAATATCAGAGTAGATCGCAGATTTCTTTGATTATTTTTTTTAATGAAAAATAAGAAAGACTTCGTACTCTTCGTAGTTGAGTGCGTAATCATACGCAAATTCTCAGCAGTATATTTAAACAATGAAATAGAAAAAATTTAGGATAATTGATGTTTTTTCTCGCCAATAAAATCAATTATCTGATTAGTGAACAAATCCCTTCATGATTCCGGCGACTGAACGGTTCTTGTTAATATCTCTTTAAATTCAGTTTGGAAGAAGATATTTGTTTGAGCTGAGTTGAAAAGTTAAGTTGCTGCAGATAAAGCTATATTTGTAAACAAGAAGGATTCCTGATTCACTAAATTTCTCGTGTAAAGTTTTAAGAGCTTGCTTAACAGGCTTGATGAGGAGATAAGAACACCAAAGTGGGGAGCATATACACTTTCCCAAGAAAGTACCTATTAATGCAATAGTAAGAAGATTAAGAACTAGTACAGGCACGCTGTTGGAAATGTGAATAAAAAAAGAGATGAATGAAAGAAAACTTCATTTTGAATGAGAGCCTTTAGTCCTAAATTGATAGTTTAAGTCATTATGATTGGTTTATATTAAATTACAACCAAAGAATATTGTGAATGTGTAAGCGGAGAGACTTCCTCTCATGCTACATACCCATTTGTTGGAAATTAAATGGCTCTATTGATCTCTTCAACTAAATTATTTCGTTGTCAAATAGTTATCTACATACCATGGCAACTCTGCCAAGACTGGTCTCTTCGTCACGAACAACTAGTCGACAACCCAGTTATTTTAAATTCAATAAATTTCTTATATATATCTCCGGCAATTTATATAACATACATCTCTTCATAGCCAACTGTCATTCTTCTTGTAGCCTTTAGCGTTTCCTTGTTGATCCTGTCGCCGAGCGTAGTGGAGCCGCAACCGGGTGACGGTGTAGCGATGAGTGACGTGGATGCCGACGGGACGTCCTCGCGTAGAATGACAGCGTCGTAGGGGGTGTCCTCTGACCGAACGGAAGTGGATGTCGCCTGGTGCATGGCCGACCGGCGGGAGGTGGACCTGCTGAGGAAGATGACCGTTAGCAACCTAGCTGGGAGACGTCCCGGCAAGGCACTCCGACGGTCAAGTCAGTACTCTGATGAACAGTAAAAATGATGCAGTATGTAGACGAGGGGCTTCGCGCGCGCGTACCTGATAATGAGGAGGGGAGTGACTTATATAGCCGGGGAAAAGGACCAAGTCTGACCTGTGTCAGGATTCTCTGACCTGGTCGAGGGATATTCCCAGATTGTCTGCTGGGTGTCAGGATTCTCTGACGGAGTCAGGAGATATTGTATGATACTGTCGATTTGTAGCCAACATTCCTTGTCGTATACTACTTGTCTTATGTGAGGACACAGACAGGTTTCTGTAAGTCTCTAACCGGCGCCGCCTGACACCAACGGCGTGACAGGGCGGCGTGACAGGGAGTGTCAGTTCACGAGAATGGCGACAGCCTGTTATCTGTAGCTGGTGCAGGTGTGTTTTGTCCTTACCCCAGGATGGTTCCGAGAGAGCGACCGAGTGGGCACAGGGCGTGCAAGCCTGGGGGGACTATGTAGGTGAAGGGTTGCCGGGCGGATGCACCCGAACGATTAGGCGTGTAGCCCTTATGTGGCCGGGCGGCAGTACCCGACTGAACGATTAGGCGTGTAAGCCTTAATGTGGCCGGGCGGCAGTACCCGACTAAACGATTAGGCGTGTAAGCCTTAATGTGGCCGGGCGGCAGTACCCGACTGACTGGCATAGACCCTGGGTCCGGCTAGGGTGTCCAGCTGGCTACCCGCATAATGACATGGACCCTGAAGTCGCCCAGGCCGTTTGCCACGTTGGCTGTCCGTACGGTGCCAAAGATAGGGCGGGATCAATAGCCTTCCCCTCAAGTCTAGTCGAAGGAGGCGATCAGTCCGACTGACTGGACTACAAAGGGGGTACAACAATTCCGCGGCCGAGCGATTTTGCCCTTTTAATATCTGGCCGGCTTAACACGAGGCTCAACAGCTGGTGGTGTGTATGTCTGCCCTGTCTGGGCGGAAAAAGATTGTTAGTCGAGAGGGGCGTGGGCCGCCACACACTCTTCTTTTTTAACGAGGCCGTCCGGCTGGGCGAAGCATGATAGGGGAGCGTGGGCCGCCACGCATCCCCGACTAGCCATTGACATGATGACGATGTCCGGGCGGATGAAGATTTTGACCGGAGGAACGTGGGCCGCCACGTCCTCGTAAATTGTTAATGCGTCCGACCGGACGAATGTTGTTAGTCGATGAGAGGTATGCTGAACACGTTTGGGCGGGAGAATGTTTGCCTTAAGTCGCAAGAAATGTGGAGTGTCACGCGCCCCAAGACGATTTTCTCGGGATAGCCCGAGTCAGTCAATTAATGGAGACGTGACATTCTAAGTCGAATGAGGTGATGCGATATGCCCGATGCGACCGGCGCCTTAACGGCCTCACGTCGGCTTTAATGATCCGGGCCACGTGGCGCGTGCTGGTTGGCCGACCGGGATGCGATTTATCCCCATGATTACGAGCTTTTAATGGCCATTAACGCGCGTAATTCTTTCCGCCACGCGGCAGCTTCCGGCTGGCCGACACGACGACGCGCCCTGTCGCCGCTGCAGGCGACGTCAGCGCCTGGGGCGCGCCTTTTCGAGGCTGATCGTGGGACGCCTCAATGGCATGGATGAGGCGATCTCCGTACACGTGGATCGCCATCGGACGGTCTCCCTTCTTTCGGCCTAACTATAAATAGACCTCCACATTCGCCGAAACCCTCATTTGCTCTTCACTGTTCTCTTCTCTAACTCGGTGCTTCTCGCTCCTCGCCGCCGTCTTCGCGTGTCGCCGCCGCCCTCGTGCTTCTCCGTCGGTTAATCCTTTCCGCCACCACCTACGGTCAGATTCTCCCTTTTCTTCCCTTTCTTTCTGCTCCATGGCTGCCCTTGCGTGGTATACCTCTGTCGAGTCTTCCCTTCACGACGAGACCATCTCCGACCTCCGACTGGCCTACGACATCCCTGAAAACTACCACATTGCCGTTCCTACAAAGGCTGACAGGCCACACAAGCCCCCGGCTGGCTTCTTTGTGTTTTTCCGGGACCAACATATGTCTGGCCTGCGCTACCCTCTTCATCCCTTTATTGTAGACTTCTGTAACTTCTTCCATGTTCCTATCTTCCAGCTTTCTCCCAACGCCATTCGTATATTGTGTAACATAATAGTTCTCTTTACCCTTTACCGAGTCCCCCTCCGACCGGAGGTTCTTTATTTCTTTTATTACCCGAAGAAGCAGGAGGCGGGGAATTTCTTTCTCCAAGCCCGGGCCAAATTATCCATAGTGGAGAATATTCCTTCCTCGAATAAGGGATGGAAAACTCATTTCTTCTTCATAAGCCCTCCGACCAACCCTGAGTTCCCGATCGGATGGGTCGAAGATATGCCCCCTATAGCTCCCTTAAGAAACTTTAAATCCGACCCCTTATTTACCCTGGCTGCTTCTCGACTCGGGGGCCTACGCTTCGACGGCATGAAACTTCTCCACGACGCCGTCTTGTACATATTTGGGCTAAGCCGAGTGCCTGCCGCCCTGCCTGGCACCTTCTGTAAGTCATTTTTTGTTTCGTACTTCTTTCTCCCTAACTCAACATCTTCTGATTTTGCAGCCGAGATGATGTGGGAAGCGGCCCTCGATGAGGCCCTGGGCTTGGATGACGAAGAGTTAAACGCCCGGGCGGCCGAACAACTGCGTCTGCGCCAGGCCAGTCTGCCCGACCAACCTACGATTCCTGAGAGCGCGGAGCCTGCCCCTCAGGCTCCTGCCCAACCAGCGACGACTGGTTCTAGGGAGCCGGTCGGCTCATCAAAATCTTCTGCCCCTGCAAGATCCTCCGGCAAGCAGAAGGTTCAGCCTTCCATGGAGAAGTCCCAACCTTCCAAGCGGAAGGCTAGCGCTTCTATCCGTATTGAGGAGCCGACGGTGGTAGGCCCGTCCTCTTCTGATTCTCCTGACCCGGAACCTTTGCAGAGGCGCCCGAGGACTTCTGCGTCAGGCTCTCACTCTCAACCTGCAGAGGCAACTGCCAGCCCGGCTGGAGCGAGCTGGTCAGCTGACGCACCGGGTTCGTCTCACTCAGGGGGACAGCGCTCGCAGCCGTGTGGCTATGGCGTATATCTCCCCTCGGTCGACCCAGCGACCCCCTTCGATGTCCAGCAGCGGCTTACCCTTTACGGGGAATTGGCAGACTGCTGGGAGCAGGGTATGAGGGAGGGGACTTCCAGTCCCCCGATCCGACTGGCAGACCAATTTCTTCAGGACGCTACGCATGTAAGTCCGATGCCTCGAAGCTTAATCACCTTGCTTCTTTCTAACATTTTTATTGTAGTTTTGGGCCTCCTGCTCGAGCATCGCCTATTCCTTGGTTATAAACGCCAGGGGACGCCGAGCGGCCGAGCGGCGGCTCGAGGAATCGGAGCTCCGCCAGGCGCACGCTAACTTACCGGCCGGCGAGGAGGGAACAACTATTCTCCGTTCGGAGATACTGGACCTTAAGGAGAAACTCCGTTCCGCCGAGGCGCTACTGACGGAGGAAACCACCCGAGCGGAGGCAGCCGAGCGGGCGTATGCCAGATCTTCCTCCCTGCACGCGACCCTTGAGCAGGAGAGGAAGAAGGCTTTGGCTATGCAGCGTCGTGCCCGATCGGACCTCGACAAGAAGGCTGTCGAGGCCCAAGCCTTGAAGGCGGAACTGGACAAGATGATGAAGTCTTCGGAGGAGCTCCGGATGACCCTGAACGAAAAAGAGCAGGAGCTGGCGACTCGGGAGTCGGACTTAAATGCCAAGGAGAAGGCTTTAGACGCCCGAGAAGACGAGCTCCGCTTGTCTGAAGGACTGCTGGCTCTCAAGCCGTTGCCTTGGAGGAGAAGG
>JAGFNQ010000176.1:0-25208 GCA_024364735.1 Boesenbergia rotunda
ACTAGCAAAAGGTACTGATACGAAAGAATGGGTCGCCCCAGTGTCAAACAGTGTAGTAGCTAAATGCTGAAAAATAACTATTTGACCTGTTACGACCGTGGAGGCACTGGCAGCTTCTTCCTTCGTGAGGGAAAAGACTCTGGCATTGGTTGAAACTGGTGCTGCTTCCAACCTTCCCTGACTGCTCTGAGGTCCCTCCAGTATAGTAGGCATGTAATGTAACTGAGGCTTGCCTCCATACTGTACGGACTGCTGAGGAAGTACCTTAAACTTGTTTGGGCAGTCTTTCGATCTGTGTCCCTCTTGTCCACATGAGTAGCATCCAGTTACACCCAAAAGGCATGCTCCTGGATGGGTCCTCCCACACTTAGGACAAGGTGGATACCTAGCTTGCTTGTTCTCTGGGTTTCCTTTTTGGCTGCCAGGCCACTGCTTCCTTTTGTGGTTCTTGTTCCTCCAGTTCTGGTTATTTGGCTGAGGCTTCTGGCCTCCTGTTATCTTGTTCTCAATCAGGACTGGCCTCTGCTATGTTTGTTGTGCCTTGATGCTATTCAGATAGTGCTCTGAGATTAGAGCACTACTGACCAACTCCTCGCTGGTCTGGGGTCGGTGCGTCCCGCTGTTCACGTTGAGTGCTATTTCAGGGTTCAGCATGCGGAGCATCAGTCTGACTCGCTCCTTCTCTGTGCTGACTAGCTCTGGGCAGAGGCGAGCTAGTCTATTGAACTTCGCGACTGCTTCTCCCACTGGTAGGTTACCTTGTCTGAACTCCATGAAGTCCTCGTAGTGCTTATTGGTAACCCGCATGTGGAAGAACTCCTCATAGAACTCTTGCTCGAAATCTGTCCAGCTCATCTGGTTGACTATCCTCTTACTCTTGACCCGCTCCCACCACATACGAGCATCTCCAGTTAGGCAGAAGGAGGCACATTTGACCTTCTCGACTTCTGGCCAGTCAAGAAGCTCCATTGTGCTCTCTAAAGTCTTGAACCAAGCCTGGGCATCCCAGGGCTCAGTCGTGCCTGAGAAGCTTTCAGGTTTCAGCCTCTGCCACTGGACGAGGTATGCTTCTTGTCTTCGGTTCACGGCAGGGGTCTCCTGTGTGACTGGTGGAACTTCAGCCACCACTGGAGTTCCCACTCCTGCTGTGGGTGGTGTAGGGGGCACTAGGTGCTGATTTGCCATCAGTGTGGCAATGGTCTTCTGTTGCTCTGAAATCTGAGCTTGCATTTGAGCAATGACTGCCATCAGGTTTGGCTGTTCTGTGCCAGGCTCATTGTTATCTTGAACTGGAGTTCTGTCCCTTGCATTAGGAGCTCGGCCTCTTCTTGCCATCTAATAATACATACGGGAACAGGAAATCACTACTACATCTCTAGGCATAAACTTGTCTTCTTACTTAGTAACCGAATATCCATTCTAGGGATTAAACATGATTCCGTGATACTAGGGTATTAAACATGCTTCCTTGTTCTATGCACACATGAGTAAGTACTTAACCATTTCTCTATACTGCAATTAAGTAAAGGAGCAATAGAAAAACTGAAACTTAAAACTTTCTTACTTGAAGACGGCAAGGTTGATGCTGATGTGTGTGTGATGCTGGAGAATGGGAACTGCTCTGATACCAACTGTAGCGACCCGCCTTCTCTACCTTAGACGGACCGTTACTTGTCTACTTCTTGACTCTAATGCACGACTAAAGATGCGGAACTTTCTTAAACTTGTATTTAAATCTATCTAAGAATAATGGTCTAACTTTAATAGTCATGCATGATACAATGGCACACTTCCTTTCTCTAAAATTCGTAAGGAAAATATTCATTACAAGCAATTCTAACCATGTAAATTCATCACACAAGGTTCTATAACATTACTAAAGCATTATGGAATATGGATGCAACTTTTCTAAGCATATTTAAAGCAATAAAACTAAATTCAAAAAGGAGACTAACAACATCTTGGCACATGAATCAAATAGCTACGTTTCTAGAACTTCATAGAATGTAAATCTTACTTTTCTACCGAATTTACAAGCATTTTAAGCACAATTAGGACTTAGTCCAAAAGGGAATAATGAGCTCAAGAATAAGTCTAAAATTCAATGTATCAACATGCTAAACTACTCATGCCCTTGCTCATCTAGTGCATTCACAAAAGTATGCATACTAATTGAAATGACATGGAATCTTCATTCTACAAAACTGAGCATGTAAAACTATCCGAAGCATAAATGTTTAATAAACTCCATAACACAATAACTTGGAAATTGGAAACCTTAAACATTGCATTTCAAATAAGCTAAACTGTCTCGTCCCAAGGACCTCTCCAAGGTTAGCCACCGCACACACGTTACTCAGCACCACCTCGTCGCCTTCCTTCAGAATTGTTTGCCTTTACCTTTATCTGTAGCAAGAGGAAATGCAACTAATAAGCAATAAGCTTAGCAAGTACTATCTAGCTCACAAAATCTCGAAAGGTGCAAGCATGCTTTTTAAACAATGTAAAATCACATGAGATACTTTTATGCTTAAAAGAAACACTAAAACATGGATAACTCAAAACATGCATACTCAAGCATTAATAAATCTTAACTCACTTTTAACTTGGCTTAACTTGAAACTTTAGCAATTCTTTAACTTTAAACCTTTCTTTAACTTTTAGAAAACTCCCTTAAATTTTAGAAAACTTTGCTAAAGCATATACTTGAAAATAATAACTCACTTGGATCCACTTAAGACGTAAGTACCATCTTATGCGCGTTCCCTAAAAGGTTGGGGTAGCGAGCCGCCAATCCTAATAGAGCAGACCTTGGTCTACCAGGGCCAAGACCTTAGAATTGGACACCTAGATTTCTTTAACGACGCCCTTGGACGCCGGGTACTGGCCTTAGAAAATAAAATAGCTTTTCTTTCTTTTCTTTCTTATCTTTAAATGCCTTGGCATTTTATCGAACACCTTGTGTGCCCAAATCCCTAAGTCTTGACTTTTGGGGATTTCGTAAGGCCTTGGCCTTCTCTTTTCTTTTTCTTTATCTTTCTTTTCTTTTCTTATAGATTTCCTAGACCCTAAACTCACATAGGATACTCTATCAAATATATATAAGCATATAATGAACTAAGATCACATGCAAAATCTTAAACAAAAAGGAAATATCTCTTTTAAAACTTTCAAGGGAAAATTCTTGCGGAAAACCGCCTCTTACTGCAGGTGAGCAGTACTTACCTTGATTTCTTGGACTTACAACCAAAATTAGACGACTAGGGCTCGGGTGAAACTTGAGATCTCTACGAACCGTCCGCGCCTACGTGTTCTTCTCGTCGAGACGAACGAAACGGTCCGACCCCCTTGAGATTCCCTTAGCCGGCGCCCCTTAGGAGAGCAGAGGAGGAAAGAAAACCTAGGTTCCCTTTTGTTTTCGCCGCCCCTCCCTCGCCCCCTTCTCGCACGCAGCCGAAAATTCTCCTCCCAGGGTTTCACGCGACTTAAGGGGGTTTAAATACCTCTTCATGAAAAACGTAACTACTCTATAAAATTATTTCTCTCCACCTTTTATTGTGCTTGATACCCTAGCCCAGCCGGTCACTTGGGCGCCCTTAAGGGCTTGCTCCTCCTGTGGTCGCGAGTTCGAACCCCCCTGCTGCCCTTTAATGTTTTTCCTTTTTTAAAAATCCTAAACGGACTCGGAAAATTCCATAAAAATATTCTAAAAATTCCTAAAAATATCTAGAATATTTCTAAAACATTTTTAAATAGTTCTAAGGACTTTAAGGACTTAAAATGGAAATTTTTGGGGCGTTACAATCCCCCATACCTTATGAAAAGTTCGTCCTCGAACTTAAAATAATTCTGGATATTTTTCCCTCATGTTGTCTTCACGTTCCCAAGTAGCTTCCTCATGCTGTTGATTCTGCCAGGTGACCTTCACTAGTGGCACTTCTTTATTTCTTAATCTTTTAACTGCTTTGTCCACTATCTGTGTCGGTCTGCTCTCATAGCTAACATCTTCTTGGATCTGCACTGGCTAAGGCTGAATCACTTGATTGGGATCGTGAATACACTTCTTTAGCATAGAGACATGAAATGTACTGTGGATAGCGGACATATCCTCTGGCAAGTCCAGCTCATAGGCTACCTTCCCAACTCTCTTTATAATCTTGTAGGGTCCTATGTAGCGAGGACTCAGCTTGCCCTTTTTGCCAAATCTCATCACTCCCTTCATAGGAGCGACATTGAGAAATACTGAATCTCCAACTTGGAATTCAAGTGGCCTACGCTGTGTGTCAGCATAACTTTTCTGTCTACTCTGGGCAGTCTCAATCCTCTGGCGGATCATCTGGATAGCCTGAGTGGTCTCATCTATAAGCTCAGTCTGGCTGCCTAGTCCTGACTCCATCTCTTTCTTCTCACCAGCTTCTTGCCAACATATGGGTGATCTGCATTTCCTGCCATATAATGCTTCATAAGGTGCCATTTTGATAGTGGCCTGATAGCTATTGTTGTAGGCAAATTCAGCTAAACACAGGTACTTGCACCAACTGCCTTTAAAATCTAGTGCACAGGCCCTGAGCATATCTTCTAAAATTTGATTTACTCATTCCGTCTGTCTATCAGTCTGGGAATGGAAGGCTGTGCTGAATTTAAGTCTGGTGCCTAGTGCGTGCTGAACACACTCCCAGAAGTGAGAGACAAAGCGCCCGTCCCTGTCAGAAATGATAGACTTCGGAACTCCATGAAGCCTGATCACTTCCTTCACATATAACTGCGCCAAATGCTCTACTGAGTGTGACACCTTGATGGCTAGAAAGTGGGCGGACTTGGTCAATCTATCCACTATCACCCAAATTGCATCGTGTCCATGGGTGGTTCTTGGAAGACCTGTGATAAAGTCCATGGATATTTCTTCCGACTTCCACTCTAGAATGGGAAGTGGTTGTAGAACTCCTCCTGGTCTCTGGTGCTCTGCCTTGACTCTCTGGCAGGTCAAGCAGGTACTGATATATCTGGCCACGTCTCGCTTGAGTCCAGACCACCAGAATTTTTTCCTTAGATCTTGATACATCTTGGTGGAACCTGGATGCATCGAATAAGGAGTACTGTGGGCTTCTTCCAAGATGCTCTTTCTCAGTTCCTCGTCATTGGGGACGCAAAGGCGGTTTCCAAGGTAGAGGATGCCACTGTCTGATACTCGAAACTCTAAATTTTCTGCCTCTTGGATCCCCTGCTTGATCTTCTGGATCTCTGGGTCTTGATCTTGCTTTTCTTGTATACCTACAAGCAGGGTTGACTCTAGAGTCAATGCAGAAAGTCGCCCAATTATTACCTGGTCAACACTGATATCCCTTAAGGAACTTAGATAAAAGTCAAACTGTGTCGGATACAAGGGGAGTTCTTCTTAATCTTTTTCGAAAAATTCAGATTTTTTCAAAAACCTTATGCTCTAAAACTTATTATCATCTCAAAATAAGGTTTTCAAAAGTTGACTCAAAATCCCTCATATATTACTATCTTTTTGAAAAATTAATATCATGATTTTCGAAAACTGTGCTATCATTCTAAGTTGTGTTTTCAAAAATTTATCTTCTTGAAAGTTATCATACTCAGAAGGTTACTCAAAATTATTCTTTTGATTTTAATAAACCCTAAAGACACAGAGGAAGGTCCACTTCATGATCTACAAGGACTCCTAGGATGTGCCAAATTTAGGGGGAGTTTGAGTCAAAAGAAGAATTTCTGAAATATTTTTTTGGTAATTATTTGTTTTGAAGTTATTAGATAATTCTTATCAAATCCTAAAACTCAGAGGAAGATCGCTTGTAGTCAACAAGCTTCCTAGGACTGGGTCAAGCTTAGGGGGAGATTAAAATAATTATTGAATATTTTTTCAAAATTATATGTTTTCATGCACTGCAAGTTTAAAATCCTTTTGAAAACTTAAATAACTTTTCTTTCAAAACTATTATTTTATTTTTTTTCAAATTTCTTGTGGCTTATGAAATTATTTTTGAAATAATTTTTACTTGGGTTGGAGAAATTTCCAGGACACTTAGGAAAATATCCTTGTAGTTAACAAGGTTTCCTAGGATTGTGTCAAACTGGAAAAGAAACCTAGTCAAGTAAAATATTATGTTTTCAAAATGCATAATACTTTTCAAAAATTACTCATATTTTTCAAAGTCTAATAGTTTTCAAAAATAGAACTTAGACTTTCCAAAAAAGCTCAATCTGTTTTTTTTATTGTACTTGCATATTTTTCAAAAATGCATATTTTTTTTAAAAAAAAATTACTTATATTTTTCAAAAATTACATAATATCATTCAAAAGTACTTCTATTTTTCAAAATATAATGTTTTCAAAAAGGTACTAATACTTTTCTAAGGCAATAATATTCTAAGTACGTGAATTTTCTAAAAATTTACCTATAAATACAAAATCTTTTTTTGAAATTGCACAATACCTTTCAAAGTTGAGTTTTGTTGGTGCAATTTAAGCTTTTTGCTAGGCTTTAAAGAATTATGCTAAGTATTTTTATGTTTTCAAAACTCATAGGCTCTGATACACAAATTTTCTCTCCTAAAGTCTCTTTCAAAATATATTTTTCAATTCTTTATTGATATATGGCCAAGGGGGAGAGTAGAAAAAGTGAAATTATTCTTCCTTTTTCCCTTTTTAATGAAAGTTTATCTTAGACATGGTCTAAAACATAAGGAGAAGAGTTTCACATTAAGGGGGAGAGAAAGAAAGAGAAAAAGGATTTTTTTTAAACAAAAATTTCTAAGTATCTATGTGTTTCAAATTTTTTAAGTGAAATTTTCCTTTGTAAACAAGATTTGTCTGAGCAAAACTTTTTGAAATTTTTGGAAAATATTTCTAAGTAAAGTTTTCTTTGGGGAAAAACTTGCCTAGAAATTTCTTAAGAATTATGTTTTTCAAAATGCACAAAGTGTTTCCAAGCAAATTCGTCTAAATGTGCAAAATTTTCTTTAGTAAACAAATTTTTTCTTAACTCTAAAAGTTGAACTTTTTTTTGGAAATTTGGCTTCAAAAATGAAAATTTTGTCTAAGTAAATTTTTTTGCCTAATAAGTAAAAGTTTTTTTAGGCCTGCAAAACTTCTCATAATGGAAAATTATCTAAGTGTAAAAAGTTTTGCTAATGAAAATACTTTTACTCTATTTTTGAAAAACACTTTGTCAAAAACATGAAGCACTCAGAAAAACTCAAAAATCCCTGTTAGATACCTTGTTCACCCATGTTTGTTTTTGATATATGTCAAAGGGGGAGGAAAGATCAAAGTTAAGAGTTAAGTTAATTATTGTTTTATAAAACAATTATTCATGGGGAGTATGAGTATGAGAAATTTTTTCAAATTACATTGGTTTTAGACTGTTCAGAATTGATATGTTTTATTGGTCTTAACCTTCTTGCTTAAACTGTTGTAATTTTTATTTAACTTTGAATCGAGTTGCCAAAAATCAAAAAGGGAGAGATTGTTGGTGCAGGAAACACCATATCGAACCTTGTTTTGATATTGGCAAAGGGTTCAAAGTTAAGTGTTATTGGTGATCTAACAATGTTACTCAAGTGTGCAGGAAATGTCCTAGCGAAGGGCTGCTAGGTACCTGGCGAAGGACTGCCAGGAAACAAAGTCCTAGCGAAGGGCTGCTAGGCACCTGCCGAAGGACTGCCAGGAAACAAAGTCCTAGCGAAGGGCTGCTAGGAACCTGGCGATGGAATGCCAGGATACAAAGACCTAGCGAAGGAATGCTAGGCACCTGGTGAAGGACTACCAGGATACAAAGACCTGGCGAAGGACAGCTAGGCACCAGGCAAAGGACAGCTTGGGACTGAAGACCTAGCAAAGGACAGCTAGGCACCGGGCAAACGACTGCTTGGTATCCAAGACCTGGCGAAGGACTGCTAGGCAAAAGTCCAACCGGAGGAGTCGGTTGGCATCAGGTACATTCTCCCGAGAGGAGTAGGTGAGGACGCGTTCCTCGTCGAGGGAACAGTAGGCGTCGGTTCGACCTAGGACTCCATTTAGGAGACCCAAAGTCAGAACTAAGAAACTAAGGTTGTATAAAAATTAATATGTTACTGCTTTTTGGACTAACCCTGGATGTAGGACCGAAGGACTGAGTGTCTGCAGCTCAGAGAGCCTCAAAGGAGTGAAGCAGAAGCTGAGCAGGGTGCCCCGGATGTTTCGGGCGCCCCCAAGGTGAAGACCAACCAGCAGGAGCAAAGTCCGCTTCTACAGTTGACTGTCGGGGCGCCCCGGATGCTCCGGGCGCCCCCATCGCCCGGGTGCCCCGCATGCTGCGGGTGCCCCCAGTGCCAACTACCGAAGCAGCTCCCCTCGAAGTCAACAGATGAGAGCTTGACCCGGTCAATACGGGCGCCTCGAGCGTTCCGGGCGCCCCGGTCAATGCTGATCTCGAATTTGATGGGATCAGAAGCTGACCGAGCAAATGCCGGATCGACTGACACGTGGGGGGGGGGCGCCCCCGACGATCCGGGCGCCCCCAGGGCTATATAAATGGCCCTCGACCCCAAGGCTCAGAACAACGAATTCTTTCAACGCTTCTACGCTCTTCTACTTCCACGCTATGCTCCTGCAACCTCCCGACTCAAGATACAAGCGCCGACGACGTCCTATTGCTCCGGAAAAAGTAATCTACATCGGACGTCGGTAAAAAGAAGAGCTTAATTTCAGTACTGCACTTAAACTGTAATTCCATTTTTGTAACTGTTTTTGCGCGATTATAGTATTGCCCGCAGTAAACGGTCAGCGACCGTGGGCCTTGGAGTAGGAGTCGACCTAGGCTCCGAACCAAGTAAAAATATCTGTGTTTGCGTGTTTTTTGTTTTTAATCTTCCGCTACGCATTCTCTTTTTGAATCCGAACGTTTTTCGATATTCACCCCCCCCTCTATCGGTTCTCTCGATCCAACAGGGAGAAGTTTTAAAAAGCCCGTGAAAAGTCCTAACTTGGAGGGTTAGGTGTGAAAAGTCCTAACCTGGAGGGTTAGGTGTGAAAATTCCTAACTTTGGGAAGTTAGGTATGGGAAAATCCTAACTTGGAGGGTTAGGTGTGGGATACCTTAGGATATGATCCATTTTTGCATTGCATATGCATTGCTTTTGCTATTGACTACTATTTTGCTTCCCTAACATAAAAGTATTGCCAAACATAAAAAAGGGAGAGATTGTTGATGCAATCTGTGGTCCAGAGTGACCAAGTGTTTTGATGTTTGGGCAAAGGGTTTAAGTTAGGTTTATCCTTGTATTCTTATATGTGTATGTTGAGTGTGCAGGTTGTACAGGTACTCATATGGACTTGGCTGGACGGCCTCGGTACGGTGAAGGGTGGCATGGAGATAAGCTAGAGGCTTGTGTAAACCCGAGGGATCTTGGAGAGCAGGGAGGATGATCTGAGGAGCGCGGACTTCGAGGCATGCGTGAAGGATGGCATGGAGGCAAGCTAATGCTTGCGTGCATCCGAGGGACGGGAGCCGAAGATGAAGAGGGCGTGAAGGCAACAGTCGAGGCTGCTGTGGAGGAGTCAGTCGAGTTGTGAGGGTACGAGTGTTGTGTGATTGTACTCGAGAAATCCTAGGGTTCGAGTGCGGAGTGGAATGTACTCGGGAAGGGTAATCTTAGGTATGTGAGTAGATCAGTCGACTGGTCTGACGACAGTCGACTGATGAAACTCACAAAAGGGTCATAGCCTGGGACCAGTCGACTGCCCTTGGGGCAGTCGACTGGTAGGTGGCTGGTGAGTTGGCTGAGAATTCGAACATTGGGGTGCAACGGTCGAATTTCATTGGCACCAGTTGACTGCCCTGGGGGCAGTCGACTGGTAGCGAGGGTTTCAGCCCGAATCCTATTTAAAGAGGACTTCGTGGTGGCTGAGATTCTTGAAGAAACTTGCTTGGGTAAAGTGAGTTAGTAGTCTTTTGTGCCCAGATAGTGTCCAAGGTGTTGTGGCCAGGTTTCTCCACCCACAAGGAGCGACAGAGCTAGCCGGAGGCTATCCGGGGAGTGATCCACGGTCAAATTCTTGGATTAGTCACCCGTCCGGGGTGGATACCAAGTAAATCAGTTTGTTAGCATTGTCTATTATTGTTAGTTTATTTTCATTTGTATTTCCGTTGCGCTAACAATCTTGTAGAGAACAAAGTATTCGAAAATCGCTATTCACCCCCCTCTAGCGGATGCTCTTCGATCTATCAATGCAGCTGCCGTAGCATCTCGTACATGTCGTCCTGCCCACTCCGGAATCCCTGACAGAATTCTGTGAGGCCATGAACCTCCCCCTGGATCATCGTCTGGGTCTCCTGAAACCCGTGGATCTCCTCCCGGATGCCGTGCATGTCCTCCTAAAGACTGTGAACATCTGATCGGATCTGAGTAAACTCTGCACCTGTAACAATCTCAGCAGGCTCCTCATCCGAGCTGGAGGCCTCCGGACGCTGTCTCCATACAAATGCCCCTGCCGACTCTCAATACCTGCCAAGGACAATTGGCGTGTGCCAATCTGGTCATAGTCCTTCGACAGGTGCCTGACCTAACCGCTAGTGACACGGATACCAAACTGTAACTGGAAAAACTCGGTAAGAATGTGGCAGAAAGGCATGTATATTTTCCCATTGACACTTTGGGAAAAATGTCAGATGGAGGTAAATACATGGAGGGAGACGTCTACATCCTGTTAGTGATTGAGAGAAGTGTCCTAAGGCAATCGCCTTATGATTGTAAATATTTATTTTAATAAATGATAATTCACTATTTGAGTATACATGTTAGTGTATTTGATTGGGATCTTAAACTCATCTACTGAATGTCCGCAATACAATTCATAGCATAAGAGAATTTGTGATGGGATCACAACTAGTGATTATCTCTACATGTGCAATTGTGAAGTATTGAAAATATTCCTAGTCGATGAATTGATAAAAACGGACACTATCAATTCTGTTAAGACTAGCATGGGTTATTCTCTAATCAGCTGATTCTCACTGGCTGGTGACATTGGGATGTCCGGAGATAAACATGGATGCTAGTTAAGGGAACTAGTTCATTGGAGTGACTAGCTGTAAAACTTCATATGGTAATCTATATAGATATGTCAATGAAGTTCTTACTACAGCTTAAGTACGATGTTCCTTTGACTTGCGGTGTTCAAGTCATCTTGGTCATGGAGACTTATATTTTAACATCTTAAGCAAGCATCTCCAAGGAGGTGTGGATCCAGGATGATTGGGTATAAGCCGAAGTGTCCGAAGATGTTTGAACAGCCTATAAAGGATTCACAACTCCTTGTGAGGAGATGTATACCCAGGCCTATCGTCGGATTGTTACTCAAAGCCTCTGGCCAGAGCATATCATGTTTAGAGTATGAGTCTCTTACATACATGAGAGTAATTAGAAATCCAAAGGACGAGAAAGACACTACTTGGGCTAGGTGTGACGTAGTGATCCTAGTGGGGACTAACACACATAGACCGTGTCTTGAACCAAGTGGGTATAAGATGGTGAAGGGAATGGGGCACGATTTATTAGAGCTGCTGAAGGGTTTCAGAATAATTTCTGAGGTCAACCGTTGATCTTTCGATTAATTGGGGGTCATGATGTACTACTAGGTGCCACTCATGATCGTTCTATAATTGGTTAATTATAGACGACCAACATAAATCGAAAGCCTATTTAGTCACACGCACTACAAGTAATCCGAGGGATTTAAAACGAGTTGAAAATTGGATTTTCCAATCAAGAGAAATAAGTCGAATCTGAGTTAATCAGAGGCGCAACGGAAACTTAAAATGGCTAAGTCTTTTGAAGGCTTATTGGGCGAATTAAATGAGTTTAATTTGCGATCGGTTCGGCTCGGTTTGGCCGGCCAAAGAGGGTGACAAACCCCTTTGTTTTGGCCAGCCATTAAAAGGGGAGAAAACCAATTTATTTGGTTTAATTAATAAGATAAATCTAGCGCGATTTGTTTTATAAGTCATGGATAAATAAATTTTGTATAAAGAAATTTATATAAATAAATTTATAGAAATTTATTCTTTTTTATGGAAATTAAAATGATCCATGGAATGGTTTATTTTAATTTTACAAAATCAATTATGAATTAATTTTTCCATAATAAGAAAGCTTATAAATTTCTTGTAAAATTTATTCCATAATAAAAGGAGAGATGTATTTGTTTTATTATAAAGTTAGTTATAATAAAACTTGGCTTAAACGGAATAATTAATAAGAGAATTTATAGGATAAATTTCTTATGAAAATTCCGTTAAGAGGGAGACTTGGCAAGGGAGATGCTACTATTTAAAGGAACCAAGGCTAGGCTTGAATTCCTGAAGCAATAGAGTAATCAAGAGATTAACTTTCTCCCTCTCTCTCTCTAACTCTCTCTCTCTCTAGGGCCGACACCCTTCTCTCTCTAGGGCTGGCTCTCTCTCCTCCCCTAGGGTCGGCGCACATCCCAAGGGTGGCCGTGAGTTTCTTCCACCAAGTTCATGCCGAAGAAGAAGAAGAAGCGGATCGCGACTCCTTCCTTCCTTTCCCGGAATTTTGATTCCGTTAACTTGGTGACTAGTTTCCTTTCTTCTCTCTTGATCTTCTAGTTGTATCTTTGGAGAATCTAGTAGTTCTCGTCGGCACAAAACTTGTGGCTTTGCGAAGTCATCCCGAAGAGAACTCGGCGTGGACGCGAATAGAGGTGGAGCTTCCATGGGACGCTACGGTTGGATCTCGTCCCTTTCTTCGAGTTACGAAAGGTACAAAGTAAATTAGTTTACTTTTCCGCAAAGTTTTAATTTATGATCATGTCCACACATCATAAAGTTGCATGCTAGATATGCAGTTAAAATAATTTGAGAAATTATTTTATGCTAATTCTTCCGGTGCACGTAAAAATTTAAAATTTTACGAACCCGTATCCTTGTCAGCATGCACCCGGTCCCAACATATCCAACCTCCTCTCTAGGGCATACATCATCACTAGATGAGGCAGTCAAATCATTGCCCTTCCCTTGGTGACGATGGGTAATAGACATTCTAACACAATCTTATATAGCACATGGCTGAAGGGACTCATAGGCTTGGCATCAAAAATGCGCTCAGACTCATGCCTATGCCTCCTAATGTAATGCAGATGAATTTGATCGATAGTGACGTCCGGAAACTCAAAAGGCTCAACAACATTAGGAAAATAGGTGGTTACATTATTTGACGCCCTACATTCTAAAAACCTAGCTAAAACCATGGGCGTGACGGGAATGGGAACTCTGACTACTTTTGACTCATAAAGATTATTTTCAGAGTCAATTCATGTCAAATTGGCATAGAATTTCTTGCATAAGTCAACATTAATATCATGTTGATAATACACTAGTTGCTCTATTCCAAAGTGGGTGACCATCTCGGTGATTTGAGGTGACTTTTCTTGAAAGTAGGCCTTATTTAAATACCTACAGTTCATCGGGACAAATTCATTTTCCTCAAATCGTTTCTTGCATTCCAAAGACCTAAACCTAGATTCTTCTGGGGCTTCTCGACCTTGTTGGGATGAACCTTCACCCCTTGACCTCTTAGAGACAACCCTAATATCCAATACCCACACACATGTTTACCAAACCATCCCACAAATGAAACGACAAGGAAAACACGAAACAATAGATACATTAGTTCCAAATCATGGATTAAGTGAGCAAAATCAACTGTAAAACACAGTTACCTCTTGGCCAGTCGCTTCATGGTGGAATGAGGAGAGATTGGCGAGAAAGGAGGAGTTTCCTGTAACGCCCGCCCTTATATCTACTCTCAGGGCGGGGTTACATACAATCAATCATATAATTATTTTCTCTCTTCTAGCATAAAAATTAAAACAAACAATGCAAGGGTGCGAGGACTAAGTGCTGAGCATGCTTGTCTAAACTATCAGGTAATATTTACAAGTGCTAAGCATACTAGTCAATACATGTCAATCAAATATCATGCTTGAATCATTAGAACATGGTAGGTGCATAGTAAGTTTAGTAATACATGAATAATGATAATGAGGTTATACATTCCATTGCATAATATTAGTTCATCAAATTGAGTCTAAAGGAAGTCTAGAACATCAAGTGAAATACCTTAATTAGGAGTTATCCTACAACATGATAGGTTCACAAGTAGTTCAACTCACAACATAATCAAACCTAATCAAGTATAAGGGTAATCACTAACATTCATCATCAAGGAGACATTAACAAAAGCATAATAAAGTAGATATAGAAATCTTTCTTTCCCGAGCCACCACCCCACACATCTTCAGCCCTCCTGCCTCTTCCTTTAGTTTAAGTGTCCCTTACTTTTATCTGCAGCATAAGACAACACATAAACTATAAGCACAATGCTTAGCAAGGATCCTGTCCTACTCGCAAAATCCATACGAAAGAACACAACATGTACACATAATAAATCATAAGCATGAGTTCATCATAGCATACTAAACATCAAAGTTTCTAAGCATGCAGTATAAAGTATCTTAAGCATACCCTTCACATATCATAAATGTTTTCAAAACAATTCTATAAAGGTATTACTTAAAAATACATCAACATCATATAGAGCCCAGTTGTGTACCACATAATGCGCGTTCCCTAATGAATTGGGATAGCGAGCCACCAATCCATTAGAGCAGGACCCTTCCGTCCTACCGGAGCCATGACCTTACGTTAACATGCACCCCGGATTTGTTTAACGACCCCCTTCTGAGTCGGGTATACAACTTACAAAGTAAAATACTTATCATGTCTTTACATATATGCTAAGGATTACTCCGAATTCACTTCTCAAGGGACACACCACTCTTCAAGGGTGCTCATGATCCCACAGGGACACACCACACAACATAAGGGGTGCTCTTGATCCCACAGGGACACACCACACAATATAAGGGGTGCTCTTGATCACATTCTTAGTGGAGTATCCTTTCAAGCATTTTATCATACACATCATATGCAATTCATAAGGGTGCCCCATGGGCTATAAGGCATGCTCATACATACATCATATTTCAACCATTTAAATATACTTCATATATGACAAGGTTGGTCACATAAATCATACTCATGTCATAGGAAGTGGTAGCATGCTTCATGAATTAATTGAGTTCTTCTTAACCCTAAACATAAGGTTTGGCCGAAAATCAAGGGTAGAGGTAGCTTAGGTTTTTGACCTCAAACATCCCATACAAGTATCACATATATATACATCATGTATCATACTAAGCATAGCATACATAATGGGGTAATCAACCTTCACAACCCTAACATTTTATGCCTTGGCCGAAAGTTAACCCTAGGGAAAGTTAAGTTTTCCAATCAAGCATTCCATTTAAACATCACATGCATATACATATCATCTTCCCAAACATAAGCATATCTCATAGGGTAGTTTAACCTTTACGAACCCTAACTTTAGGGTGTTGGCCGAATGGTGTAGGGTAGGGGGGATTAGGGTTTTTGGAAATCAAACCTTCACACAAACATTTACACAAACACCTCACATACATATCATGCAACATTATTAAACATGGATTTCATCATAGGATAATCATGCACCCTAAACCCTAATTCTTTTAGGGTTGGCCGAAAGTGTAGGGTAGGGAATTAGTTGGGTTTTTGTAACCAAACATTTATACAAACACCTTGTCTACACTATCATATAATACCCTAAACATAAAATACATCCTAGAGAAATTCAACTCTTAAATCCCTAAATTCCTTGCCTTGGCCGAAACTTGTAGGGGGTGCAAACCCTAGTTTTTGTTATCACAACTTGAAAGAAAATCAACATACATATATATCCTAAGTCCCAAGGGGTCTTCTCATGTATCAAAAAGTAACCGAGGCCTTCCCTTAAGGGGTGGCCGAAACTTACCTAGGGCAAATCCCCATTTTCGAAAACTACAAGAAGAAGGAAATCATACACAACAATTACACTGCAGGCGAGGGGATACTTACATCCTTTCGCTTGAATTTCTCCTTCTCTTACTCCTTAGGGTACCCTTGGTTGAAGGAGAGGTGAGAATTTCCCTTGTTAGACTTCTCTAGCACTCTTGGCCCTAGTAGAGGGCAAGATCCTTGAATGGTTCTTCTTCCTTCCTATTCCCTAGGGTTAGAACCCTAGGGTGCACTTTTCAAAAAATGAAAAGGGGAAAGAAGGGCTCTAGGTTTCGAAAATTGGAGTGGGGAAGAAGAAGAAGAAATGAAACTTCTTTCTCCCTCTCTTATTTATACTCTTCTCATGAAGGGACATGTCTCTTCACTTCCCTAGCTTTAACGAGAATGTTTCTTATTCTCTCAACATGAAATACTCTTGGTGCAATGGTTAAGAAATGGTTAGTGCAACTAGGAGGTTCAAGGTTCAATCCTTGCTTCCTCCTTTCTACATCTTCTTTTTATCACTTTTTGCACTAATCCACATCCAAGCCCATTAAGCCAAGCCCATCATGAAATTTTATAATAATAATAATTTTTCATGAATTCATAATATTTCATATGGGAAATTTTGGGGTGTTACATTTCCACTAACCCTAGGAGTAGATCTGAGGTAGAGGAAGGCTTAGGAAGGGAGTTTAGGGCTCAGAAGAAGCTTAGGATGCGAGAGGAGTCGAGAGGAGGAAGAAATCGCTAGGGGTGGTAAGCCAAAACCCTAGGTTTGGCCACCCCGCGCGGCCCGATCCAACTTAAAACTCGCGGACCAGTTGACTGCCCCCAGGGCAGTCGACTAGTAAAGTTCACAGAATGTTTTTCCAGTCGAGATCAGTCGACTGCCCCAAGGGCAGTCGACTAATAAAACATACAGAAGGTTCTGTGTTATGGACCAATCGACTGGCTCTGAGCCAGTCGACTGATACCTGAAATCCTAGTTTTTCAGTCTATTTTTAGAAATGCACAACTAATTTCACAAATCTCCAAAAAATCTGAAATTTCTTGATGAGATTTGTGGATCCTAAATCTTCTTGGGAAAAATATGATTTCAAATAAATTCACTCCGGATCCCAAGATTGGTATAAATTTCAAACCTATCTAAATTTCTTGATGCTTCCTCCCATACTTATTCATATCATACTGATAGCATCAAGTAATATGGTATTTTCACATTAAAACTAATTTCTTTCAATTATAACCCCATTTTCAATCTTTTTCTCCATACCTCTCCCTTTAGTGTGTCAATTCTCTAGTATTACGGCTAATCTTAGCCTTTTGAACCTTTTGTCACACTTTATAGCTCATCTAATCTCCTAGAAGGAAACCACCTGAGATCCATTGACCATGGATCCCATTTTGACTTCTAGAGCTCTCCCTTGAGCTCCTAGCCCTAGTTACCTCCCTAGGTAACTCATCTACAAATGCAAGACCACACCGGTGCTCTTCCGGTGCTTCTTGACCTTCCACTACTACTCTCTTCACCCTATAGACCTTTTTCTTGGTCAATTATTTTTTCCTTTCCTTTAAATGGCTTTTCTTTATCATTTTTGAACTTTTCTCTACCATAATTATAGGGCATCCTTGAATATGACATTTTACTAACATTTGCCCTCCTAGGGTGGTATCCTAGACCCGACCTACCATTCCTAAGAGGTTGATCTTTTTGCATCATGCTTGACCCCTTGGACCCCGAATGACTCTATCTAGGTTCTTCTCTAACTTATTATGTTTTGCCCTCAAAACTTGATTTTCCTTTTCTAACTTCCTAACCTTAGGGTCAATAGACCTAACTTGATCTTTCCTAGGTTTACTCATTTTTCTAGGTATATGTCTCCCTTTCTTAGGGTTTATGCCTTGGTCCTTAGTCCTAGAATTCCTAGATTTGTTATGAAACATAGAATTTTTGGTGTTTTAGCACGCAATAGTGTTTCTATTCCTATCATGATATTTAAAACCAAAAACATGCATGGGCAAGCAATTGTTATTAATTCTATCATTCATACAAGCATTTTGATCATAAGTAAAGTTAGGGATTACCTTCCTTACCTTTGTAGCGCCCCCTCGATGTGAGCTCCTTTTCCTTTCTTCTTTCTCCCATCTCCTAAGGTGCTCCATCATTTTAAGCTCTCCCTTCCTTGGACATTTTGTATGGTAATGCCCTAACTCCCCGCATGTGAAGCATCGAATGTGATTCTTTTCTTTCTTCTCCCTTCAACCCACATTAGTTTTAAATTGAATGGACCCAGGTTTAGAGAGTACCTCCTTCTTACCATTTGGACACTTATCCTTGTAGTGCCCCTTTTCGTTGCACCCAAAGCATATGATATGTTCCTTTCTCTTGGCTTTGGTGGAGGTTGAGGTTTCTTCTTGATCTTGTATGGATGAAGGTCTCTTCTCCCCCTCAATCCTTGAAGTTGATACTTCTTCTTCTTCTTCTGATGAGGTCGATGCTCTTTCACTTAGTCCTTCCTCCTCACTTGATGATATGATCAATTCTTCTTCCTCTTGATCTTCTTGGTCACTAGAAATTCTTTCTTCGAGCTCTTCCACTTTTTGAGTTGGTGTAGGGTTCTTATGACACTTTTCCAAGTTGTTCCACAACTCATAAGCATTTTTATATGCCCCTACATCACTCAATACATTGTTAGGCAATAGATTTACTAAAATACTAATTACCTTTTCATTTTCTTTTGCTTGATCTTGTTGTTCTTGATTCCAATATCAAGGCCTAAGCATCTTCCCGTGCTTATCCTTTGGAATCTCAAACAACTCTTCTATGATTATCCTACATGCCCAATCCATGCTAAGCCAAGTCTCCAACCTTGCTTTCCAAAAGCCAAAATCCTCATGGTCGTAGGATGGTGGAGTGTGGATATCTTCACCCAACTTGTCTTCCATTGTTTTCTCCTCTAGCGTGTGTTCCCTCGGCGGTTAGTCCAATCGAGAGAGGTCCTTCGCTCTGATACCAATTGTAGGATCAAAGGCGTTGCTAGAGGGGGGGGGTGAATAGCATTTTTCGAACTCTTTCTTTCTACACGGTTAGTTGCGCAAGCAGAATATACAATAATAAAGAAAAACAAACACTAACCAATGCTAACAAGGAAGATTTACTTGGTATCTACCACGGATGGGTGACTAATCCAAGAATCTCTCTGTGGATCACTTCCCGGATAACCTCCAGATAGCTCTTGTCACTCCTTGTAGGTGGAGAAATCTCGCCACAGCACCAAGCACACTTTGAGCACAAAGAGACTACTAGCAAGCCTTAACCAAGCTTGTTTCGTTAAGAGAAGAAAGTAGGAAACGAGCCCCTTTAAATAGGGCTCGAATCTGAAACAGTCGCTACCAGTCAACTGCCCTAGGGCAGTGGATTGGTCCCACTCAGATTCGACAGTTACAGTACAACGTTCGAATCTACCAGCCTGTTCTAGCCTACACCAGTCGACTTCCCTAAACTGCCCCTAGGGCAATCAACTGGTGTGAACCTAAGCCTAGGGTTACACTCCCGAGTACATTTCACTCCACACTCGAA
Source organism: Boesenbergia rotunda (assembly GCA_024364735.1). NCBI lineage: Eukaryota > Viridiplantae > Streptophyta > Magnoliopsida > Zingiberales > Zingiberaceae > Boesenbergia > Boesenbergia rotunda. The sequence goes on from JAGFNQ010000176.1 coordinate 19,522, forward strand.
CCCTCCCGGCTTATCCCCTGAGTGCACACACTCATACTCAGACCCTCACAAACCGGTTGACTCTTCACTAGCAGCCTCGACTATTGCCTTCACGTCCTCTTCATCTTCGGCCCTCGTCCCTCGGATGCGCACGCAAGCCACCAGCTTGCCTCCATGCCACCCTTCACGTATGCCTCGAAGTCCGCGTCCCTCGGCTCATCGTCCCTGCTATCCATGGTCCCTCGGATGCGCACGCAACCCTCCAACTTGCCTCCATGCCATCCTTCACCTGAAGACATCAACCAAGTCCATGTGTACCTGTATACCAGCACACTTATGTACACAAATTAGTCCAACAACAAACCCTTGTTGGTGCAGGAAGCACCATATCGAACCTTGTTTTGATATTGGCAAAGGATTCAAAGTTAAGTTTATTTGTGATCTAACAATGTTACTCAAGTGTGCAGATACAAAGTCCTAGCGAAGGAATGCTAGGCACCTGGCGAAGGACTGCCAGGAAACAAAGTCCTAGCGAAGGAATGCTAGGCACCTGGCGAAGGACTGCTAGGATACAAAGTCCTAGCGAAGGACTGCTAGGCACCTAGTGAAGGACTGCCAGTATCCAAGCCCTAGCGAAGGACTGCTAGGCAACTGGCGAAGGCCTTCCATTATCCAAGACCTAGCGAAGGACTGCTAGGCGCCAGGCGAAGGACAGCTTGGGACTGAAGCACTAGCGAAGGAATGCTAGGCACCGGGCGAAGGACAGCTCGACATCTAAGACTTGGCAAAGGACCGCCAGGCAAAAGTCCAACCAAAGGAGCGGTTGGCATCAGGTATATTCTCCCGAGAGGAGTAGGTGAGGACGCGTTCCCCGTCGAGGGAACAGTAGGCATCGGTTCGACCTAGGATTCCATTTTGGAGACCCAAAGTTAGAACCAAGACAGCTAAGGCTGTATAAACTAATATTTTAATGTTTTATTGTGTTTTGGACTAACCCTGGATGCAAGACCGAAGGAACGAGTGTCTGCAGCTCAGAGAGCCTCAAAGGAATGAGGCAACAGCTGACCAGGGGTCCCGGAGTGTCCCGGGCGCCCCCAAGTTGAACACAAAACACAAGGAAGCAAGATGGGCTTCGACAGTTCAACTCCCGGGCGCCCCCGTGCTCCCGAGCGCCCCTGCTGTTCCGGGCGCCCCCAGCGGTCCGGGTGCCCCCAACAGCAAAGCATCGAAGCTCAACCCAGCGAAGCCAAGGGATATGGTTTGACCCAGTGAACCCGGGCGCCCCGATCGCTCCGGGCGCCCCGGTCAAACCTGATCCCAATTTTGAAGGGATCAGATGTTGACCGCACTGGAGACAGATCGACCGCCACGTATGGGGGCGCCCCCGACGTCCCGGGTGCCCCAGGCCCTATATAAAGGGCCCTCGACCCCATGCTTCATACAACGCTTCGACGCTCTTCTGCTCCCGCACTCTGCTCTGGAAACTTCCCAACTCGAGCCTACGACGTCCCTCCGCTCTGAAAAGTCGATCTACCTCGGACGTCGGTAACAAAGAGCGATATTTTAATTATGTGCTTATTACATTCCTATTGTAATTCATTTTTGTAAACCATCTTTGCGCCTCTTATAGAATTGCCCAAAGTAAACGGTCAACGACCGTGGGCCTTGGAGTAGGAATCGACCTAGGCTCCGAACCAAGTAAAAAATTACTGTGTTTGCGTTTGATTGTTTTATTCCGCTGTGCAATTTCTCTTTCCCTAAATCCGAACGATTTCCGATATTCACCCCCCCTCTATCGGTTCTCTCGATCCAACAACCCTAACATAACCATATTGCCCACACACATCAAAACACCATGATCCTCCAGATCATTGGGTCGATTGCCCCAACATTTGCATCATAATGTGGTAAAATTAGAGGGTTGGTCACCAAAAATACCATCTCCTAGCTCTACTCTAACTATTGGTATAGGATTTTTAGAAATCCAAACATCCTAAGTCCATCAGTGGGTTTTGGTTGAAACTCATTGATAGACCAACAGTTTATTGTTTTGCAACATAATGTGGTAAAATTAGAGGGTTGGTCACCAAAAATACCATCGCTTAGCTCTACTCTACCTATTGGTATAGGGTTTTCAGGAATCCAAATATCCTATGTCCATCAGTGAGTTTTGGTTGAAACTCACTGATAGACCTACAATTTATTGTTTTGCAGCATAATGTGGTAAAATTAGAGGGTTGGTCACCAAAAATACAATCTCCTAGCTCTACTCTACTATTGATATAGGGTTTTCAGAAATCCAAATATCCTAGGTCCATCAGTGGGTTTTGGTTGGAACTCACTTATAGACCTACAGTTTATTGTTTTGCAACATAATGTGGTAAAATTAGAGGGTTAGTCAGTTAAAATACCATCGCCTAGCTCTACTCTACCTATTGGTATAGGGTTTTCAGAAATCCAAATATCCTAGGTCCATCAGTGGGTTTGGGTGGAAACTCACTGATAGACCTACAGAGTATGGTTTTGCACCATAATGTGGTAAAATTAGAGGGTTGGACACCAAAAATACCATCTCCTAGCCCAACTCTAACTATTGGTATAGGGTTTTCAGAAATCTAAATATCCTAGGTCCATCAGTAGGTTTTGGTTAAAACTCACTGATAGACCTACAGTTTATTGTTTTGCAACATAATGTGGTAAAATTAGAGGGTTGGTCACCAAAAAAATCATCTCCTAGCTCTACTATACCTATTGGTATAGGGTTTTCAGAAATCCAAATATACTAGGTCCATCAGTGAGTTTGGGTGAAACTCACTGATAAACCTACAGAGTATGGTTTTCCACCATAATGTGGTAAAATTAGAGGGTTGGTCACCAAAAATACCATCTCCTAGCTCTACTCTAACTATTGGTATAGGAACTATTGGTATAGGGTTTTCAGAAATCCAAATATCCTAGGTCCATCAGTAGATTTTGGTTGAAACTCACTAATAGACCTACAGTTTATTGTTTTGCAACATAATATGGTAAAATTAGAGGGTAGGTCACCAAAAATACTATCTCCTAGCTCTACTCTACCTATTGGTATAGGGTTTTCAGAAATCAAAATATCCTAGGTCCATCAGTTGGTTTGGGTGGAAACTCACTGATAAACCTACAGAGTATAGTTTCGCAACATAATGTGGTAAAATTAGAGGGTTGGTCACCTAGAATACCATCTCCTAGCTCTACTCTAACTATTTGTATAGGGTTTTCAGGAATCCAAATATCCAAGTAGGGTCTGAAATCACATGATTTCAGGCCCAGCGTGGGCCTAAAATCACATCATTTCATGCCCAGCGTGGGCCTGAAATCACATGATTTTATATCATCGAGTTATATCATACAGATGTTATATCAATTAGAGTAATGTATGACCAAGGAATAATACAGATGTTGTATCATCAAGTTATAAAAATAAATGTCATATAGATGTTATATATTTCAAATATAAATAAATATAACTCAAATTAATAAATAATACATATAGAAAATAAAGGCCCGCGTTGGGCCTGAAATCCTATTATATCAAGCCCAGTAGTGATGGAGGTTTAAAGCGTGGTCGAGATCCTACTCGTATGCAATCGTCTTGTAGCTCCTGAGTTCTGGGCATTTGAAGTTCTAGCGTGCTTTCGTCGATTGGAGTCATGTGGCCGACGTCCTCCTCATCGGACTAGTGGAAATGTACGTACCCCCACATTTAGTTTTTGCTTTTGACCTAGGGTTAGCGATAGTCTTAACTCCCTGACCGAATATGAGGAGGATCTTTATGAATGAAATCTAAGTGTTATATTTGTTTGTGTTAAATAATTTTTGTTTGATGGTTGCTATGTTCGGAATGACGCCAAAAAGATCATCTTCAAAGCAAACAACTTCCAAAAAATTGAAAAAATAGCAAGGCCCTGGTGGAAGTAAAAAAAAAATAGTTGACACAAGGGAAAAGGAAATTGTTTAGCGACTATATAAGTTTTGTCAACAGAGGTCGAACTAAACGAATAAACTAGAAAAGTAGCCTTTGCCATTTCCAAAATTTTATTGGTTCAGTTCCACCCACACCAGCACAAGAACAGTTGCTTCGAGATACACCCTTTTCTTAGGTCCTGGAACTCCCTAATACTTCATGTGTAAGACCCCAGGTTCAGAATATGTTCGATAATTGAGATGAAGAAGAATAGAGCTTTATATTCCATTGGAAAAATCTGAAATTCACAAAGATTGATATATCCCTTATTCTAGGGATACCTGACAATGGAGAGATGTCCAACTTGATTTAAACGAGGCCTCTAGCCCACTGTACAAGCAATATTTTGAAGAGTCAAGTTGTTCTGCAAAGCATTTAGAGAAACTGATAATGAAGTCAACATCCAATGACAAGCTCTACTGTCAGTTGTATATACTCTATTTTTTTTTCTACAGTTCTATTTTGTGGTACTAGTAACATACTTGTCATTCCTGCCCTGTCACTAATTGATTGCGTAGATGATTTTGACAACCTAACCACCTATAATTGGTGCAATGTCATCTACAATTTCATGGCTCCTCAGTTGGATTCAATTGGAAAGGAGGTTACACTGAGGCATAGAACAAATGTAGGTGATTCAATCCAAATGGGCAAGGCTCCCTTGCTTAAGGGATTTCCAAATATTTTGGCTGTAAGTTAGAGTACATATACCTGCTCATATATAATATGATGGATATTAATTATAGAATATAATCATGTTGTAGGTATGGTTGAGTGAACATATTAGTATTGCTGCTCCAGAACATCCTCATAGATTGCCAAGAATACTTCGCTGGACTTGGCCTAAAGCCCATGTTGAGAGTATCAAGAGGAGGATAGACCGTGCGGCCATAAATTTAATTATTGTTGATTTAATTCCGGCTTAGTCAGAGGTTGATTTGGTACCTCTCTACTCTCCTCCAACTCAACCAGTTGAGGTACACTATGAGGTATTACAGCAGGCACCAGAAGGAAGCCAGGCAGCAGAAGGAAGGCTACAGGCCTTAGAAATGGAAGCCTGCAATCTATGTATAAAAAAACAAGAACAAATTGATACCTTACAACAACAATTAACTATAGCACTTAAAAGTTTGGAGGATGTTAAAATTGACAGGGCAACAACCATCAGTGACAAGGATCAAATTATTGCTCAGAAGGAAACAATAATTGCGGAGAAGGAGTCCCAACTTAAACAAAAAGATGAAATCATTGTTGAAAAGGATACAATAATTGGTGACAAAGATTCCGAGCTTAAAAACCAAGATGAGCACTACAAAAAAATGGCAGCTGTAAGAGAAACGATCATACTCCAGTCTAACCAAAGAATCATGAAGCTGCATAAACAATTGGAAAGGAAACAGTCAGATGAATCTGAGCCACTTGCCAAAAAAAGGAAAATAACTCAGGACAAACCAGCCTACGAGGCCAAAGGCAAGGGCAAAGAAGTTGTTCAGGATGAGGAAGAGGATGAGGATGAAGATCAAGATCAAGATGTGGAGCCTCCCACACCATCAATGTCACAAACTACAACGCAAACAACAACAACTGCGACCTCAACCCAAACAAACATATGTGAACAACAGGCAGCTAAAGCAAAAGAAACCCAAAAGGTGAAAAGAAAAATCTTGAAGAATGCCAGGGCATTTTTTAAGAAAAATAAAGATGCAGA
>JAGFNQ010000176.1:25597-80379 GCA_024364735.1 Boesenbergia rotunda
TTAATAAAATTATAGTACAAGGACCCACCCAAAGCAGATCGTAAGATGATGTTTTTTTGGTTAAACATAACAATTCATTTCATGGTTGGATTTATAAGATGAGAACAATGACAATATTGGTTTTTTCAGGTTGAATTGTGCTTTTTTTATTATGCGATATGCTGAAAGTATGGTCTTTCAAAGATCTACAAAGTTTAGCCAAAAGCACATGAAAGCTTATCGATTTCAGGTGGGATATAAAATAATGAGAGACAAGTTCTGGAAGATAAATCTGTAAATATTGCTTTTGTTCATACAATGCATATGTAAGTGTCATGACAAACATTGTATATTTGTACAATGAATGTAATCTTTTTGAAATCAATGAAACATTACTTACAATCCTTGTTTTTGTGTAATATATAAGCTATAATCTGTAATTGTTGTCGATACTATCAGTAATATTGAACCTTGCTTTTGCTGTAATCATTTGAAACAATCAAATTTTAGGCCCACTGAGGACCTGAAACAAACTGATTCAGGCCCACGCTGGGTCTGAAATAATCTCATTTCAGGCCCAGCGTGGGCCTAAAACAAACTGATTCAGGTCCATGCTGGGCCTGAAATAATCTCATTTCAGGCTCAGCGTGGGCCTGAAACAAACTTATTTAGGCCCACGTTGGGCCTGAAATAATCTCATTTCAGGCCCAGCATGGGCCTGAAATAAAATCATTTCAGGCCCAGCATGGGCCTGAAATATTCTCATTTTAGGCCCAACGTGGTCCTGAATTAATCTCATTTCAGGCGCCATAGAAGGGTACACTGTCAAATTTGAAAAAACTGTAAGTTTTCTATTTCATATATATATCTCTACAAAAAGTTTCAATGCAATATAATTGTTACTAATATAATATCTGTGTAGGTGCTGTTTTTCAAAAATTTGAACTAGTCATATTACAAGATATGGAATAAAGGATTGTCTTCCATAATGGGGACACACTTTAATAAAATTGTAGTACAAGGACCCACCCAAAGCAGATCGTAAGATCATGTTTTTTTTATTAAACATAACAATTGATTTCATGGTTGGATTTATAAGATGAGAACAATGACAATATTGGTTTTTTCAGGTTGGATTGTGCTTTTGTTCATACAATGCATATATAAGTGTCATGACAAACATTGTATATTTGTAGAATCTATGTAATCCTTTTGAAATCAATGAAATATTACTTTTGATCCTTGTTTTTGTGTAATATATAAGCTATAATCTGTAATTGTTGTGCATACCATCAGTAATATTAAACCTTGCTTATGTTGTAATCATTTGAAACAATCTAATTTCAGGCCCACTCAGGGCCTGAAACAAACTGATTCAGGCCCACGCTGGGCCTGAAATAATCTCATTTCAGGCCCAGCATGGGCCTGAAATAAACTGATTCAGGTCCACACTGGGCCTGAAATAATCTCATTTCAGGCCCAGCGTGGGCCTGAAATAAACTCATTTCAGGCCCAACGTGGGCCTGAAATAATCTCATTTCAGGCCCAGCGTGGGCCTGAAATAATCTCAGTTCAGGCCCTGAGTTCAACCTGCTTACAAGTATTATTAAATACTTATACGACAATCTGAGTTCAGGCCCTGAGTTCAACCTGAGTTCAGGCCCTGAAATAATCTCAGTTCAACCTGCTTACAAGTATTATTAAATACTTATACGGCAATCTTTTATATAATTGTACATGTTCTGACAACAATTTAATAATGAAACAAGAAGGTTGCAACTCGAGAGTACCTAAATATAAGGCATTGCATATCACAATTAGATTCCATGCACATCATGAGCTCATATTTTGAGAATTTGGCACACAAGGAGACTTTTTAGATGGACCTAGGATATTTGAAGTTTTCAAAACTCATTATCAGTAGTTAGAGTTTAGCTAGCAGATGGTATTTTTGGTTTCCAAACGTAGTCGTAATGAGTATCAATTACGTGTTGATACAGTATCAGTTGCCACAGAACAATGAATCAACAAATCAGAAATAAGAGGGGCTCAAATGACAGATATTGAGAAAATAGAGGACTTCAGGACCAGAAATAACAAACTTGTGGTTCAGAAATCTGAGGACTGATCTTTTCTGCTTACATTGAATTACACAAGGTATTGATATGTATCATAATATTGAAATACTTCTTCAAGTGACAACATTAACAACAACTAGTATTTTGACAATACTATGGCTATACAATATACAAAATATATACATTCATTTTCCTGCTTACAAAATATACACTTCAATCGGAATATTCCTGCAGTACATATACCAATTAACTCAAGACCTTGGTGCTGGCGGCATTCTACATGTCCTTCTATTATGGCCAAGTTGTTTACATCGGCTGCATTTTAGTTTCACCTTACCATTGTGTCTGGACTCAATCCGTGCCTTCTTTCGTCTACCAAGCTGCACAAGGCTACGGGGACTGAGAACTATAATGCCGTTTACGCCCATAGGCCAAAACTGCTTCCTTCTACAGGAGAAAATACGATCCATGTAAACTCACTTCTAAGTTTCTGAATAAAAATAATGCTCACAATATGACAGTGTATCCATGTTCCTGTGAATGATTACAGCAATAGCATGTGAGTAAGGGAGTCCTGAAATTTAAAACTCCCCACAATGACAAAAAAAAAATTTCCAAATCAACAATGTATGAGGTGCCCCATGTTTCTACTTCCATTACTGATTGAGAGTAAGGGTGAACCTTATAAGCTCTAGCTTTCTCTCTCCTTGAATTTATTTTTTTGTAGCATGAGGTGCCAAAGCAACATGTCATTTGGAGACTTCCTCTCTACGGTTAAAGAACCATTGAGCTACTTTTCTTCTGGTATTATCAATTAACCTGTTTATGGGAAGCTCATGTGTGGACTTGAACAAAGCATTTAAGCTCTCCACACAATTCGTGGTAAGCATTCTGTACCTTCTCCCAGTAAAATGTGCATTTGCCCACCTTTTAGGGTCAATCTTCTGAAGCCACTTATGGGCATCTGAATGTTTTTCAAGTATTGTCTGCATTATCATATCATATTGGAGTGTTGTGTTAGCTCGTGCTGCTGCCCAAAATAAACCTAAAGAAGCCCTACTTCCAGTATCAGTTACTATATTACAAGACATGTGGTGACAACAAAAAGCATGATGTGCGTTTGTGTAGACTTTTCTAACTGCTGATATAATGCCCCGATGTCTATCTGATACTATGGTGATTGAGTGATCATCAACAGCAAAGTACCTCTTGGTATGCTCCAAAAACCACTCCCATGCAGACCCACATTAAACTTCAGCAATTGTAAAGGCAACTGGGAGAACATTGTCATTACCATCAATAGTTGTAGCAATCAACAATACACCCGGATACTTTCCTCTTAGGTGGGTGGCATCAATTCCGATAAGTCTACGTAAATAAGACCTGAACACCATTCTGCAAGCACCAAAACCCCAAAAATACCGCTGAAATTGATTGTCATCATTCCTGCATAGTGTCACATAAGTTTCAGGATCTCTAGCTCTTAACTCACACAGATATTGTGGAAGATCTCTATATGCCTCATCATAATCTCCGACAACCTTTTTCAATGCTTTCTCCTTAGCTGTGTATGCTTTTCTGTATGATATGGTCACTCCAAATCTAGCTTTAATATCTGATAAATCATACTTGGTTTGTATTGTTCATTATGAAGAAATTGCTCTTCAACAAAAGAAGCAACAAATGATGAAGAGCATGCATGATGATCAGCACTTTCCCTAACAGTTCCACATTGGTGTTCCTTTACATATTTTGTAACAGTAAACTCTACTTCCCCCCTTGCTACTACTCTCCATGTACATGGTTGGTTGAAGCACACTGCTTTAACTCTATTTTTTCTAGTGTCAACTGGGTTATATCTCATATGCTTAACCATGACATGTTTGACAAGTGCATTCTTGAATTCTTCTCTAGATGGAAATATCTGCCCCACAAAAAATTTATACTCATCTCTTGCCTTTACCTCTCCAATTGGCCCAGCAAGCAATCGAGAATTCAAAATATAAGAATCTTCAGCTAATGGAAACTCTTCTAAGTCACTGTACTGATCTAGGGGGAATTCATATTGCTCAATCTGCATATCATCAGCATGGAATTCTAGTACACTTGTACTGGGTTGTAATTCATCTGCATTTCGGATTTCAATTTCTTCCTCTCCACTCCAGGTTGGCTCAAAGAATTCAACAACTCTTGTAGAAGAATTCAGACCCTCATCTTCTAGATTAGTTGCTTTTTCATTTAGATCAAATGTCAAATTTCTAGTAATTCTATTATCATCATATTGGGAAGATAATGGAATATTATTATTGGCTATTTCTGCTCCATTCCCTATGATAACATTATCATCAAGAGTATTTCATATCTCAGAGAGAATTTCGTCAACAACATTATCATCCCTGAAAAATAAATTACAATTACATTTAGAAAACTTTGACAATCATAATCAACGGCCTGAAGATTTCAGGCCCTCCCAGGGCCTGAATTCAATCAATTTCAGACCCTTCTAGGGCCTGAATCTTTTGATTTCATGCACTCCCAGGGCCTGAAATCCTTTAATTTCAGACGAGGGCCTGAAATCGTTTTATTCAGGACCACCTAGGGCCTGAAGTTCTTTTATTTCAAGTCCTCCTATCATTTGATTTCACTCCCTCCTAGCCTGATATGGTAAGATATCACCCTCTAGGTCGAATTCAAGTATTATTTTATCCTAAGTTTAAAAATTTTCAGAGAACCCTAATTATATAATGTATATCACCCTCCAAACATAAAAATTGTAAAAAGAGTTTATCATGTATAAAACTAGGTCTGATACCATATCAAAGATGACAATATACGTACATTACTATTTCTATTTGTTATCAAACTGTTGTTTGTTTTTTCTCCTTCAACACCTATCTTCCTCAGGTGCATTGATGATGAATCCAATTGTGCAACGTAAAAATATATATGTACCTTCGTGATGAATGGACTTGTGCAAAGTATAAATATATATATAGGCTGAAAAACAATCGACTCCATGTCCATCCGACCCACAAATTAATATTATATTGATAAAGTGGTTAGGAAGTCTCGAAATGTGAATCGAAAAAGCCTTCACTTGGCTGGATGGGTATAATTGGAAGTTCACTATATGGGATGCGCTCTTTGGTAAAAAAAAGAAATCATGGTACTCGTTTTGGTAATTACCAATTCTTAAGTACGTCCTTTGGTAAAAAGCCGATTAAAAAATAAACAAATATAAGATGTCTAACTTTAGATAAGCTCATGTTTCATTTGTCATAAAATAGAAAATTAATCAAATTATAGTTAACTTCTTATATTTAATCGGAGTAAAGATACTCTCAATAAAATTGGATGTCTTAGTGAAAATTTTAATTGTCAATTGATAGTACGTCCGATGTTCAATCATCGATCGAATACTGCCCCGAACTAAACTATATCCTGAGGGACATAGTGAACCCATTGAAGATTGCCGCAATTACGACCGCGCATCATTCACCATCAATTCCGACAGGTTCATCGTTGCTGGCGATCCCAACGGATTTACCATCTCCCGAAGGTATAGTTTAATTTGGGACGATGATCGAAAACTGTCAATGATGTCCGATCGATAATTAAACATCCAACGTACTATAGATTAACGATCTATCAAGATTTTTAGTGAAGTATTCATTGTCACTCTGACTGGACAAATCCAGGGCCGTCTTTAGGCATAGGCCATTAAGGCCTACGCCTAGGGCCTCAATTTTTATTGGGGCCCATTATTTTTGATATATTAAATATATTTTTATTATATATTTTAAGGGAATGGAAAAGAATAGAGCCTTGATAAAAAATTTACGTATCTCATTTTTTAGTTAAAACTATAGATTTTATAAAAATTTTATTATTGTTCCAATGGACAGAGTCATAGGAGACTCTCTTTTTAATATTTTAAATTTAATTTTTATTATGTATATTATTTTATAAGATCGAATGTATTCATCTTCAATATCTTTCAACCATAACCTTCTCTTGTTACATTTATTTTTTTTGGTAGTGACGTTTTCTTTTTTAGTTGGTAAGAACATGAATTAAATTTTTTTTATCCATGCAATGCAAAATAAAAATATTAGACTTTTTTTGAATTCCCCCTCTTCCCTTGACTAACTCTCCCTCTTTGTATTTCTCTCACTTGTTGATATTGAGAAAAAAAATTACACCTAACGCTGTCACGTTGATCCGGTTGGTGCTACTATGCTCCTTGCTTGATTAAGTTCAAATGTTGAGAGATTCATCCATATGGTGTTCGATCGAAATAGAAGATTTTATTATTTTTGAGCAACAGTGAGTTAGATATTTTTATTATTTTGCTTCCTTATAGACACTAAATTTAGCTTTTATTTATATGTATTTACAGAAATAAATTTTTTTGCTTCCCTTTTATTTTTATTCTATCATTTACAACTATTTTGGTTTAGGTAATAAAAAATATGATTTATTTTTTTCTTTTGTTCTATGCCTAAAATGACTTATTTAATTCTTAATAAATAATAATAACTGATTTGATCTTATTTTTATTTTCTAAGGATTATATTTAGTTGTGTCATTTTATAAATATATTACTTATTTATTTATTTTGGTTTGCGGTGATGATAAGTTGAGGATAGAAATATGATTTTTTCTATTATATATTGTCCAATTTCATTTATTTTTTTTTTGTAAGAGTTGTTATTTTCGTCTTTCATTTGAATAATTAGACACATTTTTTTATCTTTCTCAGTTTTTAAATAATTCTGAATATATTTGTTTTCGACCAAGTCGGTTGACAGTTGCAAGTCTAAATGAAAAAAGACGAGTAGAATTTTTTTTAAACAATGTTAATGACCTATTTTTTTCGCCTAGGGCCTTAAATAGGCTTGAGCCGGCCCTGGACAAATCATTTCTCATTTAATCGATCAACAATGAAAGTTTTAAATCAATAAATCTCTGTCAAACGATAAATCGAAGTGCCACAAAGCAAGTACCAACGGTGGCTTCATTAATTATAAGAAATATCATACAAATGCCCTGCGACAATGGTAGTGACAGTATATTTTTTTTATTTTTTAAATATTTAAAGATTCAATCTTGATTTTAGTAAATTAATTAATGAAATTTTTTAATAAATGATTGATAAAAATACTGAAATAATGAATCATTTATTATCGTGTTTCTTGATTTATTTCAATAATCAATATAAAATTTTTATTGTATCGAGTCGATAATCTAGTATTAACCAACGTAAATAGGATACTTATGCCACTTTAAAAAATATCAGCCAAATAATAAAAAATAATATTTGATATCATTTATTTTTATACCCTAATAAATCACTTTATCCAGATTATCTAAATAGTATAAATATCATTGTGAAATATCGATCATTAAGAGCATATTCTTCTTGCATAAAACTAAAATTCCAACATATTTTAAAAATAATTTGACACTTTATTGTACATTAATTAACTTTATTGTACATGAATTATACAGACGAGCTATTATTTTTGACGTGGTACATAAATTAACTAAAACATCGATCATTGTCCATAAATGATTCAGGTGTACTATTCTTTATTGACTCTTCTCCACTTATTCACTTCCTCGACTGTATCGGAGATGAACAACGTGCTCAGTTTGCTTCAGCTTTGGCGGCCATCAGGCACAGAGCATGTTTCATGTGCACAGCGATCCCCGGCGCTTCTTCCATGCTAACGTCCTCTTCCCTCATTCCCTGTGGCAACTGCCAGTCGAAGGAGTACAAGAGGTTGGCCAGCGCCACCTCCACCATCAGCATCCCCAGATTCTTCCCCGGGCAAATCCTCCGCCCCTCGCCGAACGGAATCAGCTTGAAGTCATAGTGCGCAAACGAGTCCACCGCCGGCGACGCCATGTTCACAAATCTCTCCGGGTCGAACTCCTCGGGTCTCTCCCACGCATCCGGATCCCTGCCGATCGCCCATGCGTTCACGTAGATCGTCGTCTTTGGAGGAATTTGATACCTATCGCTTAAAGTGACCGGGTGCATGGTTTCCCGGTTGACGAGCAGCGGCGCCGGCGGGTGCAGCCTCATCGTCTCCTTGACGATGCGTTTGAGGTAGTGAAGCTGGTGCAGGTCGCTCTCCTCCACCTTCCCTTTGGTTCTCCCCACGCAGCTTCTCACTTCCTCTTGAGCTCTCTTCATAAACTCCGGCCGCCAGATAAGCTCCGCCATCGCCCATTCTACCACCGCCGACGAGGTATCCGTGCCGGCGATGAAAATATCCTGCCGATAATTGAATCAAATTTAACTTCGACAATTCATTTTGACAACGAAATTGAAAATAATTATCACCGTAAGAATTCCTTTGAGGTTCTCCTCTGTCAGCTGCCCATCCTTCCGCAACCGGAGCAGAACATCCAATAAATCCGCATTCTCTTCGCTTCCTGATCGGCTCTTCGCGTCGAGATGGCTATCGATGAATTTCTGGTAGATGCCGTCGAGCTCAAGCATCGATTTCCGAAGCCTGGATTTTATCCCCGTAGCCACATCGACCCACGCGAGCAAGGGAAAGTAGTCTGCCATGAAGAAGCTAGCTAAAATCTCCTGTGCTTCTCTGATCACGTCGTAAATGCTGTGGCCATCGCCGGCGATGTCTCTGCCGAAGGCCGTCCTGCATATCGTGTTGCAGGAGAAGTACAGGGCGAGCTCACTCACGTTGACGGCGAGGGAGCTCGAGATGCGAGAAGAGATATGCTTCGCCATCTTCGCGATCTCATCTTCCCTTACGGACGTGAAAGAGTTGATCTTTCTGGAGCTGAAGAATTCGACGGTGCAGAGCTTGCGTAGCTGCCTCCAGCGCTCGCCGTAAGACATGAAAGTGATGTCGGATCGGCCGTGGGAAATCTCGGAGGTGGCAAAGTTGTGGGGGCGAGAGCAGCAGGCGAGGTCGAAGGTCTGGAGGACGTCCCTGGCGAGGGCGGCGGAGGAGACGACGACGACGGAAACTTGGCCGAGCTTTAGGTGCATGAGCGGGCCGTACTGTCTGGAGATTTCCCATAGGGACTGGTGCAGCAGATTGCCGCGTATCTGGTGGAGGTTACCGATGATCGGGAGCTTCGCGGGGCCCGGCGGGAGCTTCCGGATGGCCGGATTGGTTCTTGCTTCTCGGCCGCCGGACAGAAGGAGAGAGGAGAGGATTGCAACGAGGAAGAGAATAGACAAGACGAGTGCATCCATTTTTGACAATGGGCGCAGAACAGAACGAAGAGATAGAGCGCCCTACCTCCATTTAAATAGATCTAGCCATTTTGTACAACTTTCAAAAACATCCAAAATACTTACTTAAATTCCATATTTATCAAAAGTTTTACCAAAATATCTTCAAAATATATTGTTCCTGATTGCAAACAAGATTGAAAATTTTCATGAAAGTTCACAGCCACACGGCCCAGAACTTGATAGATCGAAAAAATCTTGATAGATTCATATCAACCCGATATCAGTTAAGATAATAATTAAAATTTACCCTTCATAAAATTGAAATATAAATATTAGTCTATTGATAAAATATATCGATGAATCGATATGGAAATCACATGGATCCACCACCCCCCAATCGCACATCTATCAAACCTCACTGCATCGAGAAAACTCTCACCATGAGTTCACGACAAACTCATAGTTGCCTCTGATAATTGGGCAAGTATATTGCAGCAACCATGAGTTTAATAGTAAGTTTAACATTGAAAAGCTCTAGAGCTGATTCAATTCGTAAGTATATGGAATAATAATGATAGTAATCGAGGAGGGAGGGGCTGAAATTCAGTAAGAGATCGGATTTATAATCTCTGTGGATAAAATGATTAACAAAATTTTTTTTAATCTAAGACGAAGTTTCTCATCGACTGTTAGGATAAAATTGAAAAATGGATAAAACTGAAAAATGTTCACGACAGGCGGTCTAAAAACTCGTTCTAGAGTTTTCGTCCTATTTGAAGAAAAAATTCCTACAAAATATGACGTAACTAAGGATCGAACAGCAAATAATGTCTAGAATGACAACTAATCGTCCTTCCACTGTACTATAAGGTAAGATCATTGTAAAAGATAAAAAGGCGAAATCGCTCGCTAGGAGGTGCGGCGAAATATGTCGTAACTAAGGATCGAACAGCAAATAATGTCTAGGATGACAACTAATCATCCTTCCACTATACTATAAGGTAAGATCATTGTAAAAGATAAAAAGGTGAAATCGCTCGCTGGGAGCGCCCCCGCCGCACCTGTCCCAAGGTCATCATGAGGAAGGTAAATCACGGTCCCTGGAATAATTAATGCACAGTTGGCTCGAGAATTGATACACCAAACGCTTAGGCTGCGTTTGGTACGATGTAATCCACCCTGTAATGTAATCGAGATTACATTACAAGTTGGATTCCTTTGTTTGGAATCACTTTAAGATTGTAATGTAATGTAATCTCGATTACAAAAGAGGTTGATAATTTATAATCTGGATTACAAACCAAAACCTCCGTAATCTGGATTACATTACAGCATGTAAAGTCGTCGGTCGGGCGGTGACAGTCGTTGGTCGCCGCCGGCGACCACCGCCGCCGGCCGGCTGCCAGCGCCACCGGCCGCCGGCGACCACCGCCGGCCGGTCAATGATCAATGGTCAATGGTCACCGGCCGCCCGACGACAGTCATCGGTCGTCAATCTTGATGACATTACATGATGGATTGCCTCTCACCAAACAAAAGAATCCAACTTATAATGGTTATCAAAGATTACATACAACTCATTACCAAACATAACAATGTAATCAAGATTACATTACATTACATTACAAACTTGATTACATTACAGACCGGATTATATTACCCCCTACCAAACGTAGCCTTAGAGTTTTAATCCAGTACGTCTCGCGCGACTCGAACCCAAGACCTCTTAGATAACACTCTCCATGTACTAACTACTCCGGATCTCCATGAGGACAAGATCATTGTAAAAGAGATTCTATATATAATGTTATGGTACTAAATTTATCAATGAAAGTCTCGAAATTAGTAGTTGGATTTTTTAAATTATTTTATTTTATTTATTATTTTTTAGTCGATATCATCTAGGAAGATAAAATTTAATTGTTAGCTTATATTTAATTATTGTTGTTGTATTTTTTTATGATTTATTACTAAAGAAAAAAGTTATTTTATAAAATAAGTATACTTTTAGTAAATATAAAAGTTAAGTGCTTGTTTTGTATATTTTTAACATTTTTGTACCAAGATAAATTGCTGATTTATTGCAACCTTTAATTTGACCGTATTGCAACATTTAAATTGGGCAATTTAGCACGTAACTTTCAAAAACATACAAAATAAAAATCTTACTTTCATATTCATCAATAATACATTTATTTATTAAAATAATGTTTACGCTTATGATAAAATAAAAATAATAATTGAAGAAAATTCTATGAGTATTCGTAACCGCAAGCTCGCCGTGAAGATCACGACTGTTTGATCACCATCTAAAATTAATTTAGATTTGATAACTATTTTGTGGCCATTGTAAAAAAAAAAAAATGAAATCGCCACATTATCCATCATCTTATCTCGATCTCGCTCATTATAATTACGAGGGAAGTAAAATGGAAAATTTTAATTTAAAAATATCTATGGGTGTCTAATTAATAGATGTTGAAATTTTCTTAATTTTATTTTAAATATTTACCATTAATAAACTATATGATAAGTCATTAATATGAAAAAGATAAATTATAAATATTATTAATTTATTTAATTCTCGAGTGTTATTTTGTGGCGGTTGTAGATTTAACGTGAGCTTGCTATTAATCATGATAAGTCAAATGTTATTTTAAGATTTTCGAAATTTAAAGTTTTAACTTCTTTCTGTCTATCACAATTTCAGTTTGCAATGCAAATGGTTTGAAAAAAAAAAATCCGGTTAGATAATGTGGCGTCTAGATGATCAACGAAAAATATTTAATGAAGTTGAATAATATTAAATTTATCATAATCTATTTGATCATATAAAAATTTCCTATTAATTATTAGGATAAATGAACGATTCAAAAGTTGCAAGTATGCACATGCGATGCGAATCGGTTAGTGCCCAATATCTTATAATAGTCTCAATTAATCAAGTGCGAATTGCCATAGAAAATCAAGAATATGTAAATTGCGTGTAAAAAATTACTACATTATTAATTTGATGGTCAGTTTCATAATGGAACATGAACCACGAGAATTTATTTTCTTATTTGTAAGCAAATTGATATTCACACATAATTAATGTCCGTACATTCATATTTATAAATACAGTTCGCGCACAAATTAATAGTATTTTTATTTTATTATATCAGATGATTACTAAAACAATATTAGAAATTAATCCTTTATTCATTAGAAAAATTAATTCACGGCGATTTATTCATAAATTAAATTTTATCCCGCTATGTTTTTTTTAATTTAATTTTTGCCTTAAATATTTCTCTTGAGTATCACGTCACAGTTTGTGCGGTTAACTATCTCACATTTAATTCAATCATTAAGATAACTATTGACTATTGCCTTAGTAGAGTTGTCATCTAAATCTAAATAAGTGTATCTATCCTTGATAATTTCATTGCCTTTATGAAGTTGTCATCTATCTATTGACTATTGATATAACACATGTTTATCATTTTAATAAACCCATATACTTGAATTTGTATTTGACTTCCTTTGCCTTGTCATTGTTCTTGGATTTCGATCGCATTCTCGGGGTTATGTCTGCTAGTTCTTTCTCCATTTGAATCATCGCCGTCATGCTCTATACAATTTGTATTTGACTTACTTAAGTCTTTTGCTTTAAATGAATATGCATATATACTGAATTCCATACCCGGTAGGCGAACCATAAGAAAGAAAAAAACAAGCATGTTAAACACTCGAGCAAATGCGAATTGGATGTGAAAATATTTTTCTCTCGCATCACATTTGATGTGAAAATATTCACTATTTTGTACAAATGCTCAAACTTCCGTGAAGCTAGAAAAACTTGCTATCAAAAATTTGAGCAAAAATTTGGTCAAAGGCGATGGTCAAACGCTAAATACTTCCACAAAAAATGATCATCCTACTACCCATAAAAAAAAGTTAATTAGGGACAAATATTTGTGATTATTTTTTTTTGTAAATTTGATTAAAAAAATTTGTCCCAAATTAGCAATGAATTTGGCAACAAAAAATTTCATCACAATTTAACAACAAAATTGTTTTCTCGCCAAATCCATTGCAATTTGACAACGAATTTCATTAGTTATCGCAAATTCTAGAAAATATTTGCGACCGACATTTAATCGTTGCTAAATTGCAACGAAATATATATTTGTCGCAAAATATTATAACATTTCTGCTACCGCAAAGAAATTATCTATAAATTTTGCAACGAATCCGTGGATTCATTGCAAATAATAGATTTGTTGTAAATTTTATATTTTTGAAAAATTTTAAAAATATTTTTTATGTCATAGATGGACTTAGAAAATTCGGATTGAGAAGAAACAAGTTCTTATATGCTCGTATCGATCTCCTGATCACACTAAGAGCAACAAACATGATTTCAATAGATTTTTTTTCATAGTTAAATAATAAGATTACAAGTTTGAAAGTATTAAAAGGCTTTTTGATTCCAAAATTGATCGATGTCAAATGTCAATAGATTCGATGAAATTCGCATTCAATGCGATTAATATGATCAGAAGATCGATACTAACCCATAAAAACTTATTACATCTCATTTCGAGCCCTCTAGGCCCATTTGTGACAATTTTTAAGCATATTTTTTTAAAAGAGAAAAAGACATTTTGGATACCAAACTTGGCTTGTTTTTGATATTTTGGATACAAAAATTTAAAAAAAATAATCATAAAGTCAACACTTTATTTTTATTTTAGTTTAGGGTTCACTTTCCCGATTGGGTTATAGTGTTAATGCTAAAAAAAAAAAATTAAAAACCAAAACCCCTAAGTTCACCTTACCAATTGGGTTATACTGTTCAAACTAAAATATTGAAAATTGAAAACCCCTAGGGTTCACCATCCCAATTAGGTTATATTGTTCAATCATAATTTTTTTTTTAAAAAAAAGGGACTTGAGGCATCTCCCATTGTATGGTATTAAAATTATTACTTTTAAAATTTAGGACTAAAAAAAACGTAAACGTCCAACTTTGAGACTATAAAAGTCTTTTCAAAAGTTTGGTATCAGAATTATCAATTTAGTATCAAGTTTGAGACTTGAAGAGTTTGTGCCCCTTTTTTAAAATAAAAATTTGTAATGAATCTCAAAATTCGTTGTAAATTTGCAACGAATTCTATGGATTCATCAGAAATTTGCAACAAATCCACATATTTATTACAAAATTTGTAATTCTGAAAAATTAAAAAAAATGCCTTTTAAATGTAGTCGATGGGCCTAAAGAGCTCGGATTGAGAGAAACAAGTTTGTATAAGTCTGTATCGATCTCTTGATCACACTAGCGGCCTCAAACACGAATTTCAACATATCTATTTTTTTTGTAGTTAAATGATAAGATGGACCAGTAACTTAGCGAAATTATTTGAGTTTGAAAATATTAAAGGGTTTTTTATTCCTAAAATTGATTGATCTCAATAGATTAGATGAAATTCACTCTTGAGGCCATTAATATGTTCAGAAGATTGATACAAACCCATAAAAACATATTTCGTCTCATTCCAAGCTCTTAAGACCCATATGTGGTATTTTTTAAGCATAATTTGTTTTTAAAAAATAAAAATTGGCAATGAATCTCGAAATTTGTTGTAAATCTGGAATGAATCTTTGGATTCATCTCAAATTTGCAAAGAATACACAGATTCGTTGTAAAATTTTTAATTCTGAAATTTTTTTAAAATACCTTTTTAATGTCGTAGGTCGACCTAGAGAGCTCGGATTGAAAAGAAACAAGTTTGTATGTATTTGTATGAATTCTTGATCACACTAGTGGCCTTAAACATGAATTTCAATGGATCTATTTTTTTCGTAGTTAAATGATAAGTGGACCAATAACTTAGCGAAATTATTCGAGTTTGAAAGTATTAAAAATCTTTTTGATTCCAAAATTGATCGATCTTGGTATATTCTATGAAATTCGTCTTGGAGGCCATTAATATGATCAGGAGATCGATACGAACTTATATGACCTTTTTCATCTCATTCCATGCTCTCTAGGCCCATACGATATTTTGAATGCATATTTTTTTTTAAAAAAAGTTGCAATGAATCTCAAAATTCATTGTAAATTTGCAATGAATTCCGTAAATTCATAGCAAATTTCTAACAAATCCACATTTGTTGCAAACTTTTTAATTGTGAAAAATATTAAAAATGTCTTTTAAATGTCAAAAACTAACCAGAGAGTTCGGATTGAGACAAAACACATTTGTATGTGTACGTATCAATCTTCTGATTGTACTAGTAGCCTCAAACATGAATTTCATCAGATTTATTTTTTTTATAGTTAAATGATATGGTGGATCAATAGTTTAGCAAAATTATTCGAGTTTGAAAGTATTAAAAGGCTTTTTTATTCCAAAATTGATCAATCTTAGTAGATTCGATAAAATTCGCATTTGAGGCCATTAATATCATTAGGATATCGATACAAATCCATATAAACTTATTTCGTCACATTCCAAGTTCTCTAGATATATCCATCTGTGATATTTTTAACACATTTTTTAAAAAAATAAAAATAAAATTTTGCAACGAATTTTGAGATTTGTTGCAAATTTGCAACCAATTCTGCAACGAATTGGTTTTCATTGTAGAATGTGTTTTATTACTGGATCTCCATTTACCCTAGATGTAGGTTTCGATGAAACCCTTTCCTTCATCTCCTTGCGGCGGCGATAGTCTTGGTACATCTCTTTCCCTCTCCCCTTCTTATCTTTCTTGGCGGCTTCCTCCTATTCCTGGCGCCTTCTTCCCTGTCCAGGCAATCGACCTTGACAGCTGACCCTGGTTAGCCATGTGAGGTCGCGGCCGGCATTGATCGCCCCTAGGCGGCCTTGATCAGCCTTGGCCGGCGCTGGCCGGCCCGAGCTACCCCTTGCCAAACTTGGCCGCTGGTAGCCAAGGCCACCCCTGACTGGCCTTGGCCACCCTTGATGGTTGCGGTCGACCTCTACCACCCTCTTTCGGCATCTGCTGGCCTTTTGAATGAATTTTAGTAATTTGATTGTTGGATTATATCTATTAAATCGGGCAAATCGAAAACCAGTAGATAAAATTTTCTATTATTTTTCTTGGAATAGATTTAGGGTTTTTAGACCCACGATTGAAGGTTAAGGGTGAGATTAGAGTCACCAAGAAGTTTGTAGGGGTTTAACACCGTTGGAGGGTCAAATTGATTAAAAACCCTAACTTAGAGGGCATCGATGATAAACCCTAAGTTGTAGAGGGATTAGAGTGCTCAAGTCTCTTGTTGGAAGGGTGAAGGATAGATAAGCCAAAATGGAGGGCTTAATTGGAAAAGGTACATCACTTAAGTATCTCCCTTCTTCCTCTTCTTCGTAGCTTCCGCTCGACGACCCTCACTGCCTCTCAGATAGCGATCAACCTCTTCCCCTCCGACATCTCGAACTCATGGAAATCGTCTTCCTTTGGCTTAGGCTGCATGATCGCCAGCCTCCACCAGCCCCTGACCGTGGATCTGTTGAAAGTGGAGACGTGGGGGGAGTGGGCAAAATCCACTTCCCCACTTCTTCCCACTCCCCTTTCCCTAGACCATTTACTATAAAAGCGGAGGAGGTGCGTCCAAGAGAGTATAATCGGAGAATATCGCTTCTATCAGAGAAGAACATCCAAACGCAGTGGGATTTGGTTTGTGACAAGCTGAAGGACTTTCCGATTCCGTGATCATTCTTCCGACGACAAGCACGAAGAACAACGAAGGATTTGTGAATATCACTGTAAGTGTTTACCGTTTATAATTTCGCAGATTCGTTCTTTATCATGCATTAGAATCTAGAATGGTATCAAAGCCATAAGGTTTTAAGTAGCATGAAATCACTTCACCTGGAAATTGTGGCTTTATGTCGGTGGATTTCTTTTGAGTCAGTAAACTAATTGTTAGCGTCGCGAACCGATGATCCCACTCGGCCGTGTTGCACGCTAGCGATTAACTGCGTTCGTCGCGGTGAAAAAAAATCATGGCGGTGTTGACTATCACTGGGATTAACTCTTGTGTTGGTCCTCTCCCTTGGCCGACGTCTACACCGCAGTGGAGGTCGTGTGGGTATGGGCGGTGGTGGAGAAAAATAAAACATAAGTTTCGTTGGTGTTAAAAAAAAATCTAATCTTTGCTTTTATGCTTTAAATATTAAAAAAATCATGTTTTCTTCCATGATATCACTGATTGCATTTAAAATAATAAAGATTAGGATTTTTATGCATTATATCAAATCACTTTGGATTTGAATTAATTTAGATTTGGGTCTTATTTAATTAAATAGGTTGAATTTATTTTGATATATCAGAATTAATTAAATTAGATTAAGTTGGTTCATTTGAACCAGATCAAGTTGATCCGACTAGACCCAATCGAGTTCAAACCATTAGTTAGTTTGACCAGACATAATTGGTCCAATCAATCCTAATCCAGTTCAAATCCTTAGTTGGTTTAACCAGATCAGTTTGATACAAATCAGAACCGATTTGTTTGGTTTGTTTAATAAATTTGACTTTGAATTAAATGAGCTAACATTTAAACAAGATCAACTAAGATAAGTCATCCCTATCCGATTAGATTAGTTCTAATGAGGACAATAGACCCAGGCTAAGGATTCGATTTCCTAATCTATCAGCCCAATGTGTTAGTCAATAGAGCTTGTCAAATTAAGAAAATTTATTTTTCTTATCTGTTTATGACTCTATGGGTTTATGCATATATATGAATAGAATTGAACCAGTTTTGTTACTGGTTTGTCGATTTTGTACTGACATTGTGAATTTCAATTCTAGATGCCGAGGTTTATTACCACGATGACCCATTGCGATGAGCGACGCAATGAGCTACTGGTGCAAATTGAGGAGGTTGACTATAGTCTGATTCTTGGAATCCAAGGAAATATGGGTAAGCTGGATCGACTATTTTGGAAACTCGAGTAGGAAGAGTTCCCAACTTGGATGACTACAGAATCGGGGCATTAATTCGTTCGTTGCCAAGGGCTGCTAGGGAAGTGGCACACCATATATGGGGACGCTATGAATGTCGTATCTCATATACTGAGTTGTGTAGAGAACTGCTTTGCCAAAATTTTTCAGAAGAGGATCTGGAAGATTCTAAGGATGATCTGGAAGAGGATCCTGTAGAATTCGAAGAGAATCCAGTAGAGGATCCAGTAGAATTCAAGGAGAATCCTGAGGAATTTGAGTTGGATCCAATTGAAGAAATTAAGGAGGATCCAGAAGAAGATCCTATAAAATCTGTGGAGGATCTTGAAGTTGACTTATTTCAGATCAAGTTTGGGATGAAAGAGATGGAGTTTACCAATGCACTAGTGTTTGCCCTAATGGGAGTGGTGCAAGCTTATCTAGTTTATTAGTGTCTTGTCTTTATTACTGTTGTTATGTACAAACAGTATTTGTTCGTTTGGTTTTTTTTAAGAGTCATATAGTGGTTACTGTCGTTATGTACGAACAATTTTATAAAAAGTTATGTTATGTATCAACAAACTTATTAACGATTAGTTCATTTCATTTAAATGATAAGTTCATTTAATTATGATTAGTTCATATGATGGGATGTATGTAAAATAACTAATCAATGTTTATTAGATTGGATATACGGAGGATGAGTGAGAACGTAGTTACCACTTGGTTTTGTAAACCAACTTTAATTTACAATGAGTTAGTTATTACTTACATGCATATGAGTTACACTGAATAACTAAATAATGTGTTTATTTATGTTAGATCATGGCAACGAAGAATATAATAGCTGAACTTAACAAAGGAGAAAAATTAAATGGGGACAATTACAAAATATGATACCTTAAGATATAGTATATACTTGAGGAACAAGAAGTTCTAGAAGCTGTAAATCAATTTATGGTAGAACCTACAGATGGTTCTATAGCTCAGCATAAACGTGATCTTGATGCCTATAAAGCATGGAAGAAAAAGGACTCCACTGCTAA
The DNA here is from genome assembly GCA_024364735.1 of Boesenbergia rotunda. Classification (NCBI taxonomy): domain Eukaryota; kingdom Viridiplantae; phylum Streptophyta; class Magnoliopsida; order Zingiberales; family Zingiberaceae; genus Boesenbergia; species Boesenbergia rotunda. The sequence goes on from JAGFNQ010000176.1 coordinate 44,881, forward strand.
GGGTATTTTGATTAGTTCAATGGTAGATGACCTGGTATATGAGTATGAGCCATTACCATCAGCTCATGTTGTCTGGGTTGCCCTGAGAGATCAATACGGTGGAGTTAGCTTAAGCAAGCTTCGTCAACTGACAATCAAGTTTGACAGCTATAAGAAACACCCGAACGTCTCCATGACCCAACATCTGAGGGAAATGGGGAATATGATTCGAGAGCTAAAAACTGCTGGTCATGATTTGACTGATGAACAACAGGTTCAGGCAGTTATCCGCTCCCTTCCAGATTCTTAGGAATCAATGAAATAGAACCTTACACATAGTGAAAGTATTAAGACTTTCATTGATGTCTCACACCATGTTGAACTGGAGGTGGAGAGAATTGAATCCGCAAGGATTTCTGGACAGGCTTTTATAGCTGAAGGTTCTAGATCCAAGAATATGAAAAGATGATTCAAGAAAGGAAAAGGAAAGGGAAAGGAAAATAAGTTGCTAATGCTGGGCATGGCCTAATCAAGAAGAATGTTAAAGGAAAGAAGAATGGACAAGAACCTAAGAGCAAGTTGACTTGCTATAACTGTGGCAAGAAAGGCCACTTTGCTCGGGAATGTACTGAGCCAAAAAAGGTAGATCCATGTTTATCTTCTTTTCATGAGCTTTATGTTGCTAGTTCAGTGTTGTTAGCTGATTCTTATCCTTTATGGATTATAGATTCAGAAGCAACGAACCATGTAGCTCGTGATTGAGCTACATATGTGGAGTACCATTGGATACCAGCTGGCAATAAGTGGATATATGTGGAAAACAATACAAGAATTAAAGTCAAAGGAATTGGCACTTGCAAACTCAACCTTCGTGGTGGGCGTATCTTGTTTCTGCATGATGTCCTGTATGCTCCTGAGATTTGACAGAATCTAGTTTCTATAACTAATCTTCTTGATTTGGGCTATTGTATAAACTTTTTCAGTCGTTGTGTGGAACTTCGTATTAACTCCTTGTTAATTGGATGTGGTTATGTAATGAATAGTTTCATGATTCTTGATGTAGAACAAGATATTAATTATGGAATTAATAGTTATTTTTCAAACATTGCTCTTACTAGTAGTGCTAATATTAATGAGGAAGTTTGATATGCTAGACTAGGACATATCGGACAAGAATAGATGAATCGATTAGCTAAGGAGGGTCTATTGGGCACTCATGCTAAGATTAACTTGTCCATATGTGAGCATTGTCTTGCTGGAAAAGCAACAAGGAAGCCATTTGGTAAGGCTATTAGAATCTCCATGAATCTACCATGAAGTTCACTTACCGCTTCACTTTCCTTCATGGAGAGGTTTTGGAGTTGGCTGAGAAGAAGATCTTTCTTGGCTCTCCAGGTATCTTGAGTTCTTTCATGGAGCTCAATGAGCTTGTTCCAGAGGTCCTTGGCAGTGGTGAAGGGGTCAACTTTGATCAGCTGCTCCTTGGTCATCCGACACTGCAGGGTGACCTCAACCTTTGCATCAACTTCCCCTTTTCTTATCTGCTCTGCCGACCACCTTGAGAACTCTAGCTCTTTTCCCTCAGCATCCGTTGGAGGGGAGAAACCCTCCTTGATAGAGAACCACATGTTGATGTTGGTCTTCAAGTAATACTCCATCCTTGACCTCCAATATTGGAAGTCGACTCCATCGAAGAACGGAGGTCGGTTGGTGCTGAAGCCTTCCCTCATAGACATCCTTGTAAGCTCTCGGGTGTTAGTCCGTTTGAAAGAGCCCCAGGCTCTGATACCAATTGTTGGACCTTGGATGGCTAGAGAGGGGGGGGGGAGTGAATAGCCAGACACACAAAGATTTGGCTCTTTTGAACTTTCTGCAATCAGGGTTAGCAGCGGAAACAATACAGAAAGAAAAACAGAAACACAAAGAGCAAACCAGTCGCTAACAAGAGATATACAAGGTTCGGGGATAACTTGCCCCTACTCCTTGGCGTGGCCGTGAAGTGGGCGATCCCTTGATCATCGGCAGATCAAGCCCCAGAACTCTGGATAGAATATCTTCTCCTTCTCGGTGGAGTAACCTCTCCACAAGCATCTCAGTAGAATAACAGTTAAGCCCTCGAGACAACGAGAAGGAAAGCTCAAACGGATACAACAGAAGCGCTTAAGAATGAAGACTATATAGAGAGCTCAAGCAACCCAGTAAAACTTCTCTCGTTTCCTGTCTGTTCTACCTTGCTCCTCTGCTTCCCAGCTTTCTCTTAAGCTTCTGCTCACCCGGCGCGTCTACAACCTCTGATCAGCTTCGTCATCACTGACTCACTGACCTCTACTGGGCTCAGTCCACTGAAACCTCTTCAGCTGAGCCTCAGGTCAGTCGCCAGCTCCGCCAGACAGTTGCCAGCCCACGCTAGAAGCCGTTGAATCCTGCGAAGGGAAAACGGACAAACCTGACCAAAGCGAAAGTCTCCAGTTGACCCTCCTTCTTGGATTGAGTCATCCTTGTCTCACCTGCAAACTCATCAGAGGATTAGCACAGCAAATCAAAAGGAAATCAACAGGTATCAGAAGGATTCAGTGCGAGATCAGAGCGTTATCAGAAGTTTGACAACGTTTTCAAATTAAAGTTCAGATATTGATCGGTCACCAGACCGATCAGTGATGACCCTGATCGATCAGGCTACCTCCTGATCGATCCAGTGACTCTGTGATCGGTCACACTGACCGATCAGGGATTGTGGATCGGTCACTGTGACCGATCCAACAGCTTGCTGGAGTTTTCTCCACAAGCCACAAGTTCCTTGACCTGATCGGTCACCTGACCGATCAGGTTGTGCCCTGATCGGTCACAGTGACCGATCAGGTCACCTCTGGACCGATCAGGACCCATCCTGATCGATCCAGGAGGCCCTTGATCTGTCACACTGACCGATCAAGGTTTTCTCCAGAAGGCTACTGATCTCTCTCTGATCGTTCACCAGAACGATCAGAAGCCAAATAGAAACATTCTGTTCTCATCCTGATCATTTACCAGAACGATCAGACTCTCTGGATCGATCACCAGACCGATCCACAATCAGGAATTAGTGCCAACTCTCTGATCGGTCTCCAGACCGATCCAGCTCCGACCAATTCAACCCTAAGTCCAGAGAACATGCTTCCTAGCCTTCTCTGACTCATTCTGATCCCGGAGAAAGATCTCACGTGCCCTCTCCGACCAGTACTCTCAATGCTCAGTCCCTCAGACCAAGACTTCGTGCCCGACTTCACTCACCGGGACTTTGTTCAACCTAGCTTCCCTTACTAGGACCTGGCTTCACTCACCAGGGTTTCCTTCACCTAGCTTCACTCGCTAGGACTCGACTTCACTCACCGGGGTTTTCATCACCCGACTTCACTCACCAGGACCCGACTTCACTCACCGGGATTTTCGTCACCCAACTTCACTCACCAGGACCCGACTTCACTCACCGGGGTTTCCGTCACCTAGCTTCACTCGCTAGGACCCGGCTTCACTCACCGAGATTTCCATCACCTAGCTTCACTCACCAGGACCCGGCTTCACTCATCGGGATTTGTGCCCAATCCCCGACCAGGACTTAAGCTGAACTTGCTCAACCAAACTTAAATTGGTGTCAACACCAAAACAACAATCGGGTCAGACCACATCAACACAAATTAGGTATCACAAGAGAAACCTGAATCTAGTCTACCCAGTGGGAGTGATTTGCCAATGAATGAATCAGTTTCAGTTCTCAACAGTCGGACCTGCGAAGGAGTAGTCGTAAGATTATTCCTAGAAGAAGGTTTGACATTGAGAATGAGGCATTAATGATTCTCCCTATTGACGATGAGGAACCTCGAACGGTTGAGGATGCATTGAGATGCTCAGTTAGAGAAAAATGAAAAATTGCAATGGATGAAGAAATGAAGTTTATGAGAAAGAATCAAGTTTGGGATTTAGTCGATCTTCCTCCGGGCCGAAGGGCTATTGGGAATAAGTGGATTCTCAAAATCAAGAGGAAGGTAGATGAATCGATTAATAGATACAAAGCTCGTCTGGTTGCAAAAGGATATACCCAAATAGAGGGTATTGATTTTGAAGAGACATTTTCTCCTGTTGTGAAGTTTGTGTCAATACGTGTCATTTTAGCTATAGTAGCACATTATGACTTGGAATTACATCAGATGGATGTAAAAATGGCTTTCCTTAATGGTAATCTTGACGAAGAAATCTATATGTCACAACCAGAAGGTTATATTGCTAAAGGCCAAGAGGATAAAGAATGTAGGCTTAAAAAGTCAATATATGGGCTAAAGCAAGCGTCAAGACAATGGAACATAAGATTCAATAAAGTCATTTTATCTTATGGTTTCGAAATGATCAATGAGGATCATTGTGTTTACCTCATGGAGGATAAAGAAAAGATTGTCATATTATCATTATATGTTGATGATATGCTAATAGCTGGAAATAACATACAGTTTGTGATAGAAATTAAATCATGGCTTTCATCACAATTTGACATCATAGATATGGGAGAAGCTGAGTACATCTTAGGGGTAAAGATAATTAGAGATTGATCAAAAAGGCTTTTGGGTTTGTCTCAAGAGGCTTATATAACTATGTTACAATACTTCAATATGTCAAATTGCAACATTGAACAAACTCCTGTAGCGAGAGGTACTATTCTGAGCAAAAGTATGTATCCCAAGACTCTTAATGAAATAGTCGACATGAAGAAAAAATCATATGTCAGTGCTATTGGTAGTTTAATGTACACTATGTTGTGTACACATCCTGATATCAGCTATGCTATTGGCTTGGTTAGCCGTTTCCAGTCAAACCCAGGATCGAGACACTGGAAGACAGTAAAGAAAATATTTAGATATCTTAAAGGGATGACAGATTATTATCTCTGCTTCTAAGGATCAAAGTTGAGCCTGAATGACTACACATATACAGATTGGGCAGGAGATCTTGATGACAGAAAATCCACATCGGGTTATACTTTCTTACTGAATGGTGGTGCCATCTCATGGAACAGCAAGAAACAGGCTTGTGTAGCAATGCCGATAATGGAAGCCGAATATGTGGCTTGTGCAGGGACTGTACAAGAAGCTGTCTGGCTAAGAAGGTTCCTGAAGCATTTGAAGATTGCTGAGGATAGTGGGAGTCCCGTTACATTGTATTGTGACAATCAAGCTGCGATAGCTTTTTCCAAGGATCCCAAATATCACAGTAAAGGCAAAGATATAGAAATTAAATATAATTATGTAAGGGATATTATGGACAAAAGAAAGGTAGTCCTTGAGTATATTCCTACCCGTGCTATGCTTGCAGATCGTTTTACTAAGCCATTGACTAAAGAGTTCTTGGATTTGTGAAGTCTTTGGGACTTCGTAACACATTGTAAAACAATCAAATATATAAAAGTGTCATGATTTATTCTCTGTGTGTGTGTGTGTGTGTGTGTGTGTATTGGTGTTACATTTTGGATAAAAGTCTCAATAAGCATGTTGGCAGGTTGAGATTGGTCCACTCACATGGACAATCATCTCTATTTGTTGAGTATAAATAGAGATAAGAACATTACTTATGGGATAACTTATGTAGCTATAATAGAGACATACTCATAAGTTGGGTTCACCTTGATTTTTGTATCAAGATGAGATCATTTATGTAATGATCGGAGTAAATGAACCCACCATTTACTGAATCCGCTGAAAGCCAGATTGAAATTCATAAGTTGAATTCAGGATTAGATATTAGGTATGTCTAGATCAAAATCTGTACGATGTCAATTTTGAGAAAAACATGCACTCTTTTTAAGTTAAAGAGAAAAACATCGTAGCATGTGATTCATACCACATGTGCTATAGCGACAATAAGGGTAGTAGGAGAATGGATCCCTGCTTCTCTACTATGTGAGACCCTTGAGATAAGTTAATCTCAGATTTATCCTTTGTGACTATTTAGCTGTCTGCTTGAAATTTTAATCAATATCTGCTACCTTAGCATGTATCCTATTGACTATGGATGATTCAGTCTATGGAGCATAACTAGGAAAGCAACTGACTAGAATGAATAGATTCAAGCTAAATAGGAAGATTAAGAGAGATTTACATCATTGACACTTATTCACTGGTCGACCAATTATAATTTTTGTTGAGTACTTAAAATGTGATTGTAAATAATTGTATTGAATGGAAATACTGAACATGCTCTTGACTTAATTGTCATTACGAGGGATTAGAGATGTTCATATTGATGTAAATGATTTAGTCTGGGGTAAAAGCAAGTGATCAATGTCTCTGATTCATGTGATAAAACGACTAAGTAAAGTGTAACAACTTATAAGTGTTACAGCTTTCTTAGCAATGATTGCTCGGTATGCTTGCTGTCGTACAAATCATTTTCCCTAAGGTATGAATTGGATGTTCTATTAGTCTATGTGACTATACGATCTTTGTGACTATCTGGTTTATGTAACCTAGTTATGATATGGTCTTTGTGATTTGATTCTTATTTAGTCTATGTGACTTGACTTGGACAAGTGGGAGATGTAGGAAGTGGAGACGTGGGGGGAGTGGGCAAAATCCACTTCCCCACTTCTTCCCCCTCCCCTTTCCCTAGACCCTTTACTATAAAAGGGGAGGGGGTGCGTCCAAGAGGGTATCATCGGAGAATATCGCTTCTATCGGAGAAGAACATCCAAACGCAGTGGGATTTGGTTTGTGACAAGCTGAAGGACTTTCCGATTCCGTGATCGTTCTTCCGACGGCAAACATGAAGAACTAGGGGTGAGCAAAAATTCGGAAAAACCAAATTAACTGAACCGAACCGACCGAATTTTGAAACTCGGTTCGGTTAATTCAGTTTTCAGTTTTTTTCCAAAATTCGGTTCGGTTTTTTGTTAATTCGGTTTGATTTTCAGTTTTGAATTTTGTAATTCGGTTAAATTGAATAAACCAAATAAGAATATTAATTTAATTATTTTTTATTTAAAAATATAATTAAATTAAATAAAATCTTGTTTTTTATTAAAATTGAATAAAATTTAAAATTTCGGTTAAATTTTAATTGATATTTTATTGGTTCGGTTTTTTCAGTTTTTATCAAGAAATTCGGTCGATTCGGTTATTTTGGAAAATATCGGTTTATTCGGTTTTCAGTCTATTCGGTTCGGTTCAGTTTTAACCGAATACTCACCCCTATGAAGAACAACGAAGGATTTGCGAATATAACTGTAAGTGTTTACCGTTTACAATTTCGCAGATTCGTTCTTTATTATGCATTAGAATCTACAGGATCTTGATCTTTCCTTACGACCGATAGAAGGTAAGCGATCTGTTACTAGCTTCCTTTGGTTTAGGAGGGTTGTTACTGAAGGGGAAGGGCTAATATATGGGTGGATGTGCAGTGGTGGGATCTTCGTCAAAGGGTGGATTGCGTGGGCGTAGAGAAATTTTCATTTTTGAGTCTTGGGCGGCCAGATTTGAACGGGGGGAGGATATAAGCTTTGTGCATGGAATTTTAGTGAGGTAAAGATATAATCAATTAACATCTTGTTGTTCTGATTGATTCTTGGAGTAGATGAGATAGATTGTTTTGGATTATTGTGTTCTACTCATGCCTTATTTGGATTTCGATTCCTTCTTCTTCTTGAAGAGTAATTCAATTGTTGTTTGGGATTGAGTTTCTGCTATGTGGGGTTTCATGGATGCTATCGGTGTGCATAGGTAGCTTTGATTCTATAACCTTGAGTGTAAATCCGTGTAGTTCTGTTCTTGCTACCATGAGCTTTGATGGGAGTTAGTTATGGTTTTCTCCAAATCTATCATTAGCTCCTTAATTAGTTGGAGGTTGATCTTGGGTTTCTTTCTCTCCCTTGTTGTAATCCTTGAGAGCAACTGGTTGGTTTGTTAATGGAATGGAAGTGGCTCTATTTAGTTTTAATTCTGGTCTGTCTTTGGATGTTGCCGTGGGCAACTTCTGATATTGGATTTGTTTAGACCTTGATTAGGTGCTGAGTTGATAAGTGGTGATAATTAACGTGTATCAATGTGATCCACTTGATGTTGATGTCGTGGGCAACCTTTGGAATTGGGGATTAGGCTCATGACATGTAAAGAAAACCAAATCTTATTAGTTGGGGGTAAGTTGGATGTTAATCCCTAATTAAGGCTGACTCTTATCGGATTAAGAATTAGCTTAATTATGTGATTAATATCGTTGTAAGCCACACTTTAGATTAAGTTTGGGTTAAACCTTAATTGGACCATGGTTTGGTCTAAACGGGGAATGATTACTAGTTAAGACTTATTAGTGATCATCACCTTAGAAGGATTTTTCATTAGGCTCATGGTTATGTTTTAGCTAGATATCTTTTGTTATGATAGCTAAAACTAGGCCCTATGACACAGGACATTGACTTGGTTCGCTGTAAATTATTAGACGGGGGGTTCTCAGCATATGAGCTTCTCTATTTGAGACAGGTGTCTCTGACTTATCTATGCAGATATAGTCTTTTCTATGTATGATTTGTTATGGATAACAATAGGTTTATATCTTATATCTGCCTTTGATTATCCCTACTTAATACTTAGTGTTTGATCTTTTAGATATTCAAATTTATGTCTACACAGTCTTAATACTTGATATCTTATTCTGTAGAGTATACACGTGTACACATGTGCATAAGAATAGTTATGTGTTATATTATACCTGACATTGGATGATCACTAGTTATACTCTGTATTTATACCTAGTAGCTTATTTGTAAGACATGATTCATGTTTAAAACTTGTACATATTGCATTGAGTTTGGAGTTTTTATTGGTGGGTGTTGCATGTGTTAGTGTCATGCACGATCCTTATATAGTTGCATAACTGGCAACCCTTGATTCTCTTGTGGTTGAGACGGGTCATTAGTCATATCAGGATCTACATATACTGTCACTCATGGGATGGTGGTATTTAGGAGGGTATGTGTAGTTGCTCTGTCATTGCTTCGCTCAACCACTCAAGGGTAGTGGTTTTCGCAGCATGGTAGCAAGCAGAGATCTCTCCTCTTTCCGGTGATACGAGGGGATGAGAGTGGTGCTCCCCCATATGACTTGGGGTAGGATGAGCGCGCCCTCCGCCAGCATCCTGCTCACTTGGTCACTTAGAAACAGTGATGGTAAAGTACGTACAGTATCACAACCCTACCCAATCAACTTCACATATGCTTGTGACAGTGATCTACTGATGTCAAGGGTGGCTATGTCATTGCATCATGTGCATGATGCATGGATTGTATTGCTTGCTACATTTGATTGAGTTATGGTTGCTGCACATGTTTGGCATGCACATACATGAGGTATTTTTGCATATGGTTTGATGACCTTGCATTGCTCATGTGGTACGAGCCCATGTAATCTAGTATTGCTCATATGGTACGAGCCAACATGGTCTTGTATTGCTCGTGTGGTACGACTTCAGGTGATCTTATGTTACTCGTGTGGGACGAACTTTCCCGTGCAGGGTTCAGGTTTATGAGGTTTCTGACCTTACTACCCTACAGGTGGGATTGACACTGGTATGCTCATACATTTAGAATCTCAGTCATATATTGAGACTGCATTCGTTTGTTTTTACTCTGCTTATACAACTTTTTGATACTATGCATATCTATCTATATTACCTATATAGTTCACCTAGACTCACCCCATTTGCTTGTTTACCCATTTCAAGATGATGCCACCAAAAGAGCCCAGCATCTAGTCCCTCCTCCCGTTGGGTTGACTTTCATTGTGGTATTTGTACTGCGTATGTTGCTTTTGCATTTTTGTTTATTCCTATGGATGTGTATTGGTGCTTTATATTTTTGTGTGCCCTTGAGCGACTTATGTATTGGTTGCTTTGTCGTATGTCGGACAGGTCCGCAGTCTAGGTATGTCTTTGTATGTTTTTGTGCAATGTTGGATTCTTTTATATTATCTGTCATGCCCCGAGGAGTCATATGTTCGATAAAAATCGGGTAACACCTCTCCTGTACGACAAACAATATGAAACATTATATATACATAATATGACTTCTATGACCTTCACACATATCTCATCCAATAATATAGTAAACAAAGGAAAACAAATATCCTTCATTGTAAAACCAAACTCCAAAATGCCCTCCAGGCAGACCGACAATATAGATATATAAATCCATAACATGTATAAGTTCACAAAACCTAAGGGAAATGAAAAATACATTCACTATAAATAAAAGCAAATGTGTAGCAAACCTAACTAAAGCGACAGAAAAGGGACTGGCAGTTGGCCTCTCCTGGCGGCGTCATCCTGAAAATAAAGGAAAACAAGTAAACGATTATGAGTCCAGGGAAACTACACAAGTATATATACAGATGGATATGCATGACTGTAAACAGGAAATACAAAAGCAGTATAGAACTAAACAAATATAGTCTCATAGAAAAATCAGAATACATGACTGAAAACTATATGCAAATACATATCAATGTCAAACTCACATGTTGGGTATGAAGGTCATAAACCCTCGAACTTGAAAGGTCACTAGACTATATGCAAACAAAATATCTCTTATATGTGCATGTCATCCAAATGCAGCATTCATAGCTCAAACAAGTACAACAAACACAAACAAATACAATCCATGCAATCGTGCATATGATGCAATGACACGGTCACCCCTAATGCCAATCAGCCACCATCACAGGTCATGGGTGAGGTCAAGTGGGTAGGGTTATGACAACTATACGTACTCTACCATCACTACTCCTGAATGATCGAGTAGACAGGATGCTAGTGGAGGATACCCTCCTACCTCAAGTCATATGGGAGAACACCACTCTCATCTCCTCATATCACCGGAAAGAGGAGGAATCCTTGTCTGGTACCATGCTGCGAAAACCACTACCCATTAGCGACCGAGCGAAGCCTTGACAGGGCAACTGCACACACCCTCCTAATAGTATCATTAACCCATGAGTCGTAATGTCTGCATATCCTGATATGACTGATGACCGATCTCAACCACAAGGGAGCCCAGACACGATCCTACAATTGGTATCAGAGTGAGGGTGCCTGAGAATGACTAACCATCATCTGAAGTAACAATGAAATGGTTGGATCGAGCATCTACCTGCTAAAATTCAAGAGGGATTTTGCGCTTTGAAAGCGCAAAATGGAGGTATTTTTAAAAATAGATTTTGACATTTTACTAATGATTAAATATGGTTTGAAGTGCCTAAAGAAGCCAACGGAGATGAAAAAGAAGAACATCTCTGGACCAAGAAAGAATAAGCCGACTTCGTGGCTAACGATAAAGTAGAGTTTCATTTGCTTAATATTTTACCGCCACAAGAAGTCAATCAAATCGGGGTCTACCACTCTGCCAAGAAATTTTAGGAAATGTTCTTGGAGCTTCATGAAGGGACATCAGAAGCCAAATTGGCCAGACGAGATCTACTTCGGAATCAACTAACAAACCTCTGGATCAACACTGATGAAATAGTAGATGTCACGCCTTGAGACCAATGGAGCCGCTGATCCAATATAAAATCGGACAACATCTCACCTGCCCGATAGACAATTTACACATACATCAATGATACAAACACACGCAGATAAAAATTGGTCTCAGGCCATAAAACAGATATATATATAGCATAAGGAAAATGAAACATCACAATACTGAAAACATAAAGCTCGCCTGAGCTACCCTCGGGGAAGACGCGCAGCAAAATGACAAACATATAGTTCAACAGAGGACTCAAAAATACAATACTGCATGAATAAATCCAATACAAACCACGGTATCAAAAAGGATACAAAATAGACTACGCTATCAAAAGAAAACAAAACCAGTGGAAGCACCCATCCAAAAGGCGTCGTGGGGACCCAGGATCGGCAACTGGGCTCCTCCGACGAGCTATCAACCTGAAAACAAAAGCATTGTCATGGGTGGTGAGTCCAAGTAGACTCCGCGGGTATATAGAAAGATATGCATGGTTGAATCAAAATAGTTGAATAATCTATAAAGAAACAACAAGATACAGTCTCAACAGGAATATCAAAACATGCATAACTGAAAGTACAACTCACTGTACATACCAGAAATCAATCTATCTTGATCATAAAAGGACTTGTACCACACGAGCAAGTGTAGGGTAATCAAACCATACAAATGGTAAAACCTGTATGTGCATGTCAAACAAGTGCAACAAATAAATGTAGCAATCACAATCAAAATGTACAATGCATCATATGCACATGATGCAATGACATGGTCATCCCTGACGCCAGTCAAGCCATCGAGACATGCGATAATGTATCGACCGAGTGGGTAGGGTTGTGACATTGTATGCACTCTGCCATCACAACTCCCGAGTGATCGAGTGGACAGGATGCTGGCGTGGGACCACCCCCTACCCCATGTATATATGAGGGAGTGTCGCTCTCATCTCCTCTAGTCTATAGAAAGAGAAGGGATCCCTACCTGCTACCACACTCCGGAACCACTACCCATGAGCGGCCGAGCGGAGTAGTACAAAGTTAATGCACACACCCAACGGTATCTACTAACCCATGAGTGGTCGTGTGTGCATATCATATACCGGAAAATGATAGGCCCAACCACAAGGGAGTCGCTGAGCATCGGCATGCAATAATGTAGGAATTGTGCATGACTCTAAACATATGCAGAGCCTCTCAGTCATCATGCATAACTCAACCTAATATGCACAGGTCGATCACAGGTATAATAATCTAACCATCATGCATTAGGTGCACATGCAAGTAATAATAGAAATCAAATGATGTTGATATAAGGTGACATGCCTCTATATCTACGCACACATGCATACATGATTATTATACAAATTCAGATATCAATAAACAAGACTGTATAGAAAGGTATAAATCATCTAAAAGATCATGCATAAGTATTAAACAGGATAACAAATGGTAGCAGATTTAAGGTAAATAAACCTACTGCATTAAACATAAATAGTCATGCATAAAGATAAAGTGGAACTACAGGAAGTGCACGCCTCCAAAGAGTAGAAGTCTGAATCAAAGTAGAAAGAATCACCCGTCAATAATGAGTAGCAATAAATCCAAATCAAGTCCCTGTATCAAGGACACATTTAATTAGCTATTATAGAAATGGTAATTAGCTAATGAATCCCTAAACCATACTAGGGTTAACCTAATCATTCATTTTCTATTTAATTATCTCTAATTAAATGAAATGTTCCCAATTACCCCGTGTAATTAAGATTTTGGTTTAAACTCAGAGGTAGCCCCAAGAGATCACCTTAGCAAAGCCTAACCCATTATCCAAAGCTACAAAGCCTCCCAGCCTCGTGGCCTACGTTACAAGGCGAAAGAAGTTAGCCGCACACCACCTCAACCCAAACCATGGTATTGTACGCCTACTCCAAGTAAAACCAAGATTCAAAACCACTCTCACAAGTCCCATTCTCAAATGGAAGATCACGACAGTGATCATCTTGTTGGGACCGGGTGCATGTCGATAAAGATACGAGTTCGTAAAATTTTAAATTTTTACGTGCAGCGGAAGAATTTGCATAAAATAATTTTCTAAATTATTTTAACTTCGTATCTAGCATGCAATCTTATGGTGTGTTGACATAATCATAAAATAAAACTTTGCAGAATAGTAAACTAATTTACCAAGTACCTCGCATAACTCGAAGAAAGGGACGAGATCCAACCGTAGCGTCCCTTGGAAGCTTCGCCTCTATTCGCGTCCACGCCGAGTTCTCTTCGGGATGACTTCGCAAAGTCACGAGTTTTGTGCCGACGAGAACTACTAGATTCTCTATAGGCACAACAAAGAAGATCAAGAGAAGAAAAGGAAACTAACCACCAAGAAAACGGAATCGAATTCCGAGAAGAGAGGAGTCGCTATCCGCTTCTTCTTCTTCTTGCTTCGTTTCTTCTTCTTCTTGAAGCTCACGGCAACCACCTTCTATGGGAGGAGTTGCGCCGGCCCTAGCTTGTGGAAGGGGCGCCGGCCCTAATTGGTGAAGAGGGCGCCGGCCCTAAGGTAGGGGAGAAGAGAAAGGAGAAGAGAAAGAGAGGGAGCTACTTCTCTTGACAACTCAATTGGAATTAAGGGCTTGCCTTTGGTTCCTTTATATAGTAGCATCTCCCTTGCCAAGTCTCCTCTTAACAGAATTAACGAAATTAACGGAATTAGTTATCATAAGAAATTTATCCTATAAATTCTCTTATGAATTATTCCGTTTAAACCAAGTTTTATTATAACTAACTTTATAATAAAACCAATTAGTTATCATAAGAAATTTATCCTATAAATTCTCTTATGAATTTTATCATAACTAACTTTATAATAAAACTAATTAATTATCATAAGAAATTTATCCTATAAATTCTCTTATGAATTATTCCGTTTAAACCAAGTTTTATTATAACTAACTTTATAATAAAACTAATTAGTTATCATAAGAAATTTATCCTATAAATTCTCTTATGAATTTTATTATAACTAACTTTATAATAAAACTAATTAATTATCATAAGAAATTTATCCTATAAATTCTCTTATAAATTATTTCGTTTAAACCAAGTTTTATTATAACTAATTATAATAAAACAAATTCTTTTTCTCTTTAAATTATAGAATAAATTTTATAAGAAATTTATAAACTTTCTTATTATGGAAAAATCAATTCATAATTGATTTTATAAAATTAAAATAAACCAATTTATGGATTATTTTAATCTTCCATAAAAGGAATAAATTTCTATAAATTTATTTATATAAATTTCTTTATACAAATTTATTTATCCATAATTTATAAAATAAATCGCGCTGGATTTATCCTTATTAATTAAACCAAAATTAAATGGTTTTCTCCTCTATTGTGGCCGGCCACCCAAGGTGGGTTTGGCACCCTCTTTGGCCGGCCAAACCAACCCGAACCGGTCGCGAATTAAACTCATTTAATTCGCCCAAAAAGCCTTCAAAAGACTTAGCCATTTTTAGCTTCCATTGCGCCTCTGATTAACTCAGATTCGAATTATTTCTCTTGATCGGAAAATCTAATTTTCAACTCATTTTAAATCCCTCGGATTACTCGTAGTGCGTGTGACTAAATAGGCTTTCGATTTATGTTGGCCGTCTATAATCAACTAATTATAGAACGATCATGAGTGGCACCTAGTAGTACATCATGATCCCCAATTAATCGAAAGATCAACGGTTTGACCCCAGAAGAAATTATTCTGAAACCCTTCAGCAGCTCTAATGAATCGTGCCCCATTCCCTTCACCACCTTATACCCACTTGGTTCAGGACACGGTCTATGGTGTCAGTCCCCACTAGGCTGACTACGTCACACCTAGCCCAAGTAGTGTCTTTCTCGTTCTTTGGATTTCTAATTACTCTCATGTATTTTAGAGACTCGCACTCTAAACATGATATACTCTGGCCAGAGGTTTTTTGAGTAACAATCCGACGATAGGCCTGGGTATACATCTCCTCGCAAGGAGTGGTGAATCCTTTGTAGGCTGTTCAAACGTCTTCGGGCACTTCGGCTTATACCCAATCATCCTGGGTCCACACCTCCTTGGAGATGCTTGCTTAAGATGTTAAAGTATAAGTCTCCATGACCAAGACGACTTGAACACCGCAAGTCAAAGGAACATCGCACTTAAGCCGCAGTAAGAACTTCATTGACATTTCTATAGATAGATTCCATATGAAGTCTTACAGCTAGTCACTCCAATGAACTAGTTCCCATAACTAGCATCCATGTTTATCTCCGGACATCCCAATGTCACCAGCCAGTGAGAATCAGCTGATTAGAGAATAACCCATGCTAGTCTCAACAGAATTGATAGTGTCCGTATTTATCAATTCATCGACTAGGGATATTTTCAATACTTCACATTTGCACATTTAGAGATAATCACTAGTTGTGATCCCATCACAAATTCTCTTATGCTGTGAGTTGTATTGCGGACATTCAGTAGATGAGTTTAAGATCACAATCAAATACACAAGCATGTATACTCAAATAGTGAATTATCATTTATTTAAGATAAATGTTTACAATCATAAGGCGATTGCCTTAGGACACTTCTCTCATATCACTAACAAACTCCCACTTGGCCTAATGCCAATCGCTACGGTATCCAATACCACAGGCTCTAACATGACCCTCAAACTTGCTCTGAGGTGAGGCCTTAGTTAAAGGATCCGCTAAATTCCTTTCAGTGGGAATTTTCTCAATTTGTATGTCATTCCTACTTATAATCTCTCTGATCAGATGATAGCGGCGAAGCACGTGTTTGGATCGCTGATGAGACCTTGGTTCCTTTGCTTGTGCAATAGCTCCATTGTTGTCGCAGTAAACCGGCACTGCATCATCAATGGTTGGAACCACGCCAAGTTCGGAGACGAACTTCTTGATCCAGACTGCTTCCTTTGCTGCTTCCGAAGCTGCGATATATTCCGCTTCCGTGGTGGAATCCGCTACGGTGTCTTGTTTGGAACTTTTCCAACTTACTGCGCCTCCATTCAAAGTAAATACGTATCCAGACTGCGATTTGGAGTCATCCTTATCTGTCTGGAAACTGGCATCTGTATACCCACGTATTACCATATCTCCTTCTCCATATATTAGGAACACATCCTTAGTTCTTCTTAAGTACTTAAGGATTGTCTTA
Source organism: Boesenbergia rotunda (assembly GCA_024364735.1). Lineage (NCBI taxonomy): Eukaryota > Viridiplantae > Streptophyta > Magnoliopsida > Zingiberales > Zingiberaceae > Boesenbergia > Boesenbergia rotunda. The sequence continues at coordinate 61,597 of JAGFNQ010000176.1, forward strand.
ACAGCCGCCCAATGATCCATTCCTGGATCCGACTGGTATCTGCTTGTGACGCTCAAAGCATACGATACATCAGGCCTAGTACATAACATAGCATACATGATAGATCCTATCGCGGATGCATAGGGAATCTTATTCATGCAAATCCTCTCGTCTTCTGTGCGCGGACACATAGACTTTGAAAGGTTGATCCCATGCCTGATGGGAAGGTAACCTTTCTTGGATTCCGACATGCTAAACCTTTTTAGCACTCGGTCTATATATGTAGACTGCGAAAGACCAAGCAACCGTTTTGATCTATCTCTATAGATTCTAATCCCAAGGATATAGGTTGCTTCTCCCAGGTCTTTCATGGAGAAAGTTTTGGATAACCAAATTTTAACTGTCTGTAAGACTGATATATCGTTTCCTATAAGTAAGATGTCGTCGACATATAATACTAGGAATACGACTGCACTCCCACTAACCTTCTTGTACACACAAGGTTCGTCAGGATTTTGTGAGAAATCAAACTCTTTGATTGTCTCATCAAAACGGATGTTCCAGCTCCTAGATGCTTGCTTCAGTCCATATATGGATCGTCGAAGCTTGCATACTTGGTTTTATCAACCGATGTGAAACCTTCAGGTTGTATCATGTATACATCCTCAAGCAGGTTTCCGTTAAGGAAAGCTGTTTTTACATCCATTTGCCATATCTCATAATCATAATGAGCTGCTATGGCTAGGAGCATCCGAATGGATTTAAGCATAGCTACTGGCGAATAGGTTTCGTCATAATTAATTCCTTGCTTCTGACGATATCCTTTGGCCACTAATCTAGCCTTAAAGGTAACAACGTTACCTTCCATGTCGGTTTTCTTCTTGAAAACCCACTTGCACCCTATGGGTTTAATCCCTTCAGGTGGTTTAACCAAGTCCCATACTTGGTTTTCGTACATGGAATCCATTTCCGACTTCATGGCCTCAAGTCATTTATCCCTTTCTGAACATTTTAGAACATCTTCATAACTGATAGGTTCATCATCGCTTATGAGTAACACGTCGTTCGATTCACTTACGAGAAATCCGTATCTCTCTGGAATATTGCGTGTCCTATCAGATCTACGAAGAGGTGGTGTAGTTTTAGGTTCAACTGATAGCTCATCACTATGAGGTATTGGTTGTGGGTCTAGACTAGGTGTCTCTGTAATGTCTATTGGAGTTTCTTGAACTTCATCAAGTTCAATGCTACTCCCACTATTTTCTTGTAAAAGAAATTCTTTTTCTAGAAATACAGCATGCCTTGAAACAAATACCTTTTGTTCCAAGGGATGATAGAATTGGTAACCCTTCGTTTCCTTAGGGTATCCAATAAATAGATATTTATCAGACTTAGCATCCAATTTGTCTGATACAACCCGCTTCACATAAGCAGGACAACCCCATATCTTAAGGTGAGTTAAGTGAGGTTTCTTNGAGTCTACATATATAGACCGAGTGCTAAAAAGGTTTAGCATGTCGGAATCCAAGAAAGGTTACCTTCCCTTCAGGCATGGGATCAACCTTTCAAAGTCTATGTGTCCGCGCACAGAAGACGAGAGGATTTGCATGAATAAGATTCCTTATGCATCCACGATAGGATCTATCATGTATGCTATGTTATGTACAAGGCCCGATGTATCATATGCTCTGAGTGTCACAAGTAGATACCATTCGGATCCAGGAATGGATCATTGGGCGGATGTCAAGACAATCCTTAAGTACTTAAGAAGAACTAAGGATGTGTTCCTAATATATGGAGAAGGAGATATGGTAATACGTGGGTATACAGGTGCCAGTTTCCAGACAGATAAGGATGACTCCAAATCCCAGTCTGGATACGTATTTACTTTGAATGGAGGCGCAATAAGTTGGAAGAGTTCCAAACAAGACACCGTAGCGGATTCTACCACGGAAGCGGAATATATCGCAGCTTCGGAAGCAGCAAAGGAAGCAGTCTGGATCAAGAAGTTTGTCTCAGAACTTGGTGTGGTTCCAACCATTGATGAAGCTGTGCCGGTTTACTACGACAGCATTGGAGTTATTGCACAAGCAAAGGAACCAAGGTCTCATCAGCGATCCAAACACATGCTTTGTCGCTATAATCTGATCAGAGAGATTATAAGTAGGAATGATATACAAATTGAGAAAATTTCCACTGAAAGGAATTTAGCGGATCCTTTAACTAAGGCCTTGCCTCAAAGCAAGTTTGAGGGTCATGTTAGAGCCTGTGGTATTGGATATCGTAGTGATTGGCATTAGGCCAAGTGGGAGTTTGTTAGTAATATGAGAGAAGTGTCCTAAGGCAATCGCCTTATGATTGTAAATATTTATTTAATAAATGAAAATTCACTATTTGAGTATACATGTTTGTGTATTTGATTGGGATCTTAAACTCATTTACTGAATGTCCGCAATACAATTCACACATGAGAGAATTTGTGATGAATTCACAACTATGATTATCTCTACATGTGCAATTATGAAGTATTGAAAATATCCCTAGTCGATGAATTGATAAACACGGACACTATCAATTCTGTTGAGACTAGCATGGGTTATTCTCTAATCAGCTGATTCTCACTGGCTGGTGACATTGGGATGTCCGGAGATAAACATGAATGCTAGTTAAGGGAACTAGTTCATTGGAGTGACTGACTGTAAAACTTCACATGGTAGTCTATATATAGACATGTCAGTGAAGTTCTTACTGCAGCTTAAGTGCGATGTTCTTTGACTTGCGGTGTTCAAGTCATCTTGGTCATGGAGACTTATACTTTAACATCTTAAGCAAGCATCTCCAAGGAGGTGTGGACCCAGGATGGTTGGGTATAAGCTGAAGTGCCCGAAGATGTTTGAACAGCCTACAAAGGATTCACCACTCCTTGCGAGGAGATGTATACCCAGGCCTATCGTCGGATTGTTACTCAAAGCCTCTAGCCAGAGCATGTCATGTTTAGAGTATGAGTCTCTTAAATACATGAGAGTAATTAGAAATCCAAAGGACGAGAGAACGTTACTTGGGCTAGGTGTGACGTAGTCAGCCTAGTGGGGACTGACACACACAGACCATGTCCTGAACCAAGTGGGTATAAGATGGTGAAGGGAATGAGGCACGATTCATTAGAGCTGCTGAAGGGTTTCAGAATTATTTCTGAGGTCAACCGTTGATCTTTCGATTAATTGGGGGTCATGATGTACTACTAGGTGCCACTCATGATCGTTCTATAATTGGTTGATTATAGACGGCCAACATAAATCGAAAGCCTATTTAGTCACACGCACTACGAGTAATCCGAGGGATTTAAAACGAGTTAAAAATTGGATTTTTCGATCAAGAGAAATAAGTCGAATCTGAATTTATCAGAGGCGCACGGGAAGCTTAAAATGGCTAAGTCTTTTGAAGGCTTATTGGGCGAATTAAATGAGTTTAATTCGCGAGGGTTTGGCTTGATGTGGCCGGCCAAAGAGGGTATCCACCCTCTTTGGTTTGGCCGGCCACTACAAGGAGAGAAAACCAATTTATTTGGTTTATTTTATAAAATAAATCAAGTGCGATTTGTTTTATAAAATTATGGATAAATAAATCTATATAAAGAAATTTATATAAAGAGATTTATATAAAGAAATTTATATAAAGAAATTTATAGAAATTTATTCTTTTTATGGAAATTAAAATGAACCATGGATCGGTTTATTTTAATTTTATAAAATCAATTATGAATTGATTTTTTCATGATAAGAATAATTTATAAATTTCTTGTCAATTTTATTCCATAATAAAAGGAGATATGTATTTGTTTTATTATAAAGTTAGTTATAATAAAACTTGGCATAAACGAAATAATTCATAAGAAAATTTTTAGGATAAATTTCTTATGAAAAATTCCGTTAAAGGGGAGACTTGGCAAGGGAGAGGCTACTATATAAAGGAACCAAGGCTAGGCTTGAATTCCTCAATTGAGTTATCAAGAGGTTTAGTAGCTCTCTCCCTCTCTTATTCTCTCCCTCTCCTTCTCTCCTCCTCCTAGGGCCGGCGCCCCCCTTCCTCATCCTAGGGCCGGCGCACACCCCTCCTAGGGCCAGCGCACCCTAGGGTTGCCGAGAGTTATCTCCACCAAGAAGGTGCCAAAGAAGAAGAAGAAGAAGCGGGTCGCAACTCCTTCCTTCCCGGAATTTTGATTCCGTTACTTGGTGGTTAGTTTCTATCTCTCTCTCTTGATATTCTAGTTGTGCCTTTAGAGAATCTAGTAGTTCTCGTCGGCACAAAACTCGTGGCTTTGCGAAGTTATCCCGAAGAGAACTCGGCGTGGACGCGAATAGGGGCAGAGCTTCCAAGGGACGCTACGGTTGGATCTTATCCCTTACTTCGAGTTACGCGAGGTATTGAGTAAATTAGTTTACTTCCTGCAAAATTTTAATTTATGATCATGTCCACACACCATAAGGTTGCATGCTAGATACGTGGTTATAATAATTTGAGAAATTATTTATGCTAATTCTTCCGCTGCACGTAAATATTTTAAAATTTACGAACCTGTATCCTTGTCAACATGCACCCGGTCCCAACATCATGATAATACACAAAATACATACTTGAAGGTTTAGATCCAACCCTACCCATGGGTTCATGGGGTTGGCCGAAACCCTAGGGGATACTAGGGGTTAACTTATATTCATCATGGAAAAACATTAGAAAGCATGAGTAAATTTTTAACATCAACTAGGACCCAAAAACCCTAGTGGTCGAAAGTCATAGGGGTCCAAATCATGGTTTCTTCAACATCAAACCCAAACCAAACTTTATATCTTGCTAAACATCAAGGAGAACTATTATACCACAGGTGAGGGAGTCTTACCTTGGTTGATCTTGATTATAGACCTTAGATTTGGGAGAAGGATGAAGATCTTGTTGCCTCTTGACCACCCCTAGCCTTTGTACCCTTGTAAAAGCCTTGGATCTTGGAGATGGAGCCTTAGGTGAACCTTTTCCAAGGGAGAATCCCCTCTTGGGGTTTCGGCTAGAGTGAGGGAGGAGGAAGAAGAAAAGTGGATTTGATGGAAGGAAGGAAGTAACTCCCATTCCCCCTCTTTATAACACATTAAGAAGGGTAAGTGAAGAGTCATGGTGTCTCTTCATTTTCCCTAAGTCTTAACCATAATCCACTTCATTTCTAATAGCACTCCCTTGCTAGGTGAATTGGTTAGAGCATGCATGGTTGTACAAGAGGTCCAAGGTTCAATCCTTAGTGCATGCACTAATTTTTCATTGTATTTTTATTTTATTTTTCTATTATTTCGAAAATCCCTTAAAAATTCTCCCATAATTATGTTAATATTTCTCATTAAAATCCCTTTATATTTTTATAAAATTTTACCTAAGATTCACAAATAATCATGGTACTAGAAAGCCCATATAAGGCCCATTAGTGCCTATTTCCCCAATTTAAATGGAAAAAAGCATGGATTTCTAGGTTAAAATTCGTGTTAATGTTCCTAGGTCCCTCGGAAAATTATCTAGACATGCTCAATATTTTAAAGAAATATTAGGAAAATTTTCCGGGTCGCTCGTGGATCGGTCTGGTGACCGATCCAGCGATGTCTGATCGGTCTGGTGACCGATCTGGGAGCATACATTGACTTTGGCAAACCTACTGTTCGGCTCCTGATCGGTCTAGTGACAGATCAGGGAGCTTATAGTGACTTTGGGAACCTTACTGCTCGGCTCCTGATCGGTCTGGTGACCGATCAAGGATACTATTCAGATTGTTCTGGTGAACGATCAATTGACGCAGGTTTCTCACTATAACCGATCAGGCTGGAGCTGACCGATCAGGAAGTGTCCTGATCGGTCTCTAGACCGATCAGGCCACAACCTGATCGGTCTGGTGACCGATCAGGGGTGTGGCAGAAAGAAGCTAGAGGAAACTCGGCTGGTGCTGGATCGGTCTAGTGACCGATCGTCAGAAAGTCACGATTTCGGGTTTCTCACTGGGGAGCCTGATCGGTCTGAACCCATCCTGATCGGTCTGGTGATCGATCAGGAGTCCCTCTGATCGGTCCGGTGACCGATCAGTAGCTGGCAGCTTTAATTCAAAAACACTGTCAGAGTTCTGATTGCGTTCTGTTTCTCTTCTGATCAACACTGATATGTTTTGATGTTTTGATTCTCTATTGATCTACTGATCTAATGAGCTGCTAAGTGTGCAGATGAATCAGTTTTACACAAGGATAGTCAAACAGAGGCTTTTGCTACATCAGGTTTGGCAGGGATCCATCTCAAGTTGCAACGGATGCTGGCACTGCTGGAGCTGCTGACTAGGCTCGTCTGAGGGAAGCTGATGGAGTCCAGGAGAGCTCAGTAGTAGGTGGGCAGTTGTAGTTGAGCAGCTAGGAGTTGCAGAGAGGTGGATGTGACCTAGCGATCAGTGGGAGAGGCTTAAGGGCTTGGTAGCGATGAAGCCTCAGAAGAAGACAGAACACTTGATCACTTCTCTGGTTCTTGCGACAAGCTGCTTCTCCATCTGTTGTGCACTACTCTGAATCTTGAAGCAACTGAAGCTTACTCTTTGAGTGATCTATTGATCCACGACTTGAGCACTTAGAAGAAGCACAGAGCTTGGCGAGTCCATCAGCAAGGCACGAAGAGCAGGGAGTTCTTGCGTGATGTTTGTGCTGAGTGCAGCTCGGGGAAAGAGTTCTCTTGTGGTTCTTCTGCCCTAAGTGCTCTGTAAGCCTTCTTGTGGTTCTTGCACTTATTTACATTATTCTGTTGAACTCTCTGTGGAGAGGTTACTCCACCGAGAAGGAGGTTACATTTGATATCCGGATTTTCGGGGCTTGATCTGCCGACGATCAAGGGATCACCCACCTCACGGGCACGCCAAGGAGTAGGGGCAAGTTATCCCCGAACCTTGTAAACGATCTTTGTTAGTGTTTTTGGTTTGCTTTTCATTTCTGTAGTTATACTCTGTTTTGTTTTTGCTTCCGCTGTGATACTAACCCTTGAAGTGCAGAAATCAGTTAAGTGAAAGCGATTCTTGTGTCTGGCTATATTCACCCCCCCCACTCTCTAGCCATCCAAGTTCCAACATTACCCTCCTTTACTTTAGTTAAGATTATTTCTAGCACTAACATGGATTTAGCTAAGGCTAGAAGTAAGATTAAGGAACTAAAAAATGAAATTGCCATGCTTAGAGTAGAGTCTACAAAACTTAAGGAAGAATTACATGCTTGTTCTCTTGCATCACATAATTCATGTTTTGAAACTGAAAATAGGGAACTAAGGAAAAAGGTAGAGGACCTTACAAAGGCACTTAGGAAATTTCAAGTGGGGTCTAGCAACCTAGATATGATAATAAATAGTCAATGTAACGCCTGCCCTTCCCGCCTTACGGTGTAGGCGAGAGGCAGCGCTACGCAAACATACATACATGCATATGGAGATCTTAATGCAGCGGAATAATTTAAAACTTCCTACATATGCGTTTTAACCATGCAACTCATATTGACATATCTTAGCTATCATTCCTAAACAGGGTTACTTGGTAAACTTAGCATTGTCATAACATAAAAGAAATAAGACATAGCATGTGAGACACAACATTCTTGAACATGTTTGCATTAAACATAACTTATCAACATATTGTTCTAAACGAACACATCATGGAAATCAACATAGGTTATTCTTTAGGAAAAACCATCATAGTGTATAGCATGAAACTAGAGTTGACAATGCAAAACATAAGAAGTTGTTCTTTAGGAAAACCATCATAAAGTATAGCATAAAACTAGAGATGACAATGCAAAACATAAAACATGTGATAATTATGAGCAATAGTATTTTTTTTTCTTATTCTTTTGCCGAGTCACTGCCACACACACACACTTGGCCCTCCTGCTACTTCCCTTAGCTTAGTACCCTCTTGCTTGATCTGCGGTATAAGAAAGTAAAACTTATAAGCACATAGGCTTAGTAAGACTCTCTCCTACTCACTAAAACCATACGTCGCATACAGTCAATGAAAAAGGCATAACATAGAGAGTGTAACATAAAACAAAAGCATATCATGAGTAGGTATTCGTAAAGCATTTGACATGAGGAGGCATATAGATGTATATGGAAATACATAATCATATGGAAGTGCTTAACATGAAATGAAGGTACATAGAGCTCATGGCATAAGAAGTACTTGACATAAAATATAAGTACATAAAATATTTAACATAGAGACATAGAGAAGTTCTTGACATAAAACGTAAATATATGACATACTTGACATAGCATAGATGCATAACATGAATGAATGCATGAGTTAAATGCACATAACATAAGGATGCTTATTTGAAAATCATAATTATAAATACTTGAACATAAATCATAACATCATGGGGGGCCCCAGCTTGTACTACATACATACATCCATCATTTGCGCGCATCCCTAAGTAAATGCGAGGTAGCTAGTCTCGACCTACTAGGGTTCTAGGTTACCTTCAACCTAGGGACAGCTGCGGTAGTCCAGAACCGAGGCTTTCATAAGGAGCCCATCCCTGTTGGACAACTGCGGTAGTCCCAGAACCGGGGACAACTTCGGTAGTCCCACACCGAGGCTTTCATAAGGAGCTCATCCCTTGGACCTTACTTGGGTCCGGTACAAGCCCATCCATAAAGTAAAATAGCTTCACATGCTTCTTTTTACATCATTGATAGAACTTACATGACATATTTAAAGACATAACATGATCTTAATACATGAAGCATGGTATAAAGCATACTTAGCATTTTATTATTCATAGTTCATGCATAACATCATTATGCCTTAAAGGCATGAACATCATCTTCATTCATCATCTTCATTCATAAGGCATGACATGCATACATAATTATGTCTTAAGGCATAAACATCATCTTAATTCATAAAGCTTGCATGATCATGGTACATAAGGTAAGCATGCATAGATAAGTTTTTACATACATGGTACATACCACATAGCATACATGATCATGGTATCTATCATAAAGCATGCATGAGTAAGATCCATATGAACATGATACATATTATATAGGTTCATGACATTCAACATAAAACATGCGTAGGTCTTCATAACCATAATATATATATGTTCAAGGCATTTAACCTAATGCATGCATAATTCTACATAAACATGATACATACTTCACAACACATGGGTTCATGGTATATGGTTTAAAACATCCATAAATAAAACCTACTAAAACATGACACATAATATAAGCATATAAGGTCATGATGCATAACACATAAAGTTAGAGTTTAGACATTATAAAATTCATACAATATGCTTAGACATATATCTACGTCATAATAAGCCATAAACAAGTACACTTGAAACCTTAGACTAACCCAACCCTAAACTTGGAGTCCCATTATTCTAGCAACATGTGAGGTACGATAACTAAAGTAAAGCCCGTACAATACATACAATGCCATAGGAAGCCATTAGACCATATGATTAGGCTAACCCTAACTCCTATCCCTAACATTTGGTCTTGGCCGAAACCCTAGAGGGGTCTTAAGTCCATGGGAAATTCATATAATTCACAATTAACATCCAATACAATACATACAATGTCATAAGAAACCATTAGAACACATGATTGGGCTAACCCTAACTCCTAGCCCTACCATTTTGGTCTTGGCCGAAACCCTAAAGGGGTCTTAAGTCCATGGAAAATTCATATAATTCACAATTAACATCTATTATATCATAGAGAATCATAATAAGCATGCTTGGAGGGTTAGATCTAATCTTAACCATGGAATTGAGAGGGGCCGAAACTTCATAGGTCTTTTTGGTGCTACAAAAATTCCACAACTCACAATTCATTCTTTATTTATCATGAGAAAGCATTAGGAAGCATAAGTGAGGTTTTAAAATCATCCCAACCCCAAAAGATTGCTTGGCCGAAAACCCTAGAAAGCCCTAATCCATAGTTTTCTCAACATAGAGCCCAAACAAAACTTAAATCATGATAGACAATATAAAAACTATTATACCACAGGTGAGGGAGTCTTACCTCTCTTTATCTTGGTTGTAAACCTTGAATAGAGAAAGAAAAATGAGAACCTTCTTGGCCTTAGAACACCCCTTGCCCTTGTAGTCTTGTAGAAAACCTTGGATCTTCAAGAGGGAGTCCTCTTGTGATGTTTTCCAATGGGAAACACCCTTGGTGAGTCTCGGAAAGGAGGAGGCAAGGAGGAGGAAGAAGAGGGGAGAGGAAGAGCCTTGGTGAAAGAAAAGAGGAGAAAATAACTCAAGTGCCTCTTCACCTCTCATCCATCCCTTTTTATACTAAGTGAAGGGGGCATGGTGCCTCTTCACATGGTGTCTCTTCCACTTCCTTTAGCCTCAACTAAATTCTTCTCTCTTTCCCAATAGCACTCTCTTGCTAGGTGAATTAGTTAGTATAAGCAAGATGAGGCTTTGCCTCTATTCTAGGTCCAAGGTTCAATCCTTGGTGCATGCACTTCATTTTTATTCCATTTACTCTTATTTTTTGGCAAGGCCCACATAAGAGTCCACCAAGAGTCATGCTAATATTTCTAATTGGAACTCATTTCTATTTATGTTAAATTCTACCTAAGGTCCACTAATAGACATGCTACTAGAAGAGCCCATGTAAGGCCCATTAGTACTTAGCTTTTTAATCCATATAAGGAATTATGCTAAGGTTCATGCTAGTATTCATATGTTACTCAAGAATCCATATAGGCATGATCAATATTTTAAAGAAAAATATTGAGAGGATTTTACGGGCGTTACAGTCAAAGGGTCGTCTATAACAAAGCTGGATTAGGGTATAGGCTAAAGACAAAGGAAGTGACCTTTGTCTCACTCATGGGTAGGATTGGTGCATCTAAGCGACAAGGGTTTAAGGGAAACACCAAGAGGGCATGAGTACCTAAAAGATTTTTAAATGATGCTTGTGGATCACAAATTTGAGTACCAAAAGAGTATGTTTTTCATGTTGTATAGGTGAAGGTGAAGGAGGCCTCAACCATGTGGATAGTAGATAGTGGATGCTCAAGACATATGACCAGAGATGTGAGTAAGTTCACTACTATTAGCCACTTAAGAGAAGGGACGGTCTCCTTTGGAAATAGTGGAAAACTAAGAATTGTTGGTAGGGGCACCATTGAGGTATCTCCTACAATTTCTATACATAAGGTACTTTTAATTAAAGACATGATGTTTAACTTACTTAGTGTGAGTCAGTTATGTGATGCGGGCTTTAGAGTTGAATTGCATGATAGAAAGTGCCTAATTAAACATAATGAGTCAAATAATGTCATATTAGAAGGGTATAGAGAGGTTAACTTGTATTATCTTGATCTTGCTTATGCTACTAACAATTTGGTTAAATGTTTCATGTCTAAAGAAGAAGAAGGGTGGTTGTGGCACCGGAGGCTTGGACATGTCAACATGTGAAGCATTGCAGGAGTGGCCAAGGAAGAATTGATGAAGAGACTACCTATGATCAAGTATGAGAAGACCAAATTGTGTGATGCATGCCAAGATGGTAAGCAATCAAAATCATCACACAAAGGTAAAACCCTAACCACTACTACTTTGCCATTAAAACATTTGCACATTGATTTGTTTGATTGCCATAGTACTCCCTCACTAGTAGGGAGTAAATATTGTTTAGTTATTGTAGATGATTTTTCTAGGTTTACATAGGTTTTCTTTTTGAAACATAAGGACGATACCCTAGAAATCTTTATAGGATTTAGTAAAAGGGTAGAAAATGAAAAACATCTCAAAATTAACCGAATTAGGAGTGACCATGGTGGGGAGTTCCAAAATTCAAGTCTCTCACAATTTTGTGTAGAAAATGGATACAAGCATTAATTTTCATGCCCAAGGACTCCTCAACAAAATGGGGTAGTTGAGAGGAGAAACAGAGCTCTACAAGAAGCTGCTAGGGCTATGCTTAATGCATATTCCCTTCCTAGCTACTTTTGGGCCGAAGCGGTTAACACCGTCTGTTACATTCAAAACCGAGTTCTAGTACAAAGGTTTCTAGGAAAAACACCCTTTGAATTATGGAATGGGAGAGTTCCGGAAGTCCACTACTTTAGGGTCTTTGGATGTAAAGTCTATATTTTAAATGTAACGCCCGCCCCTTACATGAGCGACGCGTTACTTTTTTTTTTCTTTTTCCGTACATTATTGCATATGTAGCGTAAATATAGTAGCGGAAATAATAGTAAATCATGAACATATGCAATTGGATAAATTTCTTTCTAACTAAACTACTTTAAGCATGTGAATCATAGCATAGCATATTTAACAAGAGAGTATATAGTTCTACATTAAACATGTATATCATAAAGAACTTCAACTCCAACAAGTAATAAGCGTAACCATAAGAACTAACACATGCAGTTTATAAGTAGCAACATTAAGTCCATGAGAAATAAGTCCATAAGTAAGAGTAAAGTCAACAAAGTGATCGATCTGCCAAGTCACTGCCACACACACACATGCCCTCCTGCTGCTTCCCCTTTAGTTTGATCTACAACATAAGAAGGTAGACTATAAGTATAAAATGCTTAGTAAGCTCCTTGCTTACTCACAAAATCCGTACATCACATATAAATAGAAATCTACATCATTTGACATAAACATATAACATGAATAAATACTTAAAACATCTAAGCACATAAGCATAAACACTTAAAACATGTATATGTGTGTCGTTATTAAGGACATATGGCATGAGTAAATACTTAAAGCACTTAACATTTGCATAATATTTAAAATGTAATCATGTGCATAAACATTAAACATAGCATATGCAATATCATTAAACATAAACATGTGCATAAACATTAAACATTGCATATGCAATATCATTAAACATAAACATGTGAATAAATATTAAACATAGCCTATGCGATATCATTAAACATAACCATATGCATAAACATTAAGGATGCTCTTTGAAAAATATATATAATATAATACTTGAACATTAACATATCATCATCATTGGGATCCCTGGCTTGTACCCATTCATCATTTGCGCGTATCCCTTAGTAGAGTACGAGGTAGCTAATCCCGACCTACTAAGGTACTAGGCAACCTTGGCACCTAGGGACAGCTACGGTAGTCCAGAATCGGGGCCTTGCTTAGGAGCCCACCCTTTGGGCCTTTTTCAAGATCCGGTACAAGCCAATACATAATGTAAAATAATATACATGATTCCTTTCCTTTCCATAGCAATTTCTCTTTAGCATAGTGTTCGCCATTTCTTTTCTTCTCTTAGAAATTGTTCTTTAGACATTCTTTTATTCATAATGACATACATGTCATGGGCATACATCAAAAACATAAATATCATCATAATTTTCAATCATGAATCGTGGCATGGAGAAAACATAATTTCATGGTAAGAAAATTCATAACATGCCAACTTATCATTCATGATTCATAAAACACATAATGCTCAATTTAAAACTAAGGGTAATACATCTAGGGAACATGTTTCATTTTTTTTTCATCTATCATGGCATAATGGATACCTTTAATTCAACCATAATTCACATATATTCTACTGGTCAAAACATTTAGATAGGGTTATCATGGCATAAAACACAACACAATATCACACAAATCATATAACACGCATACATTGAATATCCTACTACAAAGGGACATTATCAAGTGAGGTAGTGACCTTAACCCATCCTAAATCCCAATTTAAGAAACTGATCAGAAATTTCTAAGGTTCATATCAACATGAAAATGACAAAAAATAAAAGCAATTGATTCATACAACATGCATATAATACATACTCTAACACTAGGAAGCATTAGCAAGTAACATGACATCTTTAACTCATTTTTTTTACCCTTATTTAGGGTATTAACCAAACATGTTCAGAGGGGAAATATGGCCTAAAATATATATAAAACCCTCAAACAAGCATTAACAAGGAATTAAAAACCATTAGATAGTCAAAAAGAATCCAAACATCTTCTTATGGCCAAAAAGTCTATGGCTTCTTGAGAGCCTTGGCCTAAACTTTTAAGGGTCTTTTTGCTTCATCTTTTTTTCATCATAACTCATAACTTAACATCAAGAAAACATTGGAGTCATTAGATAGCATCAAACACAAACCTAGGCCCTAAATCCATGCTTGGCTGAAATCCACTCATAGGGAAAAAAACTTCACGATTTTAGCAACACATCGCAAGATCATACAAGAACATGAACAAAACGTATATAAGCTATTATGTTGCAGGTGAGGGGAGTCTTACCCTTGTGCTAAAGATTTCCAAACAATATATATATCACCTAGAAGAAGGAAGAAAGAATTTCTTGCTCCTTGGCTCTTCCTTTGCTTCACAAACACAAAGCCTTCACTAGATCTTCTTGGAGAGAATTTTTTTTTTATGGAGATGGAGCCTAGGTGATTTCGGCAAGGAGAGGATGAGGAGATGCCTTGTGGCATTTTCCCCCATCTTTTCATAGTAAATGAAGAGGTATGCCTCTTCACATTCCATGGTGACCCTTCCCCTTCCATGGTGACTCTTGATCTCCCATGGTGCCTCATCATCTCCCTTATCCTAACACCTATCCACAATTTCTTTATCCTCCTAATAGCACTCCCTTGCTAGGTGAATTGGTTACATATGCATTCTTAAAGCTTACAACATCTCTAAGGTCCAAGGTTCAATCCTTGGCATCTACATCATTTGATTTTTTTTCTTTATTCTTTTGCAAGCTCATCTAAAGTAAGGCCAATTATATGATGTGGTATTTCTTTTATCCTCATGGGGCCCATTAGGATAACTAATCAAGTGTAATGTCCGAAAATTCTCAAAACTAATTGTAGAAATATCCTAGAATTTATTCTAAATTTATGGATATTTTTATAGAATTTTTCCATGGATTAATAAGGGAAAAATGAATAAAAATAGAATACACAGTAAAAAGACTTAAGTGAGGTTTGACCCCTAGACCATAACTTGAGAAAAAAATAGATATACCAAGTGGGATGATATGTTTTCATTAAAACAAAATAGAGGACAGGATAAATAAGGTGATGTTAGTTAAATTTTTCCATATGTATAAAAAAGAAACATAAGGGTTTTTAGGTTTATTCTGTAACGCCCGCCCTTATATCTACTCTCGGGGCGGGGTTACGTAACAACCAATCATATAATTATTTTCTTTTCTTCTAGCATAAAATTAAAACAACCAATGCAAGGGTGCGAGGACTAAGTGCTGAGCATGCTTATCTAACTATCAGGTGATATTTACAAGTGCTAAGCATATTAGTCGATACATGTCAATCTAATATCATGCTTGAATCATTGGAACATGGTAAGTGCATAGTAAGTTTAGTAATACATGAGTCATGATAGTAAGGTTCACAAGTAGTTCAACTCACAACATAATCAAACCTAATCAAGTATAAGGGTAATTACTAACATTCCTTATCAAGGAGTCACTAACAAAAGCATAATAAAGTAGATATATAGAAATCTTTCTTTCCCGAGCCACCACCCCACACATCTTCAGCCCTCCTGCCTCTTCCTTTAGTTCAAGTGTTCCTTACCTTTATCTGCAGCATAAGACAACACTTAACTAGTAAGCACAAAAGCTTAGTAAGGATCCTGTCCTACTCGCAAAATCCATACGAAAGCAGATAACATGTACACATAATAAATCATAAACATGAGTTCCTCATAGCATACTTATTATCAAAGTTTCTAAGCATGCAACATAAAGTATCTTAAGCATACCCTTCACATATAATCAATGTTTTTCAAAACAATTCCATAAAGGTATTACTTAAAAATGCATCCATATCATATAGGACCCAGTTGTGTACCACATAATGCGCGTTCCCTAATGGATTGGGGTAGCGAGCCACCAACCAATTAGAGCAGGACCCTTACGTCCTACCGGAGCCATGACCTTACGTTAACATGCACCCCGGATTTGTTTAACGACCCCCTTACGAGTCGGGTACACAACTTCTAAAGTAAAATACTTATCATGTCTTTACATATATGCTATGGAGTACTCCAAATTCACTTCTCAAGGGACACACCATTCTTCAAGGGTGTTTCTGATCCCATAGGGACACACCACACAACATAAGGGTGTTCTTGATCCCATACTTAGTGGAGTATCCTTTCAAGCATTTTAACATACACATCACATGCAATCTCATAAGAGTGCCCCATGGGCTATAAGACATGCTCATATATACATCATAATTCAACTACTTAAACATACTTATATATATGACAAGATTGGTCACATAGATCATACTCATATCATCGGAAGTGGTAGCATGCTAAAAGTTAAAGTTTTCCAATCAAACATTCCATTTAAACATCACATGCATATACATATCATCATCCCCAACATAAGCATATTCCATAGGGTAGTTTAACCTTCACAAACCCTAATCTTAGGGTGTTGGCCGAAAGTCATAGGGTAGGGGAAATGAGGGTTTTTGCAATAACACATTCACACAGGCATTTATACAAACACCTTGTATACACTATCTTACAATACACTAAGCATGGATATATATTATAGGATAATTCAACCCTCACAAACCCTAGTTCCATGCCTTGGCCGAAACCCATCCAACCCTAAACCCTAGTTTTTGTCATCACAAAATGAAGGGACACAACATATATGTATACTTTAAGTTCCAAGGGGTCTTCTCATGCATCAAGGAGTAACTGTTAGTGAGAGCCCTAGAGCCAATCATATGATGATTACTTTTTGGACTCATTGTATCATATTCTTGTATATATATTTCTTATATATAAAGGCATTTCTTATGGTTATTGTACTTATGTGTATTGGTGCCAAATAACTTAGTATAATAACGTCCTTGAGTAGAAGGTTCTTATCTATATCAATCGATTAGTTGAATCGATAGTGAGATGATATAGAGAACACTACTCTTAATTATTCCTAGTCAAGTATTAACATTCAAGGACAATGTTAATGCATAGAGACTAGCATGTAGGTCAACATGATGACTTGATCTCACAAGTCATGGATATGAGATATCAAGTTGACACATGGGTATACATTAGAGAATGTATACTGAATGGCCCGCCATGAGAATGTATCATGGATCGTTATATGAGTGTCATATACTTTCTCATATGACTATTAGTATGACTATAGTCCTAGACCTGAAGTTACCATAGTTCCCTACATAAGGAGTTACGTACTTTGGCTTCGTCAAACGTCACCCGTAACTGGGTGGACTATAAAGGCGATTACTGGGTTTGTAATAAATTATGCGGAGGGATGTGAGTAACGTAGATGGGATATATCCCTCCTATATGACGGGAGTGATATCTTCGTTCTTGATAGAGTAAGACCACTAAGTGCATGGTCATGCCCAAATAAGGCAATATTAGATATTGAGCTTATTTGATTATAGTGAGTCTACTTGGAGATCAAGACATATAGATTGATTTGAGGATGACACGGTCTATGCCTCATGAAAGATCAATCTAGATATCGAGGATAGAAGGACGTTGTCACATATTGTGATGGTCACAATTATTAGTCACAATGGTGATGTTGGATCTCGACATTCTTGTAACTTGGGTAGCAATGATGTGTTGCTAGATACCTCTCATTGCTTATGTCCTTAAATAGGTTTAAGGGTGTTGCCAAGTTACAAGAACCTATAGGGTCACACACATAGAGCAATAGATGGAGAATAAGTCCATATGATGGACCAAGAGTAATGAAGTCAAAGTTTGACTTTGGCTAAATATGGAAAGTCCATAAAAGGCAAGTTTGACTTGACTCAAATTAGACAACTTGAGTTGGACTCGAGTTTGATCCAAGTGTTGGATGAATATAATCATGGGAGAATAATGAAGTCAAAGTTTGACTTTGGCTAAATATGGAAAGTCCATAAGAGGCAAGTTTGACTTGACTCAAGCCACATCACCTTGACTTGACCAAGTGATGACTTGGCATCATCATCAAGGCTAAGTAACCTCCCCATTTGAATTTTGAATTCAAATAGGGGGTTACCCAAGGTGGTGGCCGGCTACTTAATGGCCAATAATGGCCATTAAGTGGCCGGCCACTTAAACACACAAAAGGAGTTTTTTGTGTGTGTGATTCATTTCTTCTCCTCACTTGGTTTTGTTTTGTTTTTGCTCTCCCTCTCCTCTCATCTTGCCGAGACCCCAAGTAGTGCTAGCACACTTTTGGGCTCTTCTCTCCACTCTCTTGCTTGTGTGTATACTTCTAGAGGGTTGCTACTTTGCATCCTTGAGATCCGACACCAGCCGAGGAGCGAGCGAGAATTGCGGGGCACGCATCGAAGGTAGTTTTCTCTTCTCTAACAGATCTAGGTTGTAGATCGGTTTTGAAGCATGTAAATGAGCACTCGTAAAACATTTTGAAATGGTTTTCTTTGCTCAGATCCTTTCTATTGGGGCTTTCGGGGTTTCGGCGACGCGGAAAAGCGGTTTTCGCGGCCTGAAAAACCCTACAGTGGTATCAGAGCCACGAGCGAAGCTTGTGCTTGTTTTGGTTTTTATTTTTTTGTATTAGATAGAAATTTAGATAATTTTATGCTTCTATAATTTTTCTAAATTTTAGGATTTTTTGAGTATTTTTCCTCGTAGAGGCAAAGCGACGAGTGCGAAGCACTTGTAGACTTTGCCACCGAGAAAAACTTCTTCGAAACGGCAAGTTTCGCCCAAATGG
>JAGFNQ010000176.1:80681-159656 GCA_024364735.1 Boesenbergia rotunda
TCCTCTTTGCCATAGTTATATGCTACCCTAGCATATTTCTTTTCATTGGCATCGGAGAACTTAGATCGGTATCCTAAACCCAATCTATCATTGTTGGATTTTTGACCACCCAACATCATACCTAAACCCTTAGATCCAATAGTGAATCTATCTAGGGGTTTCTCTAATTTATCAAGCTTTACCCTTAAAGCTTGATTTTTCCTTTCTTGGTTCTTAAACCTAGAGTTAACCTGTCCACCTTGGATATTCCTAGACCTACCCATTTGTCTAGGCATATGTCTCCCTTTCTTGGGATTAATGTCTTGGTCCTTAGATCTAAAGGTTCTAGGTTTATCATGATGCATGAATTCCCTAGGGTTTTGATATGTCACATTAACCCTATTTTTATCATGATATCTAAAACCAAAACTATGCATGGGTAAATAATTTTCATTATTTCTAACATACATGGAGGAGTTTAAATTTGAATTACACTTCAACTTAAAGTTAGGGATTACCTCCCTTACCTTTGTAGCTCCCCCTTAATGTGAGCTTTTCTTCTTCTCCTTCTTCTCCCACTTCCTCAAATGCTCCAATTTCTTCAGCTCTCCTTTCCTTGAGCATTTGGTGTGGTAGTGTCCTAGCTCATCACACGTGAAACACCTAATGTGTTTCTTCTCCTTCTTTTCCCTACAACCTATGTTAGATTTTAAAGAAATTGACTTGGGTTTAGGGTTTACTTCCTTTTTCTTACCCAATGGACACTTGTCCTTGTAGTGTCCCTTCTCATTACACCCAAAGCAAATAATGTGGTCTTTTGACTTTGCTTTGGTAGAGATGGAAGCTTCTTCTTGCTCCGGTATTGAGGATAGTCTCTCCTCCTCCTCAATCCTTGAAGTGGAGACTTCTTCTTCCCCCTTTGATGAAGTGGATGATTCTTCAATTTCTTGTGCCACTTCACTTGAGGAGATGAATGAATCTTTTTTTTCTTTTTCCTCCTCTTCGGATGTTGAGCTTCTTTCCTCATCCGATTGGTCATTCTCCTCTTCCTGGACCATTAAGCTAATTTCTTTGGGTTCTTCCACTACTTGAGCTTATGTAGGGTTTTCATAAAACGCTAACATCTTGCTTCATAATTCGTGTGCATTTTTATATTCACCTACATATCTAATCACATCGTTAGACAAAATATTAAGTAATATTGAAATTACCTTCTCATTTGCCTTTGATTGTATTTGTTGCTCCTTGGTCCAATATCTTGGTCGGAACTTCTGTAACGTCCGCCCTTATATCTACTCTCGGGGCGGGGTTACGTAACAACCAATCATATAATTATTTTCTTTTCTTCTAGCATAAAATTAAAACAACCAATGCAAGGGTGCGAGGACTAAGTGCTGAGCATGCTTATCTAACTATCAGGTGATATTTACAAGTGCTAAGCATACTAGTCGATACATGCCAATCTAATATCATGCTTGAATCATTGGAACATAGTAAGTGCATAGTAAGTTTAGTAATACGTGAGTCATGATAGTAAGGTTCACAAGTAGTTCAACTCACAACATAATCAAACCTAATCAATCATAAGGGTAATTACTAACATTCCTTATCAAGGAGTCACTAACAAAAGCATAATAAAGTAGATATATAGAAATCTTTCTTTCCCGAGCTACCACCCCACACATCTTCAGCCCTCCTGCCTCTTCCTTTAGTTCAAGTGTTCCTTACCTTTATCTGCAGCATAAGACAACACTTAACTAGTAAGCACAAAAGCTTAGTAAGGATCCTGTCCTACTCGCAAAATCCATACGAAAGCATACAACATGTACACATAATAAATCATAAACATGAATTCATCATAGCATACTAAATATCAAAGTTTCTAAGCATGCAGCATAAAGTATCTTAAGCATACCCTTCACATATAATCAATGTTTTTCAAAACAATTCCATAAAGGTATTACTTAAAAATACATCCATATCATATAGGGCCCAGTTGTGTACCACATAATGCGCGTTCCCTAATGGATTGGGGTAGCGAGCCACCAACCAATTAGAGCAGGACCCTTACGTCCTACCGGAGCCATGACCTTACGTTAACATGCACCCCGGATTTGTTTAACGACCCCCTTACGAGTCGGGTACACAACTTCCTCATATATACATCATAATTCAACCACTTAAATATACTTATATATATGACAAGATTGGTCACATAGATCATACTCATATCATAGGAAGTGGTAGCATGCTAAAAGTTAAGTTTTCCAATCAAACATTCCATTTAAACATCACATGCATATACATATCATCATCCCCAACATAAGCATATTCCATAGGGTAGTTTAACCTTCACAAACCCTAATCTTAGGGTGTTGGCCGAAAGTCATAGGGTAGGGGAAATTAGGGTTTTTGCAATAAAACATTCACACAGGCATTTATACAAACACCTTGTATACACTATCTTACAATACACTAAGCATGGATATATATTATAGGATAATTCAACCCTCACAAACCCTAGTTCCCATGCCTTGGCCGAAACCCATCCAACCCTAAACCCTAGTTTTTGTCATCACAAAATGAAGGGACACAACATATATGTATACTCTAAGTTCCAAGGGGTCTTCTCATGCATCAAGGAGTAACCAAGGTCTCCCCCTTGGAGTGGCCGAAACCTATACAAGGGTAAAACCCTAGGTTTTGTTCACAACATTTTGAAGGAAACAACATATACATATACCCTAAGTTCCAAGGGGTCTTCTCATGTATTAAGGAGTAACCAAGGCCTTCCCCTAAGGGGTGGCCGAAACTCATCTAGGGGAAAATCCCCATTTTCGAAACAATCAAGGAGAAGAAGAAAAAAGAACAAACATACAATGACCATTACACTGCAGGCAAGGGGATACTTACATCCTTTCGCTTGAATTTCTCCTTCTCTTACTCCTTAGGGTACCCTTGGTTGAAGGAGAAATGAGAATTTCCCTTGTTAGACTTCTCTAGCACTCTTGGCCCTAGTAGAGAGCAAGATCCTTGAATAGTTCCTCTTCCTTCCAATTCCCTAGGGTTAGAACCCTGATAAGCACCATTTTATTGATTATTTTAATTGCTAAAATCCATGTTTGACCCATGTTTTTATTGCTTAATTATGATTTTACCCTAGGTTTTAGGATTTCCTCTTATTTTGGACTTAATTGCAAAATTACACAATTTTGGATTATTTGGCCACTAATTTTCTGATATATTTTTGTAGGCATGAAAGGATCCTGGACCTAGGGCATATTGGGTCAAACCTGAGTCGGATGTGAACCGGATCGAATTATCAAGCCTAAGATTAATCCGGGCCGTCCGATTCAAGAGCGGCTAGATCTGAGCCATCCGGGACGATCTGAAGCAATCCGAGCTAGGGTTAGGGTTGATCAGGCTCTATGATCAAGATCTGAAGGTTTCATCCCAATCAGAGCTAGATCAACCGTTGGATCAAGCAAGGAGGGCTCTAGAGCGTCCATTCACAGATTGAGTCGATCTGGACCATCCGTTGCATATCTGGAGGATCCGAGCTACCACGAGGCAGATCCTGACCCTAGATCATCATCATAAAAGTTTGGCTCAAATCAGACCAAGATCTACCGTTGGATCTCCTCCGATCAATCTGAGCCGTCGATTTGTTCCTATTTAATCAAAACGCAGCCACATTTCTCAGCGTCGCGTTTCCTCGCCGCTACAGTAGGTTTCTTCTTGTTCTTAGCATTTTCTTCCGTTTTTCTTCAATTTAAGGGGCGCGACCCCTCGATTCTTCATCAAGATCATATTCTGGAGCTTTGGAGGTCAGTTTGGTTGGAGAATTAAGCTTGAATTCGCGCCGGACAGAGTTATTTGAGGGTTTCGGTGGCTCTGTGGTCTGACCGCTAAAATCTCATCCACAAACCATTTCCGAGCTTCTGGGCAGCTTGTAGGGGTTCTCAGGTGAGCTCAGGAGCTTCCCAATTCATCATCGCAGCTCCATTATTTGAGATCGAAGGGGTTTGGATTGGAAATTCCCAGCTTGCGCAGTTTGAGCAGAGTTCACTAATCAAATCTGATTTCCACTGATTTGCTGTGCTTAGGGGTTCGAAGCCAGCTCTTGCTTGACGACCAAGAAGAATTTGAGCTTAGGGAAGATTGAGGAGTAGCTTAGATAGTTTAATTTCATTGTTTTAGCTGTTAATTTCAGTTCTGCACATGTTTCGTTTCTGAATTGGTTTCGGATTTGGTTAATCTCATTTTCTTAATTGTTTAGCTATAATTTAGCTTCAATCTTCAAGTTGAATAGTTAAGGAACTTATCTATTGGATAGTTGTGTTTATTTGCAGTTAATTTTAGTTAAATTCCTTGCGTGCCATTTCCAGTTGTTGCGTATCAGCCCCTGCCCTGCAAATTTCAGCTTTAGTTCTAATTTCTTCAATTCAGTTTCAATTCGATTATTGTTTAACTTTATTCCTTGCAATCGGAGATCACAATTAGTGTGTTAATGTGTGAGATTCGAGTTCATTCTTCAGTCGGTTTTACTTCTGAAATTAAGATCAGCTTGTGTGTATAAAACCCCAATTCTGTTCTAATAACCTGCTACGTACCACTTTTCTGCAACCTGTTCTGCAAACTAGAGTGTGCATCAGTTTATCTACAGCTAAGATCAGTTTATCAGTCTCTGCACTTTGTGTCAAGTAAATATAGTTCATTTGGATCTAAACCGAATACTAGATTCAAGCACTCAACTTGATCTTAGTTGCTTTGCTTGAGTTCTGCATCCAATCTGTCATTGCATATTTTTTTAACTCGAAATTGATACTGCATTTTACATTCTTGTACTGCAATTCTGAGTTCATGCTTTCATTCAGCTTGTATCTGAAGTGATCAACCTTGATTTCTGCAGTTTTTAGTATCAATCTTCAAGCTAGCTTGTGCATTCGGATTTGGCTGCTTGGTTTCTTCCAGCACAGGAATCAATTCTGAAATTTCCTACTTAGGTTTTGCCTTCTTGCATTTTAATTCTGCATTGGAGTGTTGCTAAAATTTTTGCAGTAATTTCTGCATCAGCTGTTCCTGCAATTGATTAATTCTGAGATTCGAGTTCAAAACCTGTCATTAAATAACTCCATTGGAAGCCCAGCTGCCCAAGCTGAATTGATTAGCTACAAAGTCATGTATTCAATGTCAACTTTTGGCACATCAGTTTTCTCAGTGTGGTATCAAATTGTTGCTTGCATTTAGAGTCAAGTTAGGTTTCGGCAGTGACTTAGTGATTTGTTTAGATTGCTTAACATTGGTTGGATTCATTTACTCAGTATTTGGATTGCACTTAATATCAGATTATTTACCAGATTGTTTTCCATTACGTTTCCATTTCTAATTGAACTCAAAAGCCCAAATCTTTATTTGAAACCCGAAAACACAAACGACACCTCAATACGAGCACGAATCAAACAACTTCAACTAGCCCCGAGAAAAATACGACCTGTGGCCCCTATATTACATTCTTAGATTTTGATTGTAAAAAGGGTTTCCAGCATTCATTTCATTCATTGATATTTAAATTTGATGAGCCTATACATTTCGTGACAAATAACATAGTAATTCGGGACCGTCAAACCCTAGGGTGCACTTTTCGAAATTGGAAAGGGAGAAGAAGGGCTCTAGGTTTTCGAAAATTGAAGTGGGGAAGAAGAAGAAGAAATGTAACTTCTTTCTCCCTCTCTTATTTATACTCTTCTCATGAAGGGACATGTCTCTTCACTTCCCTAACTTTAACAAGCATGTTTCTTATTCTCTTAACATGAAACATGGCTTGGTGCAATGGTTAAGACATTGTTAGTGCAACTAGGAGGTTCAAGGTTCAATCCCTGCTTCCTCCTTTCTACATCTTCTTTTTATTACATTTTGCACTAACCCACATCCAAGCCCATTAAGCCAAGCCCATCATAAAATTTCATAATAATTATGTTTCATGAATTCATAATATTTCATATGGGAAATTTTGGGGTGTTACAACTTCTTCCCATGCTTATCCTTTAGGGCTTCAAATGGTTTTTTTAGTGCGATCATTAAATCCTAATCCATGTTGAACCATACCTCTATGCGCATCCTCCACTAATCAAAACTTTCATGGTCATAGGGAGGTGGAGCATAAATATCGTTCTCTAATCTTTCTTCGAGCGTTATTTTCTCTAGCCTTTTGCTCTCCCGGCGGTTAGTCCGTAGACGAGCGACCCCGGCTCTGATACCACGTGTTGGTAATCGATGCGTATGACTAGAGGGCGTGAATAGCCGATCACCCACTTTGGTTGCCGATTCTTCCTACACGTGTTAGCAAGTGCAAGCGGAAACTTAAACTACAAACTAAATCAATGCTAACACTAAACTTTTACGTGGTTCGGAGATGATACTCCTACTCCACAGCTGCCCGTAAGATGGACGATCCCGATCCGTCGGTGGATGACTCCCCAGAAGACCTTCGGCTAGCTCACGTCGGTCCTTGTGGGTGGAGAAACCTCGCCACAAACTCACAACAACACCTGAGCATTAGGAGACTACTAATAAGCTCTAACCAAGCTTATTTCATCAACCTTTGCCCAGCCAAACCGAGCTCTCTTAAATAAAGCTCAAGGCCAAACACCCGTTACCAGTCGACTGGTGCCAACACTAGTTGACTGGTCCACCTCGGATTCAAACGTTACAGCCCAACATTTAAATTCCAGCCGACACCAGTCGACTAATCATCTGATCAGTCGACTGATCTTCCTGTGGCCTTCATCAGTCGACTGATCCAAGCATCAGTCGACTGCCCAAACCCTAAACCTAGGATTTCCCTTCCCGAGTACAATCCTCTCACACTTGGACCCTCACGACTCAGCTAACTCTTCACCTAGCAGCCTCGACCTATTGCCTTCAAGCCTTCTTCGACATTGGCTCTCGTCCCTCAGATGCATACGAGCCCACGGCTCATCCTTATGCCATCCTTCGTGTATACCTTGAAGTGCGCTTCCCTCAGCTCATCGTTCCTACTTTGTCAACGGTCCCTCAAAAGCATAAAAGCTCACGGCTTATCTCCTCATGCCATCTTTCACCGGACTCGAAGCCGTCCAGCTAAGTCTATGTGTATCTTACAAACCTGCACACCCAAATACACATATCAAATACAAGGGTGAGCCTAACTTAAACCCTTTTCCAAACATCAAAACACATGGTCACTCCGGACCATAGATTGCTCCAACACGTCTGACTTACGACACTTTGAGAACATTCCATCCAGTCGGGGATTGGCATATGGCGAAGCTAGGGAAGAGCATTTATAACCAAGGATGGCAGAAGATTGCCACCATCATTGGCATATATCGAGTCGTACGTAGGCCATCTTATATGAACAACAACGATACTGCGACAAAGTCGACATCAGCTATGTCAAAGACTCCCGATAGGATGGTCCAATCAGTCGAAATCGGCACCTTCTTCGACTAGACTTGATGGGAGGGCTTATGATCCGGTTAGATGTTAGCTCTCGATCCGAGTAGTCTTTGGTTAGATGACAGCTGATGTGGGGTCAAAAGTTGGGGCAATGGATGATGGGTTAACGTGGAGTCACTGATTAGGCAACCAGCAAGTCTTCAGCGCATGGTGGGTAGTCAGACCGGCCGGTGAAGCATGCCCATGCCTGGGAAGTCTGAATTCTCCTTTGCCTAAAGCCAAGAGGAGTCGACTCCGACCGGCTGAGTCAGCCGGCCAGCTGACGCCGACTGGCTGGCCAACTCAGTCGGTTGGCTAGGAATTTTCACTTTCTGGGAATCATGAGGCATTCAGCGATAAACTCTCGATTCTTTGGTTACACGGCTGGTCGACAAATCAACCGGGTGGACCCCCTAGAGTGTCAGAGACCAAGGGATCATAACCTGCAACGGATCTTGCATGGGATATGATTTCTGTAGAATGTGACCCATAAGGAGGCATATGGTGACTCATAACACAAAATAATTACTATGACAAGATACAAGGGTGGTTCACAAAGATCGAAGGGGACAACATGATCAATGAGATGTAACAGGATACAGTGATAAGACTTATGACCACCATCACAATCTTAATCTCGGTTTGACTCAGAAAATCGTCTAGGAATTTCTCAGTCTGGCTCAGAAGATCGTTTAGGATGATCTCAGTTTGACTCAGAAGATTACCTAGGATGATCTTCATATTAATGTGAAATGAAGCTTCGTAAGTATGGGGGCTACTAGAGGCCTCTATAAAAGGGGTCATCTTCCTCACATACAGGTAAGTTCTCTTCTCCGATTTCCGCTTCTACTTCATTCCTCTCTACAAGTAATCTGACTTAATCGTCGGAGTGTCTGTGTTGGAGACCTCCTAACCAGTCTCTAATGATTCTCTCTCTCTTTGCATCTCATCGGAGTTCTTTGCTCACTGCCCGTCCGATCGACAGCCCAGCAGTCTTTTCTCAGTCAATGCCAGTGCCTTATCATTTGGACATCGTCCTTCTTATTTCGCGACAGGATCTGTAATAGTAACGATGTACGCACCGGAGCAATGATACACAGCATGAATTTGTAGCATGAAACCCAACACGAATGACGTGACACTTTTTATATACGCATCCGATTGCCACATGGACACCAACGGCGGCCTCCGGCCATCGCCCCGAACCAAACTATACCCTGGGGGCATAGTAAATCCGTCAGGGATCGCTATAATTAAAATGTCATATCATTTATGTTGGGTTTCATACTACAAATTTATGTTGCACATCATTTTTCGTACGCACCGCTATTCACTACGCATGGGTGCTTGATGGGGCAAAGGCCGGTGGGAAACTTCCGTGAGGCCGGGCCGGTCGCCCGAGGTTGGTTGAAAAAACCTCGTTAATCATTTTTTTCGATGGGCACTACAAGAAAATTCTCATATACCCACGGTAAGTTTTAGCTACACATATACAAACTGTGGGTATAGATAACATATAGACACAGATATATGAAATCGTCACTATAAGTTATAGGGACAGATACCAATGCTGTGAGTATTGGATATCTATACCTACACTTATATTTTGTTGTCACTATAATTTTTTTTACTGTGGGTATAAATAGCGTATACCTATACTTATAATTTACTGTCACTATAAGTTATAGGGATAGATATCAATGCTGTGGGTATTGGATATTTATACCTACACTTATATTTTGCTATCACTATAATTTTTTTTACTGTGGGTATAAGTAGCGTATACCTACACTTATAATTTACTGTCACTATAACCTTTTTTTCTATAGATATATATAAATAATATATACCAACACTCATAATTTACCGTCACTATAACCTTTATATGCGTCATATGTGTGGTTTAGTTCGGAGGGTTTGGGTTTGGGTTTGTCCCCAACACCAGCGCCATCATCTGCGGCGATAGGGGAGGGGTTGAGGGTGTGGTCCTGAGTGCCCTCACAACCATTAATGATCTTCAAGCTATGAATCGAGGTGACAATATTGTGCTAGTATACATTTTCTTTTGTTGTTCCTATCACTTTTTGTTTTTGGAAAGATTTCATCAGAATTGGAAACTTCAAAAGGTTAGAAATATCTATCCTCTATCATAAACTATTTATTATGATAAACTTTATCAAAAGGATTATTTAAAAAATTAAAATATCATATTAAACTATTTATTACGCCAAAATGTTAGAAATATCTTTATATTATTTAACATCTTAATATGTGCACTACAAGAAAATAGGGCTTCAGAAATGGATTTTTAAAACGGAAATAAAATCTATTTTAAATTTTAGTAAATTATAAATAGATTTGCTACGGAATTTCTTATCTGTCTAATTTAAAGAAAATAATACGCGTAAAAAAAATTAAAAGGGAATTTAAAATCAATTAAAAATGGAATGTATAAATATTTTTTAAACCAAAATAAATACGGAATAGGAGGTTAAAAATTTGAAACAGTTATACGAAAAATTTTGGAATAATTTTTCTGAATTTTTGGAAATATTTGCAGGGACAATTGATCCCGTGAAGCTCTTCTCCTCGACAGTACCCCTTCTCCTCGACGCAAGCTCGACACTAGCACAGCAAGTCGTCGTCTTGTAATTGTCGGCTTGTAGTCACCCTCTCTTCGAGCACGCGAAGCCAACCAAGGTCGTCGGCTTGTAGTGTAAAATACGGGTAAAAAAAATAAAAATAAAATAAAATAATAATAATAGTAGTAAATAAATGTATAGAATAAAATAATATATAAATATATATATATAGAGGAATATATATAAATTTATATACAATCATCATAAATAAGAGGTTAAAAATTAGAAACAGTCATATGGAATATTTTAGAAAAAATGTTCTAAATTTTTAAAAATATTTACAGGGAAAATTGGTGACCAATTATGAATTATTTAAGGAAAAGTTTAATTTTTGGAATATATATATTTATATATATAAATAATGAAAATTTTAAATTAGGTTTATACCCCGTGCCCTAACCCTCCGCCGAACCTGACCTTTCGTTTTCCCCCTCCTTTCGTTTTCTCCCTCTCGCCCGACGCCACCCTCTTCGAGCACGCGGAGCAAGCCACAGGAGCGCCGTCTCTGAGCTCTAGCAATAGACACGAAGCCCTCCTCTTGCTCTCAATCGCAGCGAGTGATAATTACCATTTTGTTAGTTAATTTAGGCTCTAGAATCCATGTTTTGATCCATTTTTACATGCTTAATCTTGGATTTACACTAGGTTCCATGGATTAAGTTTATTTTGGCTTTTATTGCAAATCATTGCATATTTGAGATGTTTTGATATCTAATTCGAATTTAGTTTTGTAGGCTTTGAAGGATCATGGACCTAGGTCAAGTTGGATCAAGTTTGAGTCAGAATTCAACTCGGATCAAGGTGATCAAGCATTGAATCAATATGGGTCGTCCGATCAAGGAACAAGTAGATCTGAGTCATCTATAAACTTCTGATCAATCCGAGTTCAGGATAGGGCTAATCATGACCCCAGATTAAGATCTGAAAGTTTGAACCAAATCAGAGAAGATCTGACCGTCGGATCAAGCTTAAAGGAGTTTCAACCATCCAAGCAAGAGAAGGGAAGATCTGAGCCATCCGCCGCAGATCTGATTGATCCGAGCTAAGGAAAAGTAGATCAGAGCCATTGATCAAGATCTGGAAGGTTTGGTTCAGATCGGAGAAGATTCGACCGTCGGATGAGGCCGGATCAATCACAGCCGTTCAAATTCAAAAGGGATAATAAAAATAGGAATTCCCTCTTCCAGCTCTCGTTGTCGCGATCCAGTTTTCCAGCTCGCTCTGTTCTTCATCTCCGATCGCACGCGACCACCCAGATCGAGTTCTTCTTCAGATTTCAAATCGACCAGATCAGTTTCTGCGAGGAGGTTGCAATCAATTCATCTCTGGAAGCTCAGGCGAGGGTGTCACCGAGAGCTCACTTCATCTGATCGACCTCTTCTTGATCTCCATTTTTCATCAATCGGAGCAAGTCAGAGGGGTTCTCTGAGTTGTTCTGAGGGTCCTGGAGCTACCATTCACCATTCCACTCATCAAGGAAGAAGAGATTGGAGGAAGCTTCAGATTACACGACCAAGCTAAGCAAATCGATCACGGAAGCTGATTTTTGTTCGATTCTCGAGCGAGGGAGTTCTGAGCTCGATTCTTGTGTGACGGCAAGGAGCAAATCCTGGTGAAGAACTTGAACTGGTGTCAATTAATTGTAGATTTTATTTCTGAACTCAGTTCTGTAGTTTTCTAGTTGTTCAGTTGTCGCAGTTCACCAGTTTTCAGCTATTGATCGGTCTGTTCCACCGATCCAGTCAGCATCTGATCAGTCTGTCGACCGATCAGACTTGCACCTGATCGCTTTGTCGACCGATCAGGTAATCCACAGCTACAATTCAGCCTTGTTTTTAAGCATTCAATTTGTAGTGCGTAACTTCCATTTCATTACTGCAATTTAGCCACAGATTTATTGTTTGCTTATCTTTGAAGCTAGATTAGTTCTTCAATTCCATAATTTCATATCAAATTGCTTGTCTTTGTTAAGTTAGGTTTTTACAAGTTACTAGTTTAATTCCTGCTTTAGCCAATTTCATTTCAAGCTATACTCTCATTCTTATTTGCAAAACAAAACCCCCATTCTAATTTGAAAACCCAAAACATTTGACGACAAACAAATCCAATCTTGAATCAAACATCCTAAACTAGTCATTGGAAAAATATGACTTGAGGCCCCTTTACTACATTTTATTTTGTGAGCTAGGGTTTTCAATCTATAAGTATCTAAATTTGAGGCTCATTCGTGACACTTGTATTGGGCAACATCAAATTTTTTGGCGTCATTGCCGGGGAACTAGTTGAGTTGTTTGATTTTAGCTTGTGTGCTTATTTCCATATTTTGAGATCTATTTCACTTGTTCCATTTTTCTATATACATTTGCTACGATTTGTGTTTGTTGTATGACCAGGTCTGCAGGTGGTGATCTTAAGGAATTTGATCCTGAAATTGAGAGGACTTTCAGAGCAAGGAGGGACCAAGGCAGAGTTTCAGAGGCTATTGATATTATTTCTTCTCAGCCTATTTCTACTCATTCAGGCAATCTTATGGCAGACCACCAGAAAACCATGAAAGAACTTGCAGCACCTGATGATGCTTTCCAGTACTCATGCATTGCTTACCCAGAGCTTACTGGTGACTTTGAGTTGAGATCAGGACTTATCCACTTATTGCCTAAATTTCAAGGAAAATCTGGAGAGGATCCAAACCGACATCTGCACGAATTTCACGTAGTCTGCTCCACCATGAAGCCCCGGGGATTTCAGAAAAGGATATCAAGTTGAGAGCATTTCCATTTTCTCTGACTGGAGTAGTTAAGGATTGGTTCTACTATTTGCCTACCGGACATGTTTCTAGTTGGATTTCCATGAAGAAAGCATTTTTGGAGTACTTTCCAGCCTCCAGAACAGCAATCATCAGAAAGAGTATTTGTGGCATACAACAAGTAGTGAAAGAGACCCTATACGATTATTGGGAGAGATTTAACAAGTTATGCTCTAGTTGCCCACAGCACCAGATCAGTGAGCAGCTCCTTATTCAGTACTTCTACGAAAAAAATGATGAACCAGGCAGCAGACAAATTGAACCTGGGGTGACCGGCCCGGCCCCACGGAAGTTTCCCACTGGTCACCAGGGTAAATCGGGAAGCGCTCGCGGTGGGCAGTCTAGAAGCCCAGTGTCCCAGGATTCGCGCCCCATTTGGAGGAAAAATTCCTGCAAAATGCGCCGTAGCTAGGGATCGAACCGCGGATGCCTGGATTAATGACTAGTTGCCCTACCGTTGCACCATAGCCCCGGGGGCTATTCAGTACTTCTACGAGGGTCTGTTGGTGCAGGAAGCACCATATCGAACCTTGTTTTGATATTGGCAAAAGATTCAAAGTTAAGTATTGTTTGTTATCTAATGTGCTCATTAAGTGTGCAGGAAACAAAGTCCTAGCGAAGGGCTGCTAGGCACCAGGCGAAGGACTGCCAGGAAACAAAGACCTGGCAAAGGGCTGCTAGGCACCTGGCGAAGGACTGCCAGGAAACAAAGACCTGGCGAAGGGCTGCTAGGCACTTGGCGAAGGACTGCCAGGAAACAAAGACCTGGCGAAGGGCTGTTAGGCACCAGGCGAAGGACTGCTTGGTAACAAAGACCTGGCGAAGGGCTGCTAGGCACCAGGCGAAGGACTACTTGGTAACGAAGACCTGGCGAAGGACTGCTAGGCACCTGGCGAAAGACTGCTAGGCACTTGGCGAAGGACTGCTGGGCAAAAGTCCAACCGGAGGAGCCGGTTGGCAACAGGTAAATTCTCCTGAGAGGAGTAGGTGAGGATGCGTTCCCTGTCGAGGGAACAGTAGGCGTCGGTTCGACCTAGGGTTTCATTTAGGAGACCCAAAGTCAGAACCAAGACAGCTACGGCTGTAAAATTTATTAACATTCTTGCTTTGGTTTGTTTGGTACTAACCCTGGATGCAGGACTGAAGGAACGAGTTTCTGCAGCTCAGAACGCCCCAAAGGAGAGGGGCAGCAGCTGGGCAGGGCGCCCCGGAGGTCCCGGGCGCCCCCAAGGTGAAGGCAAAACAAGTTGAGCAAGAAAACGCTTCGGAAGCTCACTGGGCCAGGCGCCCCCAAGCTCCCGGGCGCCCCGGATGCCTCGGGCGCCCTGGGTCCAAGCCAACGAAGCAGATAGAGTTCTATCCAACCGAGAAGCCAACTAATTGAGTCAACCCGAGCGCCCCCTGCTTCCCGAGCGCCCCCGTCAAACCTCGAGCCCGATCCTGGAGGGATAAGAGCTGACCGAGATGTTTGCGGATCGTGTGACACGCGGAGGGCGCCCCCAGATTCACTATATAAGGGGCTCGACCCCCAAGGCTTCGAAACACAGTTTTCCAACGCCTCAGTACTCTTCGCTCAAGCGCTCTGCTCCAGAAACTTCTGATCTCGAGGTTCTAGCGCCGACGACAACCCTACGCACCGAAGAACGATCTACACCGGGCGTCGGTAAAGACAAGTTAGTTTTTAATTGTATTCTTACTGCACTATTACTGTACAACTTCTTGTAAGAACTTGCACGATTATAGTATTGCCCGTAGTAAACGGTCAAGGACCGTGGGCCTTGGAGTAGGAGCCGACCGCGACTCCGAACCAAGTAAATCCTTGTGTTCGCGTTTGGTTTTCGTGTTAATTTTCCGCTGTGCATTCTCTCTCCAAATCCGAAACGGTTTACGATATTCACCCCCCCTCCTATCGTATTCTCTCGATCCTACAAGTAGTATCAGAGCGGGGAAGCTCAAATTTGGTGCAACCACCAATTTGAGATTTTTTCGGATTTATGAAATTGTTAATTTTATTCCTTTTTTTTCGTTAATCGAGATGGTGCAACACCACTCAATCTTTATTTCAAATAAATAATATCTGTAGGTGGATTTAAAATATTCTTACGCATTTTTCAATTTTAAATTCTTATTTTTTCACCATAAGTCAGAATTGATAAAACAATCAAGTTTTGAAAATTTGTCATAAAATTTTTTTTCTATTATTTTAATATTTTTTCTCAGAATTCGTGCTACCTTAATTCGAGCAAATTTTCTCCCAAGCATTGAAGTTTTACTCTTTCATCATTAATCAGAATTGATAAAGTAACATTTTCAAAAATTTGTCATAAATTTTTTTTATTTTATTATTATTCTGCCTCGAAATTCGTGTAATATTTTTTTGGGCTATTTTTTCTTCTTCCGCACTACTAATACAAGACCAAGTCTTGGTACATCCTGTTATTTCTTTTGTGTGCAAGGATTATTTTAAATGGCCAACCAAGAGTGGAACAGTGCCCGTCCACCGCTATTCTCAGGCGAATATTTCAATTTTTGGAGAAGTAAAATGGAGTCCCTTCTGAAGGCCCACATGGACTTATGGCCAAATCAAGACCGATGCAAGGGCAACTGCAATTCTACAATGTGGCCTAACCAAAGAGCAACTCGAACTAGTAGGTCCATGCAGATGTGCTAGAGAAATCTGGGAAAAGTTGATTAACCTTCATCAAGAGATCTTAGATGAAGAAGAAGATCAGGTAAGTTATCTTTCCCTTTTGGTCCAAGCACAAATAGCCGAGTCAAAGTCTGAACCCGAATCCAAAGTCGAACCAGAATCAGACGACGAATTGACTGAGACGGTAATCGATTTCGAATTCTTTTCAAAATTAGCATTAAATAATCAAACAGATACTGTAATGGTCGAGGAAGGTGTAAATTCTATTGCAGGGAAAACTCCTAAAGAACCACCAAAGAAGGAGCTTCAACCAGTACCCAAGTCTGACTCAGACACAGAATCAGAAGATGAGCATAGATCCGAGGCGGCAAGAATCAAGGGGGAGATTCCCAATAAGGAATCAAAAGGTAAATTTGTAAATTCAAATTTGAAAAATCATGTAATCTGTTACACATGCAGGGAGAGAGGGCACTACAAAAGTAGGTGTCCTACTTGTAAGATACGAACGACACCACCAACGGCGACAAAGGAACCAGTTCCAAAAGCACGAAGGGACAAAAGTCGCATCCAATGCTTCAAGTGCCCGGAGTTCGGGCATTACAAAGGTGAATGCACAGATAAAAGAGCTACCAAGAATGTCGGACAAACAATCGACAAAGGTAAACTTACAGTATTTGAAAATCCGATATTTACCTTGAATAATGTGATTGATTCATATAAATTAATTAAGGCAAATTTCACAAAATTGGAACAAGAAAATGAAACCCTAAAATATAAAGTCAATATGTTAGAAAATTTAATTCATAGTCTTGCTGATTTCGAAAATCCGGAGTATTACTCCAATTGTGACCTTACTTAGATAATTGTTTGCTTTAATTGTGTGTTTCTTTTTATTTTCTTTTGTTTTTTTTTTTGCTTAGAATTAGGATTGACTAGTTTAAGGACTAAAGAGTTACTTAAAATTTGAAAACCTAGTATTGGGAGGAGGTGAGATGATAGTACGTTAGGGAAGCCCTTCTAATAAGGTTAAGTATACACTACTTGGTCTGTTTAGTCCGGTGGAACTAGCCGAAGCTACCGATCCAAGACCCAAACTAGTTCGACTAAAATCTTTCAAGGAGTGACTTGAAGATGAATTTTCTATAAAAGGCTTTGTCAAGGAAAGGGTTGATGATCCAATAAGGCTACGGCCAAAGAAGGCCTAGTGCCTCGTCAAGACCTGGAAGCCAATTATAGAAAATCAAATTCACTTTACTATTGTCAGATTTGAATCTAACACAAATTTTAAGTAAATCTTAGATTTAACACTAATTCGAAGATAAAAATAAAGCATCTCACAAAACAAATAAGGTAACCTATTTTGTCATGTAGAACTGGGTGAGATGTCTAGGACCTAATTATATAGTCCAATACTTTTTCAAAATCAACTCAATTTTTTTAAAAAAAATTAATTCTAAATTAACTCTATATGTTTTCCACTCAACATTTTTCAAAAATTAAATTTCATTTGTTTTCAAAATTAACTCATCAAACTAAGTCTTGATTGAATTAATACTAAGATCTAGGACTTGATTAGGTCAATTATTGGTAAAACCAAGTCAACATAGTCAAACTTAGTCAATACGGAAGACCCTTCAAGCACTTAGACAAAGTCAGACGAGTCGGATACAAGGGGAGTTATTTTTTAAATATTTTTCAAAAAATTCAGAGTTTTCAAAAACTTTATGCTTTAAAACTTATTATCATCTCAAAATAAGGTTTTTAAAATTTAGCTCAAAAACTTTCGTATATTGCTATCTCTTTGAAAAATTATTATCATATCTTTGAAAAATTATTATCATTTCAAAATATTTTTCGAAAACTGAGCTATCATTCCAAATTGTGTTTTCAAAAATCTATCTCCTTGAAAATTATCATACTCAAAAGGCTATTCAAAATTGTTCCTTTAATTTTGACAAACCCTAAGACTCAGAGAAGGATTAACTTGTGGTCAACAAGCTTCCTAGGACTGTGTCAAGTTTAGGGGGAGGTCAAACTAAAGGATTTGCTAATTTCAAAATAATATGTTTTCATGTACTACATTATTTAAATCCGTCTGAAAACATAAGGGAGTTTGTTTAAATACTTTTATTTTTTATAGAAAATAATATTTACTTGAGTTTGAAGAATTTCCAGGACACTTAGGAAAATATCCTTGTAGTCAACAAGGTTTCCTAGGATTGTGTCAGACTGGAAAAGAAACCAAGTCAAGTATTATGTTAATTTTTTTTTAATCTGTCAAAAAAGTACATATATTTTTCAAAATACGCATAACATCTTTCAAAAGTACTACTATTTTTCAAAATATAATATTTTCAAAAAGTACTAATACTCTTCAAGGCAACAGTATTCTAAGTGTGTGAATCTTCTAAAGACTTGCCTACAAATACAAAAATAGTTTTTTCAAATTGTACAATACTTTTCAAAGTGGAGTTTTGTTGGTGCAATTTAAGCTTTTGCTATGCTTTCAAGAATTATACTAAGTATTTTTATGTTTTCAAAACTTATAGGCTCTGATACACAAACTTTTTCTTAAAACTTATTTCAAAATATATTTCTTTATTGATATATATCCAAGGAGGAGAGTAGAAAAAGTGTGAAATTAGAAATTAAATTCTTCCTTAAACTTTTTCCCCTTTTTCAAAGAAAGTTTATATATCTTAGAAATGGTCTAAAACATAAGGAGAAGAATTTCACATTAAGGGGGAAAGAAAGGAAAGAGAGAAAGGAAATTTTGTTTAATTTTTATCTCTTTTACAAAAAGTGCTTCAAAAATTTCTAAGTATTTCTAAGTGTTTCAAATTTTTTAAGTGCTTGTTTTTTCCTAAGTAAAATTTTTCTTAGTAAACAAAATTTGTCTGAGCAAAATCTTTTTGAAAATTTTGGCAAATGTTTCTAAGTAAAGTTTTTTGGTGAAAAACTTGTCTAGAAATTTCTTAAAGATTTTGTTTTTCAAAATACACAAATTATTTCCAAGCAAATTCTTCTAAATATGCAAATTCTTTTAAAACAAATTTTTTCCCAATTCTCAAAGTTGAACCTTTTTTTTGGAAAATTTGGCTTCAAAATTTTGCCTAAGTAAAAATCCTTTTGCAAAGCCTTGAAAGTAAAAGTTTTTAACAAAATTTAGGTTTGCAAAACTTTTTAAAATTTTACCTTATTCACCCATGTTTGTTTTTGATATATGTCAAAGGGGGAGGAAGGGTCAAAGTTAAGTATTTTATAACATAAGTATTCAGGGTTTTAGGGGGAGTATGAGAAATAAATGATTTTTTTTCAAAATCTTACCTTATGTTCATAACTGTTATAAAGTTTTTACTTAACGTTGAATTGTGTATAATTGCGATACTTCATTTTTACCTTATGTTCTTAACTGTTATAAAGTTTTTACTTAACTTTGAATTGTGTTGCCATAAATCAAAAAAGGGGAGATTGTTGGTGCAGGAAGCACCATATCGAACCTTGTTTTGATATTGGCAAAGGATTCAAAGTTAAGTATTGTTTGTTATCTAATGTGCACATTAAGTGGGCAGGAAACAAAGTCCTAGCGAAGGGCTGCTAGGCACCAAGCGAAGGACTGCCAGGAAACAAAGACCTGGCGAAGGGCTACTAGGCACCTGGCGAAGGACTACCAGGAAACAAAGACCTGGCGAAGGGCTGCTAGGCACCAGGCGAAGGACTGCTTGGTAACAAAGACCTGCCAAAGGGCTGCTAAGCACCAGGCGAAGGACTGCTTGGTAACGAAGACCTGGCGAAGGACTTCTAGGCACCTGGCGAAGGACTGCTGGGCAAAAGTCCAACCGGAGGAGCCGGTTGGCAACAGGTAAATTCTCCTGAGAGGAGTAGGTGAGGACGTGTTCCCCGTCGAGGGAACAGTAGGCGTTGGTTCGACCTAGGGTTCCATTTAGGAGACCCAAAGTCAGAACCAAGACAGCTACAGCTGTAAAATTCATTAACATTCTTGCTTTGGTTTGTTTGGTACTAACCCTAGATGCAGGACCGAAGGAACGAGTTTCTGCAGCTCAGAACGCCCTAAAGGAGAGGGGCAGCAGCTGGGCAGGGTGCCCCGGAGGTCCCGGGCGCCCCCAAGGTGAAGGCAAAACAAGTTGAGCAAGAAAACGCTTCGGAAGCTCACTGGGCCAGGCGCCCCCGTGGTCCCGGGCGCCCCGGATGCCTCGGGCGCCCTGGGTCCAAGCCAACGAAGCAGATAGAGTTCTATCCAGCCAAGAAGCCAGCTGATTGAGTCAACCCGGGCACCCCCTGCTTCTCGGGCACCCCCGTCAAACCTCGAGCCCAATCCTGGAGGGATAAGGGCTGACCGAGATGTTTGCGGATCGTGTGACACGTGGAGGGCGCCACCAACATCCCGGGCGCCCCCAGATTCACTATATAAGGGGCTCGACCCCCAAGGCTTCGAAACACAGTTTTCCAACGCTTCAGTA
This sequence comes from Boesenbergia rotunda, assembly GCA_024364735.1. Lineage (NCBI taxonomy): Eukaryota > Viridiplantae > Streptophyta > Magnoliopsida > Zingiberales > Zingiberaceae > Boesenbergia > Boesenbergia rotunda. The sequence goes on from JAGFNQ010000176.1 coordinate 100,719, forward strand.
CTCTTCGCTCAAGCGCTCTGCTCCAGAAACTTCTGATCTCGAGGTTCTAGCGCCGACGACGACCCTACGCACCGAAGAACGATCTACACCGGGCGTCGGTAACGAAGAGTTAGTTTTTAATTGTATTCTCACTGCACTATTACTATACAACTTCTTGTAAGAACTTGCACGATTATAGTATTGTTCGCAGTAAACGGTCAAGGACCGTGGGCCTTGGAGTAGGAGCTGACCGCGACTCCGAACCAAGTAAATCCTTATGTTCGTGTTTGGTTTTCGTGTCAATTTTTCGCTATTCATTCTCTCTCCAAATCCGAAACGGTTTACGATATTCACCCCCCCTCTATCGTATTCTCTCGATCCAACAGGATCTACTCCAGATGGATAGGATTATGATTGACATTGCAGCTGGAGGAGCCTTAGTGAACAAAACACCAGACCAAGCTAGAGAGTTAATTTCAAACATGGCAGAAAATTCATAACAATTTGGGAGTAGAGCTTTGTCCACTAGAGGAGTCAATGAGGTCCAGATGGTTTGTAATGAGCAAAAGGAGATTAAGAGTTCATTGATGGAGCTTACCTCGTTAGTAAAGCAAATGGTCTTAAATAATGTGAGCCAAAATTCCAATTTTTCAGTACCTCCACTTTCAAACCATGTGATGAGGTTGTGTAGTATTTGCTCAAGCCAAGAACACAACTCGGATTTATGTCCTAATCTTCAACAAGATGAATCACTAGCGGCTTTGACTAGAGGATAATTTCAAGCCAAGAATAACCCCTACTCATCTACTTATAATCCAGGTTGGAGGGATCATCCAAATTTAAAGTATGACAATTCTTTTTATCAACAAAATCCTTCACAACAGCCTCTACAACAACCTCAACCAGTTTTCCAAAATTTCTAGCAGCCTATTCAAAATTTTCAGCCAAATAATCAGCTTTTTCAACAATTTCAGCAGCCCTTCATCAAAATCAGCAACCTTATCAAGGAAATCAGCAAGGTTTTCAAGGGAATCCGAATTTTCAGCAACCATTTCAACCCTCACAGCAAGGATATCAATCTACACAGCAAGGATTTCAGCCTTACAATCAAAATTTCCAGCCCTTAAATCAGAGTTTTCAATCTCCACAATTTCAGCCCTCACCACAACCATTTCAACCTCAAAACCAGAATTTTCAAAGCTACAATTCTCAGCAGTTCCAACCAAGTTCCCAACCCACTTTTCAACAATTTCAGCAGCCATTTCAACCCTTAAATCAACCCCAATAGCCCCATTTTCAAAGTTCACAGCAAGGTCAAGGTTTTCAGCAGCCCAACTCTTCATTTCAAGGCCAACCGAAGACTCATTCTAACCAAGGAGGCTATGAAGGATCTAGTGGGATGAATGCTCAACAACAAAGGCTAGAGGAAATGATGCAACAAATTCTCCAACAACAACAAATATTGCAACAACAACAAGGCCAACAAAAAAATGATTCTACCTTACAAAACATTAAGAGACACATTGGACAATTGGCTAATGGAATGAACCTAATGCAAGCCCAAGGATCAAGCCAACTACCTTCTCAAGCTACTCCCAATCCAAAGGGAAATGTTAGTGCCATCACTTTGAGGAGTGGGAAGGTTACTTCAAGTTTAAATGCTCCAAGGGCTGAATTTTCTGAAAATAGGATAGCACCTAATTTTCCAATTCAAAATAACCTTGAAATGACTTCAAAATCAGTTGGTTGCCATCCTAGTTCAAGCCTCACTCCTTCTTCAATTGATCCTGTGATTTTGGTGGAAAATGAAGGAGAAATCAGTGGCAAAAGTGAGTTTACAGCAGCTACTTCATTTGGAATTCCAGCTCAAGTTTCAACTCCACAAGTTTCGGCTCAAGAGGAGGAATTAAGGGTTCCTTTGCCCTTTCCACAGCGCAAGACTCAAGCCAAGAAGCAAGTGGAGGAGGAGAAAGCTAAAGAGTATAATGAGCTCGTCAAACTTTTTAGTAAGGTAGAGATTAATGTGCCCTTGTTGACTATGATTAAACAAATTCCCAAGTATGCTAAATTTCTCAAAGATTTGTGTGTTCACAAGAAGAAACTGAAGGAGAATGAGTTGGTCAGCTTAGGGAAGAATGTCTCATCACTTATCCATTCTATCCCTCAGAAATGTGAAGACTCAAGGGTTTTTACTGTGTCTTGTGAGATTGGGAGGACTCTCTTCCATGATGTCATGTTAGACTTGGGAGCCTCCATTAATGTGATGCCCAGATCAGTCTTCCAGATGCTTGGTATTGGTCCTCTGCAGCCTACAGGAGTGGTGATTCAGTTAGCAAACAGGAGTCAGACCCATCTAGCCGGTATTATTGAAGATGTGTTAGTGAAGGTGAAGAAGCTGATCTTTCCTGCAGATTTCTACATTTTGGACATGGAGGGGGACTACCTAGCACACAGATCTCCACTCATCCTTGGGAGGCCATTTTTGAAGACTGTAAGGACAAAAATTGATGTTTATGATGGCACACTGTCTATGGAGATAGGAGACACAGTAGTCCAGTTCAGCATTTTCGATACCATGAAGCACCCCAGAGAGGATCACTCTATTATGAGCATTGGTATTCTAGATGAGTTGGATGATGCAGATATATTTGCTAAGGGAGCTCCACTTGTTATTTCCATAGGAGATATCAGTTCAGAGGAGGCTGAGGAGACATTTGCTTTAGAGGAGGCTGACTTGGAGGTTGTTTCAGATTTACTTTAAGTTAGAGAGGATTTTATAGGTGTAGGGGATTGCACAAAACCCCAGGGATCACCTATTTTGATTGATATTTCAGAGGACTCAGAGTACAGGTGTGAGAGTGTAGGGGATTGCACTGAGCCCCAGGGATCACTCATACCTACTGAGCAGGCACAGATTGAGCTAAAGTCATTGCCAGATCATTTGAAATATGTTTATCTAGGAGAGGAGCAAAATTTTCCTATCATCATCGCCCAGCACTTGGATTCAGAGCAAGAAGAAAAATTACTACAAGTTCTGAGGCAGCACAAGAAAGCCATTGGGTGGACTTTAGCTGATATACCAGGTATTAGCCCAGCTATTTGCATGCACAGGATATTTTTGGAAGAGAATGTCAAGCCAGTTAGGCAGCCACAGAGAAGACTAAATCCACTGATTTTGGATGTGGTAAAGAAAGAGGTGACTCGACTACTACAGGCAGGTATCATATACCCTATTTCTGACAGCTAGTGGGTTAGTCCCATCCATGTGGTGCCTAAGAAATCAGGAGTAACAGTGGTGGAAAATGGAATCAATGAGTTAGTACCCACTAGAGTTAAGAATTCATGGAGAGTTTGCATTGACTACAGGAAGCTAAATCAAGTTACGAGGAAAGACCACTATCCCTTGCCTTTTATTGATCAATGCTTGAGAGGTTGGCAGGGAAGTCTCATTACTGCTTCTTGGATGGGTACTCAGGATATTTCCAGATTTGCATAAACCCGGAAGATTAGGAGAAGATCACCTTCACTTGTCCCTTCGGCACATTTGCATATAGACGGATGCCATTCGGACTCTGCAACGCTCCTGGGACTTTCCAGCGGTGCATGGTAAGTATTTTTGGTGAATTATTAGAACACTGCATGGAGATCTTCATGGATGATTTTTCTATTTTTGGCACGTCATTTGATTCTTGTTTAGATAATTTGTCTAGGGTTTTACATAGATGCATTGAAACTAATCTTGTTCTTAATTTTGAAAAACATCATTTTATGGTAGAGTATGGTATTGTCTTAGGTCATATAGTCTCTAGGAGAGGTATTGAGGTAGATCCTGTAAAAATTAGTGTTATATCTTCTTTATCTTACCCCGTATGCGTACGAGATGTTCGAGCTTTTCTTGGCCATGCAGGATTCTACCGTAGATTTATTAGAGACTTCAGTGATATTGCTCGACCCTTGACTAGATTGTTGCAAAAAGATGTGGAATTTTGTTTTGATGATAAATGCAAAGAAGCTTTTCAAAGATTAAGGGAGGCTCTTACTTCAACTCCTATTATTAGACCCCCTGATTGGAATTTACCTTTTGAACTAATGTGTGATGCATCTAATTTTGCTGTAGGAGTTGTTCTTGCACAGAGGGTGGATGGAGCACCTCATGTCATCTGTTATGCTTCTAAGACCCTAGATGCTGCACAAGCCAACTACACCACCACTGAAAAAGAGCTTCTTGCTATTGTTTTTGCTTTAGACCGATTTAGATCTTATTTGTTGTGCTCACATGTTATTGTTTTTTCTGATCATGCAGCTCTGAAGTACCTTTTGAAGAAGCCAGATGCTAAGCCTAGATTAATCAGATGGATGCTTCTACTCCAAGAGTTTGACTTGGAAATCCGTGATAGGAGTGGCAAAGAGAACCTGGTTGCAGACCATTTGAGCAGAATTGAGGGAGATGGACCCCCTACCACCATTGATGATGACTTTAGAGATGAGCACCTTCTTGTGATACATGGTGAGTCACCTTGGTATGCAGATCTAGTTAACTTTTTAGTAGCTCATGTTTTTCCTACACAATTTTCTAAGGCTCAAAAAGATAAACTCAAAAGTGATGCTAAATTCTATGTGTGGGATGACCCTTACTTATGGAAGTTTTGTAATGATCAAATAATTAGAAGATGCATACCTGACCATGAGTTTTATTCAGTTCTTACATTTTGCCATTCATCAGCCTGTGGGGGACATTTTGGACCACAGAGGACAGCTAGAAAAGTTTTAGAGTGTGGTTTATACTGGCCTACCTTATTTCATAATACATATCTATTTTATAAGAATTGTGATAGATGTCAGAGAATTGGGAACATAGGAGCTAGGAATGAGATGCCCCAACAGACTATGCTTTTCTGTGAGATATTTGATGTTTGGGGAATAGACTTTATGGGACCTTTTCCTGCATCTTGTGGATATTTGTATATTTTACTTGCTGTTGATTATGTTTCTAAATGGGTGGAGGTCATTCCCTCCAGGACTGATGATTCTTGTGTTGTTGTTAGTTTTGTCAGGTCACATATCTTTTATAGGTTTGGAATTCCAAGGGCTATAATAAGTGACCAAGGATCTCATTTTTGCAACAAACACATGAAGGCTCTACTTAGCAAGTATGGGGTTGTACACAAAGTTTCTACTTCCTACCATCCCCAAACTAATGGACAAGCCGAAATTTCAAATAGAGAGATCAAAGCAATTTTGGAAAAGACCGTTGGGCCTAATAGGAAAGATTGGAGTAAGAGACTTGATGATGCACTATGGGCCTATAGAACGACATACAAGACACCAATTGGGATGTCTCCCTACCGATTAGTATATGGAAAAGCTTGTCATCTACTCGTAGAGATAGAGCATAAAGCTTATTGGGCGGTGAAGGCTTGCAACTTTGATGCTACTAAAGTGGGAGAAGAAAGGAAGCTTCAACTTCAAGAACTTGAGAAGATAAGATTAGAAGCATTTGAAAACTCAAGGATTTATAAGGAAAAGACCAAGATCTTTCATGACAAACATATAGTGAGGAAAGAGTTTCAAATTGGCGACAAGGTCCTATTGTACAAATCAAGGCTCAAATTGATTAAGGGTAAGTTGAGGTCAAGATGGGAAGGTCCATTTCTTGTAACTAACATTTTTCCTTATGGTGTTGTTGAGATAAAAGATAAGGCTAATGGTTTTGTTTGGAGAGTTAATGGCCACCGGCTCAAGAAATATTTTGAAGGATTAAAGGAGCTAGATGTGGATGAATTGAACATCAAATATGCTATCTACCCAACTTAAAGGGGAGTTTATTTTTCTTGCACTTTGATTTCATTGTATATATCATTTTTATGTTTTCTAGAAGTAAATCTTTCTTTTTAAAGTGAGTTGTTGATAATAAATGCTTAGGTAGTGTAGAATGAATAAAAGTCATTCTAGATACCATGTTGTTCTTTTTGGCACCTTATTCTTGCATGATTAGGAATAAATGTATCACTCTAGGTTTTCTCTATATCATTTTAAAGCCCTTTGAAAGTAAATTAAATTTGGTTGTTAAACCTTAGGATTTGAGCCAATGGATGAAAATTCTTGATTGCTTGAGTACTACTTAGTTATGGGCTCTAGATTGATGATTTGAGATGAATTTTTTTTACTTAGTGAGGTCTTGGCCTTATTTTTGAGATACACGCATGTGATTATACTCTAAAACTTGCTTAGGTTCTTTCAAAACTAAATTGCTATGATTTAACCACATTTATAGAGGTGAATCACTTTGTCTCCTTTTCATTTCAATTTTTACAATATTAGTTGTTGATCTTCTCTATATTCTATTCTCTTTTCCCTACATTTCTATTCATAACCCTATTCTCCATGGACTTGGTTGTTTTTTATGTTTCTTGATGTTATTTTGCCCGAGACGGTCAAAAAGCTAAGTGTGGGGGAGGTGGTTAGTGTTTTGGAAATGTGTTTGGTAAGAAGTGATACATTTTGGGAGATTCTTGTTGTTGAATTGCATGTGGAGATATGTTTTGATGATTCTTAAGGGATGAGGAGAGTATCAAGGATGCAACTCAAAAAGAAGAATGAAAAAAAAAATGTAAGAAAAGAATGATGAAGAGATGGTGGCAATTTGATGGAGTGGTGTATCAAGGGTGAGTTGTGAGTAGTGGGAAGTGAAGATTACATTTGGAGCAATTTGATTCCTAAAAGTTATTTGGTGTTTCAAGCTCTATGAGGCAAATTTCGAAAGGAATGGAGCTCACAAGGGTTAGTTACTAGTGATACTTTTCAAGTCTACCAAAATCTTTCATTTAGACATGGAATTGGCAAGTGAAATTATCTTCAAAAGTTTAAATCGTTGCCAAGAAATAAGTTGAAAAGGATCTGAAAAAATGAGACTAAAGTGGAGATTAGGGAGTTGGAGCTGGTCATTGGAAGTAATTGAAACTGAAGGAAAAAAATAGAAAAAGGAAGTAGCTAAAAAATAGAAAAGAAGAAAAGGAAAAAAAAGAAATAAACATGAAGTATCCGGAGATGGTTAGAATTCTGAAGTGGAAGTTGTTAACAAGAAGCTAGAGGAGTTTGAGATGTAGTTTCGATTGGAAAGAAAGGGATCTCGGCAGAAGCAGTTTCAGAACTCTGAAATCTCAGCTACTGATCAGTCCCTGATCGGTCACCAATCCGATCAGGGAGGAGTCTGATCGGTCACTCAGACCGATCAAAAGCAATCCAGTCCGAGCAGAAGAAGCACAGACCGATCTCCAGAATGATCAGGCAGAGTCTGATCGGTCTCTGGACCGATCAGCAGAGTTGGCACAGAACAAAATACAGAATTCAGTAATGTTCTTCATCCAAATGAGCTGATTCTTACTCACCTTAGCTCTGATTTCATTTCAAGGACCATCAAAGGGGCAAAGTTCATTTAGATACATTTTTGAGCATCCAAGTCTTCCATTTCCTTTACTTGTCCATTCTCTAAACCTTTATTTCATTTCTATCAATTCATATTTCTTTAACTTGTTTGAATAAGCTTTTATAGGTGTGGATCCAAATCAAGAATGATAGTGGAGAATAGATAATAAGCAAGCTTATGGTAGTGCAAGAACCATGTTGTGTTTGAGTGAGCTCCACTTTCATCAAAAATGTAGAATTTAGGAAGAGAGCCACCCACAACTCCCCTTGAAAGGATTTTTGTGTTTAGTTTATCTCGATGAGTCTTGAAGGATGAAGTATGCTGAGTTGTTGATTTAAGGACAAGATACTAGTCCATTGAGCTTAGATTTTTGAGAATTGACAACCCTAGGTAATTTCCTTTCAATTGCTTCTAACCATGATTGAGAATAATCTAGGTGGGGTACAAGTTTAGTTAGCTTGTGCGAGACGCTCAAGAGCAAGTGTGGGGGAGTTGATAATTACCATTTTGTTAGTTAATTTAGGCTCTAGAATCCATGTTTTGATCTATTTTTACATCCTTAATCTTGGATTTACACTAGGTTCCATGGATTAAGTTTATTTTGGCTTTTAATGCAAATCTTTGCATATTTGAGATATTTTGATATCTAATTCGAATTTGGTTTTGTAGGCCTTGAAGGATCATGGACCTAGGTCAAGTTGGACCAAGTTTGAGTCAGAATTCAACTCAGATCAAGGTGATCAAGCATTGAATCAATATGGGTCGTCCGATCAAGGAACAAGTAGATCTGAGTCATCTATGAACTTTTGATCAATCCGAGTTCAGGATAGGGCAAATCATGACCCCAGATCAAGATCTGAAAGTTTGAACCAAATCAGAGAAGATCTAACCGTCGGATCAAGCTTAAAGAAGTTTCAACCATCCAAGCAAGAGAAGGGAAGATCTGAGCCATCCGCCGCAGATATGATTGATCCGAGCTAAGGAGAAGTAGATCAGAGCCATTGATTAAGATCTGGAAGGTATGGTTCAGATCGGAGAAGATTCGACCGTCGGATGAGGTCGGATCAATCACAGCCGTTCAAATTCAAAAGGGATAATAAAAATAGGAATTCCCTCTTCCAGCTCTCGTCGTCGCGATCCAGTTTTCCAGCTCGCTCTGTTCTTCGTCTTCGATTGCACGCGGCCACCCAGATCAAGTTCTTCTTCAGATTTCAAATCGACCAGATCAGTTTCTGCGAGGAGGTTGCAATCAATTCATCTCTGGAAGCTCAGGCGAGGGTGTCACCGAGAGCTCACTTCATCCGATCGACCTCTTCTTGATCTCCATTTTTCATCAATCAGAGCAAGTCAGAGGGTTCTCTGAGTTGTTCTGAGGGTCCCGGAGCTACCATTCGTCATTCCACTCATCAAGGAAGAAGAGATTGGAGGAAGCTTCAGATTACACGACCAAGCTAAGCAAATCGATCACGGAAGCTGATTTTTGTTCGATTCTCGAGCGAGGGGGTTCTGAGCTCGATTCTTGTGTGACGGAAGGAGCAAATCCTGGTGAAGAACTTGAACTGGTGTCAATTAGTTGTAGATTTTATTTCTGAACTCAGTTCTGTAGTTTTCCAGTTGTTCAGTTGTCGCAGTTCACTAGTTTTTAGCTATTGATCGGTATGTTCCACCGATCCAGTCAGCATCTGATCGGTCTGTCGACCGATCAGACTTGCACCTGATCGGTCTGTCGACAGATCAGGTAATCCACAGCTACAATTTAGCCTTGTTTTTAAGCATTCAATTTGTAGTACGTAACTTCCATTTCATTACTGCAATTTAGCCATAGATTTATTGTTTGCTTGTCTTTGAAGCTAGTTTAGTTCTTCAATTCCATAATTTCATATCAAATTGCTTGTCTTTGTTAAGTTAGGTTTTTACAAGTTACTAGTTTAATTCCTGCTTTAGCCAATTTCATTTCAAGCTATACTTTCATTCTTATTTGCAAAACAAAACCCCCATTCCAATTTGAAAACCCAAAACATTTGATGACAAACAAATCCAATCTTGAATCAAACATCCTAAATTAGTCCTTGGAAAAATATGACTTGAGGCCCCTTTACTACATTTTATTTTGTGAGCTAGGGTTTTCAATCTATAAATATCTAAATTTGAGGCTCATTCGTGACACTTGTATTGGGCAATATCAGCGAGTACAAGAGAAGCAGGTTTTCCTCCTCGTCGCAACCACCCCCTAAGCCACCGCCGACGGTAGGTTTTCCACGCAATCCCTCTTCCGTGCAGTTCTCTTCTCCGCGGAAGCAAGCCGACAATGACAGCACTCCTTCACAAGCGAAGCCTCCTCCTCCTTCGCAAAGCAACGCCGCAAATCCTCCCCATAGTGGATCTCCTCGATCCCTAGCCAGACTTTCAGAGCCCAGATTCGTCGTCGGTGCATCTAGGATCTAATCGATAGATTGGTGCCAGAGGAAGACTGCGAAACCACCGGATCGCTCCTATCTCAGGTGAGTTCTTGGCTTGTGAAGAGATTGGTTATGATGTGGGGTTTTGGTTGTGTAAATCACATGCTGTAGGAATCCCTGATTACTAGGTAGATCATGCGGTGGTTGTGGAATAGGTTTGCTCCTTGAATTGTTAGATGTTGGTAACAGTCCAATTTGGATTTAGTATTAGATTGGTTCTGTGTGTTGTGTAGTTGATTTTTGGCTGAGGTGGATCAATTGGGAACATGTAGGATTGGTTCTCTTTTTACAATGTCTTAACCTTCAATGATATAATATTTTTTCTCTATTAAGGTGAATATATATACTCAAGATATTGCTAGCTGTTCTTGAATCTCGGTCAAGAAGCTATCATCTAATGGTCAAGCACACTATGAGTATCAAGAGGAGTTTTCTACTGAATGAGCATTCTTAAACTCCTTGTTATACATTTTATTGTTATTACTTGTGTTTGTCTAGTATTATGATAATGTTGTTTCCTGAAACTCCTTGTCACAAATCCAGATTATTTGTGTCAAGGACACTAAGTATCATATTCGATTACTCGTGTAGTCTCATAGCATGTCGGGCAACCTGGTCCACTAGAGTATAGCTCATATGCTGACTACTACAGACAGAAATAAGATTCTGATCATATTTTAACCTTTATGATAACATATCTAGCTCTGTCAAATATTATAGTATTTGATAAATACATATCAAGAGGGTACACATCTATCTAGCAATGGATAAATATCATTGTATTTCCTCTTCCTAAGTGTGATTAATTTACATTTTGTTTCCTTGCATTCTGAAGCTATTTTGATTGTCGTATTTGCATGTATGGGGTAGATTTGAGGCATAAGAAACAACCTCTTATAAGAGGTCGTGGAGTCTCCTATTGCAAGAATCTTCTATCGCCTCGATTTGAACATTCAGAGGGTATTTCTATAACTCATTTGCTTTTGCCTATATATCACACTTGCTATTCTTTATTTCTTATGTAAAAAATTGTGTTGTGACTAGAAGTTGAAAATGAAGAGAATTTAGACAAAACGTACTACGTGTATCTACCTCCAGAGCTATGTCTCATTCATCCACTCCCTGATGCCCTTGTTCGGGGAGCACAGAGGTTACCCTCTATTATGAGAAGAATTGAGAGTATGCTTCTGGCAGTTCAGCTGAAGGATTCGATCAGATATCCTGTTCCTGCTATGAGAGTACTATTTGTAGTTCACTTGTGCATTTCATTTGCTCACTCTAATTAATTCCTCATGCTACATCTCTCAGCTGATGAGCTGATGTGATCAATATCTTATATAGATATTAGAAGCTTTGACAGCTGCCTCATGTCAGGAGACCTTTTGCTATGAACGAGCAGAGCTACTTGGTGATGCATACCTAAAGTGGGTAGTTAGTATCTTTCTTTTCCTTAAGTACCCCTAGAAGCATGAGGGCCAACTTATGTTTCTTTTTTTTCAATTACCTGATGATCGAGTTGATCCAGATCAATACTGCGCTATAGTTCATCATTGGTTTTCAGAAGAAGAGCAAGTAAGTTGTTTTACATATATATGTATTTTATATAACATTATACAGATATGTGATATTTTCTCCTTATGAATTCTTGCTTTGTACAAAAAAAAATAAGTGAAATTAATAAGCAAAACCGTATTAAGCTTGAAGATACACATTGTATGGGTACAAAAAGTCTCCCAGTAGTGATTGATGAGAAGGTCTGTTTGCATTCATTATTATTGAATTATAAATTTTTATGTGAAACTCACAATTTATTTGGTTTTAGAAAAAGAAAAACAAAGGAGTATTGCCTGAACGTCATGTGGTATATATTGATACTCGAACTCGTAAAAATGGAACAATTGTCAATGACAAAGCCGCTAGTGTAATTGTAAGATTTAATTATATATGTTTTGTTTCTGCAACAATTTTGTTTATTTTTACTTTGTTGTATAGATCACACTCTTAAAGTATGACTTCTTTTATGTATATGGTGTTTCAGGTTGAAATTAAAAAACACATACCCGAGGATGAGACATCCCAAGCATCTCAAAGCAAACAAGGTTGCACATTTTGGAATGATGACTTGCTTTCAAAAGTACAAGGACCTGAAAATGAAAAGAGAGGACGTGTGCGTTGTTTGGCCAAGATTCCACCAGCTAAAAAGTCAAAAACTTCATCATCTACAGACGCAGATTTGCGTGAAGAAGTTAAGTAGATTAAGGGGTTGTTGACAAATGTGCTAAAATTTATGCAAAGTTGTTTGCCAGAAGAAGATGTGCAAAATATCTTACAACTTACAGCTGAGCAGGTATTTAAGACCTATAATTGTGTGTTTAAAATGTACTAGGAATTTAATTTTTTTTTGACAAAAGCTATGAAGTTTTTTTAATAATGGGTTTTTTTGGTGCTATATTGTTATTGTGAAAGTCTATTTATTGGTACTAACTTTGTGACACATACTATTTTATGCTATCACACATATTTAAAATTTGCATATTTTTTTATAGGTTCCGGATGCTTTAAGTAAAAATGATCAAAGCAATTCAAGGTCTTAAAGTGTCAATAATGAAGATCATGAATATAATATGTACTTAATGTTATTAATTTTTATTAAGATTGATGTTAATTTTGTTAAATACATACACTAATATTAATATTTTATTGTAATTTATTTTACAAGTGATAACTAGAAGTGAAGGTGTTCATCTTTATTAATCGTTGATTTATTTGTAATATTGATACTTGTTACTTAGAATTTATTTTATTTTTAATATCATTGAAGTCTTTTTTTAATATGATTGTTATTCTTATATATATAAATTTAAATATATAAATTAAATTCTAAATTTTAATTTTTTTACCCATAATAAAAAATCATTATATATTATACCCACAGAAAATTTAAATTTAACAAAAGTGTGGCTATAATCTATACCCATATAAAATTAAAAATTATATCGTATAGTTATACCCACGGAAAAAAGATTTTTACACTAAAGTATATAGCGATAGAATTATTTCCGTGGGTAATTACTTGGTAATTGTTTATGACGGTTTTTAATTCTGTCACTAAAACCTCTAGTGATACAATGAAATCCGTAGGTATAAGTCGAGATATTTTCTGACGGTAATGAGTACCGTCACTATATGTTATACTGACGGTTAAAAAAATCGTCGGTAATGACATAGTAAAAATGACGAAAATGGATGCTCGTGGGTATAAATTTCTGAGGTCTATATTTATGAATTTCATATTTATGATTTTTTATTGTGGGCATATGATTTTTTTTTTTTTTTTTTTTTTTTTTTTTTTTTTTAGCGTGGGGCAAAGGCTGCTATTGCTGTGGGTGGTGAATTGACGTCGGTTAGAGAGGGGGATGGTAAGTGTCGGTCATGGTGCCTTCCTCGGGGGCGGTGGTGCCACTGGAGTATTACATGACGTTCGTGGTGTATCGTGGGATGCCCAATGAGAGTGTGGATTCAAGTTGGCGAGGCCGCCTGTGACAATTGTTTTTTTCGTCAAATTTGAAAAAGATAGAAAATATGATTAGTTTCTTATTTATTTAATGTAATTAATGAGAGTTATGATCGATTTCCTTTTTCTTATAAAAAAGTAACCATTACTAATAAGTAATAATTTTATTTCATGAGAAAAAATACGGCAAAGTTGGCGAAGTGGAAAGCTTTATTCCCTGCAAAATAAATAAATATAAAGCCGCCATTCATGCCAGATTTTTCATATATATAATTTATCCTGTCACGAAATGAGGTGGCGATCCCGAGGATTGGATGGTCTTCCGGGTGGCACGAGCTAGGGAGGTGGCAATGACCTGGCGATGCTCCGGCTTAGCTCTGTAAAACGGCGATCGTCAGCAAACCCGCTGAGGGTTTCCTCGGTCAAGCACTCTGACGATCAAGTCACTATCCGCAGGCTCCATAATGGAATTGAAATGAGGCAGCAGAACCCCACTAACAGGGTCGTACCCTGAATATAATGATATAGGGGGCGTAGGGGCGAGATATCCCGTATCCCGAGAGCCGACCGGCGTGTCCGAGTGCTCAGGACCGGGTCGAGTAATTGCTAGTGAGCGTGGGCAACCACGCGTCCGACTAGTAGAGTGGAAGCGCAGGGTATGCCCCGAGCGGGGGGTTTGTTGAGTGATGTTTGTCTGATTTTGTTAGATATCCAGTCCTCGTGATGATATTGGAGCGTGGGTCGCCACACGTCCGACTGTAGTGCCCGGCCTAGCTCTAAGTCGGGGAATGGCCAAGGAGTGTGGGCAACCACATGTCCGACTGAGTTAGGAGGGGCTAGTGGTCGACCCGACCTATCCCATTCGTGGTTAGCTAAACGCTGCCCCGGGGGCTCCCGGGCTCGGGGACCCCCTGGCGATATCTTGGTTGTCCTGTCTACTAGATCCTCAGGCGCCAGGCTGATTGACAGGGCCGGCCGACCTACTCGTAGATAAGGCTGGGATCAATAATTATATGCAATCGACTCAGCAAAAATGAAAACAAACCGGAAAGATCGGTGGTAGGCACGAGGAGCGGTTCGGGTCGGTCCGGCGCTGGGCCGCCTCTCGTCGAGTCGGGTAACGAGTTTCCTCCCCTTCTCGGCCTCTCGGGCGACACGAATTACCCGAACTACCCTGGCGTCGTCTACCTGGGGACCTCTCTCGCGATTTCTCGTCCCCAATTCAAAACCAGTTCATCGACTCCATTTCGGGATAGAGTGGGCGAGGACTACGCCATGGATCGGATCGTAGGCGGGAGGTACAAGCTAGGGCGCAAGATCGGGAGCGGATCCTTCGGCGAAATCTTTCTAGGTGAGCGAATCGTTCCTCTGCGCGTTAGCTTCGCCTCCAATTCGGTTCATCGATCGACATATAATTTGCTCTCTATTCTTTTGTCATGTTTGTTTTTATTCTTCTCTGATCTGATTCCTCTTATGTTACAGCGACGCACGTTGACACGTTCGAGATCGTCGCGGTTAAGATCGTACGTTCTCCGATCTATTGTGGCGTACTTGATTGATTTTCCGTTCTGCTTCTGGGTCATCGACTGTGATTGAGAATACATTTCCCGCTTTTTCGTATGGGTACTCGGTTTATGGTATTTCTGTTGTTGGATGTAATTTTAGATCTCTTTATTGACGCGCTTATGAACATCTGGTTAGTAAGTATTCTTAGATTAATCGACCTTCCTAGAAGTGGTGATGCGATAACTATGACCAGCTGATTTTTTTTTTTTTTTTGTTTCTTTCTGGTGCTAAGGCGGCAGTTGTTTCAGCTATTGTATTTCGAAAGAGTCGAGTTGTCAATCTCCATCGATGACCTTGCCTATCTTTGACATTGTTTAGTGGTGGCTTGATATATGTTGCGTTGGGTGTATGCTTATTTTTGTTCTTCATGGTTGCAGGAGAACAGTAAGACAAAGCACCCACAACTAATTTATGAAGCCAAGCTTTATAATATTCTTCAGGGAGGAAGTATGTTAGACGAATCATTGGCATATGATTCTCCTCTCCCTGTTTTGGAACTCCTTAACTTAATTTGGTTATATCGTGCATGCAGGTGGTATACCAAATATAAAATGGTATGGCGTTGATGGAGAGGAGAATGCTCTTGTCCTTGATTTGCTGGGTCCAAGCCTTGAGGATCTGTTTGTCTATTGTGGTCACAAGTTCTCGTTAAAGACAGTTCTGATGCTGGCAGATCAGATGGTAATTGGAAACTGACAAACAGAATGGGATTTAATACCCTTACCTTACTGCCATGCACAATTTGGTGAACATTGTCAGCTTGATTAATGTTGAAAACATCAAAGGTGTTTAATTGCATTATGGAAAATGCTTTTCATAACAAGGGATTAATTCACTTGGGTAGAAGTTATGCATGCTTTGCTCTTCAAGCCAAAATATTCACATTGTTGTATTTCACCTGCAAAAAATGATTTATTGAAAGTGATATATTTTTCAGGTACCTGCATATGACGTGTAAATAATGGATCATATCTTAATTATTGATGAGTTTTGACAAATGATTACCTAAAAAGTGAAATCTAATAGAATCATGCTAGATTGAATTGGCTAGATGTGCAGCACACGTTATTCTGGTGTCAATGAGAAAACAACCACCTGTTAAGTGTGCTAATGGATGAATTAATATTATTGTTTCTAGGATTTATCTTAGTTGATTCAAAAAATTATATAAACCCAATGAGTGAATAGTGTAGGCCTTGGAACTCAATAGAGGGATAACTGGATTATATCTATATAGTTGATTCCAAATAGTTGGGACAAACGTATATGGACGATGATAATGATGATGATGCAATCAAGAAATGTTGAAATCATGCTATTCTATATTCCCATGAAATTGTTTGTTCTTTATTATTTAATTCTTGATAATAACCACCCCCCATTTTCTTATAATTGTTAGCATGATTTGATTCCCTAATCCCTATCATTTTTTTTGTTATTCCTCGTCACTGATAGGAGTTCCTGTTTCATCTATATTTTGAGATCATGATTAGTTTCTTATTAATGCTCTAATATTGTACATACTTCCTCAGTAGTATTCCAACATTCTTGATTAAAAAAGTTTGATAACTCCATCATCTTTGATATTCAACAGATTACAAGAATAGAATATGTTCACTCAAAAGGTTTTTTACACAGAGACATCAAACCTGATAACTTCCTGATGGGTCTTGGTCGGAAGGCTAATCAGGTAGTAAATCACAGTTCCTCTCATCAATATCTTGGGTGCATATACAATACTGTGTTTCTTTTCTTTCTGTGTGACAGTATCTATTTAAATATGGTTTTCTAGGTGTACATCATCGACTTTGGGCTTGCTAAAAGATATAGGGATTCTACTACCAATCGTCATATTCCATACAGGTCTTCTATCCCTGAATGACTTTGATTTCATATCTCTTAACAAAGAAATTTTTGTTTGTTTCTTTATAATTATTGTCTAGAAGGATGAAGCCAGAAATGGAAGTCAGTGGTTACATACAAAACCAATAGTTCTTTTACCTTTGGTTTTTAAAAATTACATCTCTGCATTTAGTATGATCATTGATCATCCATACCCTTTGATGCTTACAGAGAAAACAAAAACCTGACTGGAACTGCTAGGTATGCTAGCTGCAACACCCATCTTGGAATTGGTATGTAGAGATCGATTTATGCAGTCTTATTTAACAGTTGTGCACATGATACTTACTTAAGCCACCAACTAACTAGAGCAAAGCCGACGGGATGATTTGGAATCTCTTGGTTATGTTCTTCTCTACTTTCTCAGAGGGAGGTATGCTTTACCTAGGAAAAATAAATTTACTTTCCAGATTTAAATTTACTTTGTTGCTTAGTTAGATTTATTTTGCAACTTTGAAGATTACCCTTCTCTGATACTTCTACATTTTGTTAGCCTGTGGAGCTCATGAATTTTTCTATTTCTTGAATCTAACATCTAGTTTATTTTAGCCATAGCGATACCTAGATTTTTCTTCTCCCTTATATAATATGCAATTAACAAGTATAATTAACTTGTTCTCATGTTTCATTAGTCTTCCATGGCAAGGTCTAAAGGCTGCCACAAAGAAGCAGAAGTATGATAAAATATGTGAGAAGAAGCTTTCAACTCCAATTGAAGTATGTATCCTGAAATTGCATATTGTTTTCTCTCCTCTATATTAATTTAATAACTGTTATAAACTTCTATAGGTTTTATGCAAATCCCACCCAGTGGAATTTGCTTCTTACTTTCACTATTGCCATTCTTTAACGTTTGAACAACGACCCGACTATGGATTCTTGAAGCGTCTCTTCCGTGATTTGTTCAGTCGTGAAGGTAATACATGTGAAAATCATTATTTTGGAGCTAGTTTAGTGTATGAGTTTCTCTTGTCAAGAATGTCCCAATCATAAGCAGTCGGAATTGCCATCCTTATTAGATATTCGCAATTCCCTTCCAAAGAGCCAACTACCTAAATGTACTTTGCTATGTCGATCTCTCCAATCTAGCCCTGTCAAACTCCCTAAAGAGTTAAGATCGGCGGGCAATGGGGAGAGAAAAGTGCTTCAATATGATACATAGGCAGAAGGCTTCTCAATCTTTACATTCATTATCCAGTTGTAGCAAGCTTTGCTCCTCCAGTCATGTATCTCCCTTCATTCACTGCCCTTTCTATCTGGGAGTTCACATATTGTTGGGAGCCGCTAGCAATTGTTAACTCCTTGCCTTGGATGAGGGTTCTTAGGCTTTTTCAACCTTAAATAGAGTTAATTGCTCCCTGCCACCCAATGTTAAGCTCTTGCCTCGGATGGGGATCCGTAGGCTTTTTTGGAGTTGATTGCCTTTTCTTCTCCCATTTGTGACGTCTGCATATGTAATTTTTTGTGAAAATTTTCAAAGAATAATATTGCTGGATCATGGCAATCTGCTAGTTGTATATTCATTTTGCAAGTTAGCTCATTGTTCCTATTGATTTATTTACTTGTTATATATGATGAAATTTTCTCTGTTTGAATCCTGCTGATGTTTTTTGCTCAACTACGACAGGCTATGAATTTGATTATATCTTTGACTGGACAATTTTGAAATACCAACAAACCCAAAGGACAAGATCTCAACCTCGACCATCTGTTAGTACACTTTACACTACCAAATTCAATTCAGAATTCTTTTAATAAGCAGTGAACTCTTTTTTCTATGGATGGACTTTCTGGAAAATAAATAAATAAATATTAAGTAAATAAATAAACAAATAATGATGGCAATGGGAATTGTTTTATTTATTTTTATATCTATGCTAATGGAATTTTTATTTGAATGACAGCTGATCTCTGGTGGAACAACTAGTCAAGCGATTCCAATGAAAGCTGATAGACAACAAGGTTTTTGTCTAGTTTCACTATTGTTTTTATTTTTATGTTTGAAAGTTCATAGTTCAAATTTGTTTCAAAGTTTTAAACTTCAAATTGGAAATACACAATGACAAAATATAGCTTTATTATTATTCTTGTTTCAAAGTTGTAGAATGTGGTGGTAATGATAAAATTTAGAAATATACCAATCTACTATTCATCATAAAAAAATCCTTTATGTTTGCTATAATGATTTAATCAAATGACATTCCAGTTACCAGTTTCCGCAACATTCCTCGCGCTGATGAAGTCACAGAGCACATTGCACCTATTAATGTAGGTCGTCCTATTGTTCAAATGCAGTTCAAATATCCAGCTGATAGAGATAAGTTGGTAAGTTGATACAGTTAAACTATCAATGTAGTAAAAACATTTCCTGCCTACCCGCCATTGTATATTTTAATTGCAATCTACTTTTATCTCTATTGTGTTATGATTTTTTTTTTTCAATCCTTTTTCTCTTCCCAGAGAGTAGGAACAAGTTCTGAACTACCTCAACTATCATCCCCGTCACTTGCTTTCCCTGGTTCTTCAAAGAAACATGTAAATTCCAAACAATCAAGGCCACCCGATGCTTCCCATGTTGGCTCCTCCAGCAGTTGGTTTCCTACGCTACAGCGTAATGCTTCAGCAGAATAACCGGTAATTCTGTTGTATGAGTAGCTACCATGTATGATCAGTCCCAGTTCACTGCATGGGACTTCTCAGGTTGAGTGTCTGTTCTTTATGGGCTCTTCAGGTGTAAATTCAAAGTGGTTGGGTCCAACAACACGATAACACAGTGGCTGCACTGTTATTGCTCAGGTCACTTACTCCTGTTAAGGTGACTATTACGTGTGTTACATAATTAATGCTTTTCGGTCTAACATTCAATTTTCCATTTAAATTGGATAAAATGAAATTGTTTAATTTCATTAATGTTGATAAGTCTATTTATTAGAGTGATATCATGTAATAAAATGCCTTGTGGATCCATCTATCCTGGCTTCTCTGCTCCTTGTTTAGTTTTTGTATTCTATTCCTTTGGTTCAGGTGCCAGGCTCTCGTCTTTAATCCTTGTTACCAGATTGCAATGCCACTGTATCGGTAAGTTGAGTCATTAACACAAACACGCTGTTGAACATAATGTGCATGATTAATGACCAACTTCACAGTCATCAACTTACCTCATACAAATGATGCTGTTGTAGTGGACAAGACATTGGCCTTTGAAGATTTTAGCCATGGAATCTGGAACATCTTAGTTAGAATCTACGTCCATAAAGAGAGATGATGAACAGGTTTGCGTTTTCTCAGCTTGGAAAAAAAAAAAGGAAGAATCGAGATAGTTTGTTTTTCATTTTTCAAGTAATGTATAGTGTTTTCGTCCTGTGTATTTGTCTTTGTTTTAGGGTTTGTTTATTGAAGTTAAAGGGTGAATTTCGAGCAAAGGATAAATTGATAGAAGAATCACTTTTTCCATTTTTTTTAACATTGCTTTGACTGATAAATAAACATGGTTTTGGTGAAACGTGGATTAAAATTTGTTGAGTAAAAACCCGTTTAAGCTTACGGATATTTTTTCTTTTCCATTCATTATTTTAATTATTTTTATTGCTTTTCTCGTGTAATTTTTCTCCTCCTCCTAATTTACGATCCCTTTAGTCAACAAATTATTTTTAATCAATATTTTTTTCTTTATTTTTTTCCCGTATTATGGAAATATAATATTTTTTTTAATTAGCATAAGATATTAAATCTTTTCTATCAATTAATTTTGAAGATAACCTACGGAAATATTCGCAATAGGCAACTCAACAATTTAACATCTCAAATTTGTCATTTTATTGAAGAAAAATATTTTACATAATTTCCAATTATGAATATTTAGGAGATTGCATATGCGCCATGTCACTTGACCATAATCCAGAGCAGTGAATATAACATTGCTATATGATCCGGTCAGATAAGTTTTTGGAGCTGATTAGGGGTCTGGTCGGATTGGGTCTGGATCAGATAAAGTGGGTCGGATTTAGTATCGGATTAGTGCGCTAGATACTGATCTGGCTAAGAGGATCAGGATTCAAAGCAACTTAAGACGGGGCCCAATCAGTGGCATCCGAGCAGACGTACCTGGTCGAGAACTTTAGCGGTCGGGGATCACCGGTCGGGAAAGTTTAGTCGGGATAAAGCAGAAGTGTTTTGTCAGATCTCTTCATGAGTGTTCGGTAAGCAATAGGCCTCCCAGGCGGGGTCTCCCGGTCGGGGTCACTCAGAGTGACAGACCCAGGGTGGCCGACCCCGACTAGCCGACCCCGACTGACCGACTGGCCGACCCCGACTAGCCGAGTGGTCGACCCCGACTGGCCGACTGGCCGACCCCGATTGGCTGAGTGGCCGACCCAGAGTGTCCGACCCAGAATGACAGACCCAGGGTGGCCGACCAGAGTGGCCGACCCAGGGTGGCCGACCTAGAGTGAGTGAAGGGTTACAGCAGTAGTAAAGATCATCCGAATTTCCTCATTGTCAGAAGAGGATTTTTGACATAATAATGACCTGACAGAGCCGCCAACATTAATGGGGTCAAAGGGGACAACCTGAACAGACTGTCAGGCGGCTGTGGCAGTCTCACAGAGCAGCTAAGGTTGCCATTAGTTCAGTCTGCCAACTGACCATTCCTTAATGAGATATGACAGCTCTGACAAGGCAGAGAGCTTCCCCCCATATAAACCCCCCTTGGGGCTCCAAAGAGAGGATTGCTGCCATTTTGCAACCACACCACCACTTTGTGAGCCACATTTTGGTCTGAGCCGAGTGACTTGAGCCTTAACCCTATTCGAGCCCGACCCCGACCTCCGAGCTACAGCAGACCGGGTCGTCTTGGTTAGACCGAGTCAGCCGGGCGAGAACTGATCTTCGCTTGTTGACAGGATCAAATTTGGTGTCATCTGTGAGAATCAGCCTGATCGAAAGCGGAAGATGAGTGACTCCAACCGGGTGACCGTGACGCTTTCACAAGAAGACCTCGATTTGCTGGTAGCAGCCAAAGCCCAGAAGCTGGCGGCCGAGCAGAGGATGGCCACCCGCCCCACTCAGGAAGGCCCAGCCGAGCCCACCGCTCGCGTGGGCACTGAAGGAGGGGTTCGCCAGGGGGAGAGCCCCTACTTCCATCAAGCGCTCTTCGACCCGTCTGAGGGTGTGGGACAGTCCGATCCTAGGGAAGTCTCTTCCAACCAAGCAAGAATCAACAA
The DNA here is from genome assembly GCA_024364735.1 of Boesenbergia rotunda. Classification (NCBI taxonomy): domain Eukaryota; kingdom Viridiplantae; phylum Streptophyta; class Magnoliopsida; order Zingiberales; family Zingiberaceae; genus Boesenbergia; species Boesenbergia rotunda. The sequence continues at coordinate 122,787 of JAGFNQ010000176.1, forward strand.
AGGGAAGGCTCTAATTATCCAAGCTCCGACCGAGCGCACTGGATTCTCCTTCTCTAGTCAAGTTCTGCAAGAGTCAGTCCTCAAGCATTTCCGGCTCTTGTCCATTCCGGAATATGAAGGGGTTATAGATCTAGAGGAACACCTGATGAAGTCTGAGGATGAAGCCTTGCTGCATCAGTACACGGATGGTATCAAGTGCCGAGCGTTCCTGACCACCCTGGTAGGTCCCGCTCAGTGCTGGTTCGACAGACTCCCGGAGGGTCTGTGCGAGAGTTGGCCGACTTCAAAAGAACGTCCTACTGAAGTATACCTAACATAAGGAGACTCCCTGAGAACCATATCAAGGGCTTGAATGACTTCTTGAGGCAACGAAACCATGAACTCCTCTGACTCGAAAGGAGAAGTATCTGTCGGATACTGATTCCGGCGATATGCTCACATCATAGTGGAAAAGAGTATTGTCGGCAACCTCGACTAGGAAATGATTAGTTCTAACGAAGCACTTCCTTCCGACAAGGCCGAAATCCGACCGGTATGGACACCTCGAGCCCTTGCTCGATGACTGGAGGCACCGCCAGCGAAGGAGCCTGCTCCCTCTCAGGCTCGGTGATCGTGAGTTGTCGGAGTTCCTCGTTGATCGAAGAGGACGAGGGCGAATCTACTGTTGTGGCAGGCGAAGAGACATCTATAGCTGGATCTTATCGAGGAAAGTCAGGATTGAGCATCGGTCCGAACGACTGCTTACCGGCAAAGGATGCAGCGAAGATACAATCCAGCGGTCATACCCTGGAGTTTCCAGGTCGGCGACCGTGTATGGAAGAGAGTCAAACCGGTCGAGGAGGTGAGCAAGCTGAAGCCCCCAATGGGAGAACTCTTCCTGGTGATCGAGAAGTTGGGGACGGGAGTCTATTATTTGCAAGATGCCCAAGGAAAGACGCTGAGAAGGTCTTGGAGCGCAACACACTTAAAATTTTATCGTGAGGAAAGGTGAGTTGAGTGACCCTTGTAATTGTATCATGTGAATATGATAGTGGAACTCAGGGCACCCAGAAGACAGTTCTTGCAGGTTACAAGTGGGCATGCTCCCACGCACCCACCGGACTCGGCATCGATCGAGCGTGACGCTCCACGTTCGGTCAGGCCCCGCCTGGCGTGGCGCTCCACGCTTGGTCAGGGTAAGCCAAACGGTGCCCAGACTCTTGCTCTTACAAGTTATAAGTGTTAGTGATATGAGAGAAGTGTCCTAAGGCAATCGCCTTATGATTGTAATCATTTATTTTAATAAATGAATATTCACTATTTGAGTATACATAATTATTTGATTAAGATCTTAAGCTCATTTACTGAATGTCCGCAATACAATTCACAGCATGAGAGAATTTGTGATGAATTCACAACTAGTGATTATCTCTACATGTGCAATTGTGAAGTATTGAAATTGTCCCTAGTCGATGAATTGATAAAGACAGACACTATCAATTCTGTTGAGACTAGCATGAGTTATTCTCTAATCAGCTGATTCTCACTGGCTGGTGACATTGAGATGTCCGGAGATAAACATGAATGCTAGTTAAGGGAACTAGTTCATTGGAGTGACTGACTGTAAAACTTCATATGGTAGTCTACATATAGATATGTTAGTAAAGTTCTTACTGCAGCTTAAGTGCGATGTTCCTTTGACTTGCGGTGTTCAAGTCATTTTGGTCATGGAGACTTATACTTTGACATCTTAAGCAAGCATCTCCAAGGAGGTGTGGACCCAGGATGATTGGGTATAAGTCGAAGTGCCCGAAGATGTTTGAACAGCCTACAAAGGATTCACCACTCCTTGCGAGGAGATGTATACCTGAGGCCTATCGTTGGATTGTTACTCGAAGCCTCTGGCCAGAGCATGACATGTTCAGAGTATGAATCTCTTAAATACATGAGAGTAATTAGAATCCATAGGACGAGGAAACGCTACTTGGGCTAGGTGTGACGTAGTCAGTCTAGTGGGGACTGACACACATAGACCATGTTCTGAACCAAGTGGGTATAAGATGGTGAAGGGAATGGGGCACGATTCATTATAGCTGCTGAAGGGTTTCAGAATCATTTCTGAGGTCAACCGTTGATCTTTCAATTAATTGGGGATCATGATGTACTACTAGGCGCCACTCATGATTGTTCTATAATTAATTAGTTAATTATAGACGACCAACATAAATTGAAAGCCTATTTGGTCACACGCATAACGAGTAATTCGAAGGATTTAAAACGAGTTGAGAATTGAATTCTCTAATCGAGATAGACTATTTTTGGTAAGTCCAAACAATAGTCAAAACTGAATTTATTTCAGATGCATCGGAAGCATAGAATGACTAAGTCTTTTAAAGACTTAATGGGTGAATTAAATAAGTTTAATTCATTAAGGGATTTGATCCAATTAGGGTTAGATGGGCCGGCCAAGGAAGGGGCCTCCTCTCTTCTTGTCATGGCCGGCCACCACCATAAGAGGATAATGCTATTTTGGTTTGTTTTATAAAATAGACCAAAGGTTGGTTTATTTTATAAAAGGTTATATAAATGTTTTATAAATTTTTATATAATGAACAATGAGTTGGTTTGTTTAATAAAATTTATATAATGAACCAATGGTTGGTTTGTTTTATAAATTTTTATATAATGAACCAATGGTTGGTTTGTTTTATAAATTTTATATAATCATGTCAAAAGAAAGAGAGCCTTGATTATGGATTGATTGAGAAATTATTCCATAATCAAGAAGAAGAAGCTTGATCATGAGAGCCTTGATTATGGATTGATTGAGAAATTATTCCATAATCAAGGAGAGGTTTGCTTGGGAATTAAGTGTTGGGACCGGGTGCATGTTGACATGGATACGGGTTCGTAATTTTAAAATTTAATTACGTGCAGCGGAAGGTTTAGCATAAATAATTTCTCAAATTATTTTAACCACGTATCTAGCATGCAACCTTATGTTGTGGAGACATGATCATGCATTTAAAATTTTACAGAAAGTAAACTAATTTACTTAATACCTCGCGTAACTCGTAGAAAGGGACGAGATCCAACCGTAGCGTCCCTTGGAAGCTCCGCCTCTATTCGCGTCCACGCCGAGTTTTCTTCGGGATGACTTCGCAAAGCCACGAGTTTCGTGCCGATAAGAACTACTAGATTCTCCAAAGGCACGACAAGAATACCAAGAGAGAGATGAAAAACTAACTACCAAACGAAGAACGGAATCAAGATTCCGGGAGGAAGGAAGGAGTCGCGCCCGCTTTCTTCTTCTTCTTCAGCCTCTTCTCGGTGGAGGAAGCTCACGGCAACCATAGGGAGGGCCTCTAGGGCCGGCGCCACTAGAGGAGGGAGAGGGAGAGAAGGAAAGAGAGAGAGGCTAGGCAAGAATCCTTGATCTCTTAGATTAATCTCCAAGCCTTGCCTTGGTACCTTTATATAGTAGCCTCTTAATCGCCAAGTCTCCTCTTAACGGAATAAATTTTTCATAAGAAATTTATCTTATAAATTTTTCTATGAATTATTCCGTTATACCAAGTTTTTATTATAACTTAATTTATAATAAAAACAACCATGTCTCCCCTTTTATTATGGAAAGAAATTTCTTTATATAAATTTCTTTATCATGGTAAATCAATCCATTATTGATTTATAAAATAAAATAAAATAAATCAATCCAAGGTTTATTTTAATTTCCATGAAAATAAATTATGTTATATAAATTTCTTTATCCATAATTTTATAAAACAAACCGCGCTCGGTTTATTTTATAATTTGAACCAAACAATTTGGTTCTCCCCTTTTATTGTGGCCGGCCAAACAAAGAGGGTGGGGACCCTCTTTGGCCGGCCAAACCCAAGCCGAAACCGTACGAATTAAACTCATTTAATTCGTCCAATATGTCTTCAAAAGACTTAGCCATTTTATGCTTCCGATGCGTCTCTGAAAAATTCATATTCGACTTATCTCTCTTGATCGGAAAATCCAATTTTCAACTCGTTTTAAATCCCTCGGATTACTCGTAGTGCGTGTGACTAAATAGGCTTTCGATTTATGTTGGCCGTCTATAATTAACCAATTATAGAACGATCATGAGTGGCACCTAGTAGTACATCATGATCCCCAATTAATCGAAAGATCAACGGTTGACCTTAGAAATTATTCTGAAACCCTTCAGCAGCTCTAATGAATCGTGCCTCATTCCCTTCACCATCTTATACCCACTTGGTTCAAGACATGGTCTATGTGTGTCAGTCCCCACTAGGCTGACTACGTCACACCTAGCCCAAGTAATGTCTTTCTCGTCCAACGGATTCTAATTACTCTCATGTCTTTAAGAGATTCATACTCTGAACATGTCATGCTCTGGCCAGAGGCTTCGAGTAACAATCCGACGATAGGCCTTGGGTATACATCTCCTCGCAAGGAGTGGTGAATCCTTTGTAGGCTGTTCAAACATCTTCGGGCACTTCGGCTTATACCCAACCATCCTGGGTCCACACCTCCTTGGAGATGCTTGCTTAAGATGTCAAAGTATAAGTCTCCATGACCAAGATAACTTGAACACCGCAAGTCAAAGGAACATCGCACTTACACTGCAGTAAGAACTTCACTGACATGTCTATATGTAGACTACCATATGAAGTTTTACAGCCAGTCACTCCAATGAACTACTTCCCTTAACTAGCATTCATGTTTATCTCCGGACATCCCAATGTCACCAGCTAGTGAGAATCAGCTGATTAGAGAATAACTCATGCTAGTCTCAACAGAATTGAAAGTGTCCGTATTTATCAATTCATCGACTAGGGACAATTTCAATACTTCACAATTGCACATGTAGAGATAATCACTAGTTGTGAATTCATCATAAATTCTCTCATGCTGTGAATTGTATTGCGGACATTCAGTAAATGAGTTTAAGATCTTAATCAAATATACGAACATGTATACTCAAATAGTGAATATTCATTTATTAAAGTAAATGATTACAATCATAAGGCGATTGCCTTAGGACACTTCTCTCATATTACTAACATTAAGAAACCTCTCCCTATATAAAGGACCCAAGGGGTGCCATGGAAGAGGATCTATCCAAGAATTGCTTGGGCTCTCTCCTCTTCTTCTCTCCCTCTCTCTTGGCCGGCCATAGGCCTTCCTTCTTTCTTCTTGCCGTGAGCACAAGGAGAAGCATCAAGGCGACGAAGTTCTTCCTTGCGACGATCTTCCTCTTCGGTCAACCTTGGTGGTGAGTCTTTCGATTTGATTACTCTCTCGGTTTTCGTCGTGTTCACGGAGAATCTAGTAGTTCTCGTGAACACGAAACTCGTGGCTTAGCGAAGTCATCCCGACGATACTCGGCGTGGATACGAATAGAGGCGGAGCTTTCAAGGGACGCTAACGGTTGGATCTCGCCCCTTCTTCCAAGTTACGCAAGGTAATTCGTAGAGTAATTTCCTTTTCTGCAAAAATTTTATATTGCGATTATGTGAACACATTGCATGCTTAGGATATGTGTTAGAATAATTTAGGAAATTATTCATGCTTTTGTTTCCGCTACATGTAATTACGTAACAATTACAATACGTGTCCGCGTCGGCATGCACCCGGTCCCAACAGTGGTATCAGAGCCGGTTAGTGTTCGACATAATCATATAATTGTTTTGCGGAAAACTTTGTCATGATCTTAATTTTGAAAATTTTTCCAATTATGGAAACTTTCCAATTATGGTAAATTTTAGATTTAGGAATTTCAAAGTTTGGAAATCCTCATGAAATTCCGCAAACTTTTGAAATATCTCTGTTTCTGAAATTTTATGATAATTGTGAAAACTTTCCATTTTTGGAAACTTTCCAAATTTGAAAATTTTCCAATTTTGGAAATACGTATGTTTTCTTTGTACCAGAAACTTACAATAATTCTGAAAACCTTTTAATTTTGGAAACTTTCCATTTATGGAAAGCTCGTAATTTTGGGCACTTTCTTTTCATGAAAGTCTAGACATTTTATGGAAACATTAATTGACAATTAAATTCAAATTGATTTTTAAATTATTAACAAAATTCTTTACTTTGGGGAGTGCCTCGGGGAACCACCCAAATTAAAGTTAGTTGTTATAATTTAATTTCCTATTTTGAATATGAATTGTTAAAATTGATTTGGGTAGGCCTCGGGGAGCCATCCAAATTATATTATTAACAAGTTCTTTAATTGTCAAGTTTAATTTGGTTATGCCTCGGGGAGCAGGCCAAATTAGATTTACAACAAATTTCTTTTCTTTGGAGAGTGCCTCAGGGAGCCACCCAACGTAAATAATTTGTTGTAATTAATTATCCATAAATAAAATATGTGATCAAATCTTGGAAAATTTTGAGGTGATTCTCAAACGATAATTTCCTTATTTGATTTATGAGGTGATGCTCTTACATATTGTTGTCTCCAAAATTAATTAGGAAAATTGTTTCCTATAGAGTTTATTTCCTTAAATAAGATTTTCATGAAAATAATATGTGGTTGAATTAAGGGAATCTGTCTCTTAATTTAATAAGATTTGATTTAGAGAAATCAAAGTCTTAAACATATTATTTCCGAAATTGATTATGACAATTTAGGAAATTGTTTCCCAAAACAATTCCTTGAATAAAGTATGAAATTAGAATTAGGAAATCCAGTTCCTAATTCAATTAATGAGACTTGATAAATTAAGTCACATACATATTTTATTAAGGAAATCGTTAGTACATGACATAATTATATGTTATGAATGTGCTTAGAAAAGAAAGGATGAGACCCAAAATCCCTTACAAAATATTAAGGCCAACACCTTCCATTAATATGGTTAGAACCGGAGTTTTGTTTCTCGTTTGGGTTGATGGACACATCCATGCCCGGCTTGAACCTCAACATGTTCAAACCATGGAATTAGTTTATGATTGATATAGTTGGAGTCAGAGGTCAATCCTTAGTTTTGGTTGTTGGACACATCCAAGTCTGACTAAACGATTGAATGAGCTCCAACCATATTAAAACTATTTCTTGATTAATGGGTCAGCCTTAAGCTTGGAGCATCGATTTGTTGTGTCACAGCCAAGGTCGATGTAAAGAGAGGTGCAGTTGGGTGCTATGTATATTGTTGCATACTTGTTAATGAGTTAACAACCCAATGATTTATGCAAACATTCAATTAGTTGATAGCATAAAGTGGTAGTTACATATATGTGATATGTAATCGGTATAATTACCTACCTTCATAGCTAAAAATAACTTGATGGCCACAGTCATGGTTGTTCTTATCTATGGTTGGATATCAACCTATTTGAAGATGTTCCTACGATCTCCCGAATTGATAAAAAGGGTTATTCAATTCGAAAAATAAATAGGATTTAATTAATGTATGTTGATGCATTCTTTATCATTCTTCTCACATAAGCTCAATTTGTATTTCTAGGATAATCACTCGATCATGTCTTCTCTGAATTTGCATTCCATTTTGGACACCAATAAGCTGACTGGGCCAAACTTTATAGACTGGCTTCGAAACCTGAGGATAGTCCTCAAGGCAGAAGCTTGCTTATGTCCTTGAAGAACAACTTCCCAACCATCCTCCTGAAGATGCAACTCCAGACCAGCTAGTGGCCTATCAGAAACATGTGACCGATTCTGAACTTGCGAGTTGCATCATGCTAGCCTCTATGGTACCTGAGTTGCAAAAGCAGCATGAGCATATGGATGCTTATACCATCATCTTCCATCTTCATGAGTTGTTTGAAGAGCAGGCGAGATCCGAAAGGTTCGAAGTCTCCAGACTCCTCTTCACCACTAAGATGCAGGAAGGCACTTCTGCCTCACAGTTTGTGTTAAAGATGTTGGGGTACATTGAGCGATTGAGCACACTCGGTTTTGCAATGGATCACGAACTAAGTATTAACTTAATTCTGCATTGTTTGCCCAAGAGTTGCTCACAGTTTGTGATGAACTATCGGATGAACAAACTGGAAACTACCATTCCTGAGTTGCTTAACCTGCTGAAGACTGTAGAGCCTTCTGTAAAGCAGGATCAGAAGACGGTACTGTTAGTTGGTTCCTCAAAGAAAGGCTCTAAGAGAAAGCCCCAAGAGTAAAAGAAGAATAGAATAAGGAAAGAAGAAAAAAGGCCAAAAAGNTAATTTCCATAAAAGAATAAATTTCTATAAATTTTTTATATAAATTTCTTTATACAAAAATTTATTTATCCATAATTTATAAAACAAATCGCGCTAGATTTTTTTATTAATTAAACCAATTAAATTGGTTTATCCCCTTTTTAATGGCCGGCCAAACCAAGCCGTTTCCATCGCGAATTAAACTCATTTAATTCGCCCAATAAGCCTTCAAAAGACTTAGCCATTTTAGCTTCCATTGCGCCTCTGATTAACTCAGATTCGACTTATTTCTCTTGATGGAAAATCCAATTTTCAACTCGTTTTAAATCCCTCGGATTACTCGTAGTGCGTGTGACTAAATAGGCTTTCGATTTATGTTGGCCGTCTATAATCAACTAATTATAGAACGATCATGAGTGGCACCTAGTAGTACATCATGACCCCCAATTAATCGAAAGATCAACGGTTGACCTCAGAAGTAATTCTGAAACCCTTCAGCAGCTCTAATGAATCATGCCCCATTCCGTTCACTATCTTATACCCAATTGGTTCAGGACACGGTCTATTTGTGTCAGTCCCCACTAGGCTGACTACGTCACACCTAGGCCCAAGTAGTGTCTTTCTCGTCCTTTGGATTTCTAATTACTCTCATGTATTTAAGAGACTCAGACTCTAAAGATGATATACTCTGGCCAGAGGTTTTGAGTAACAATCCGACGATAGACCTGGGTAATACATCTCTCGCAAGGAGTGGTGAATCCTTTGTAGGCTGTTCAAACATCTCGGGCACTTCGACTTATACCCAATCATCCTGGGTCCACACCTTCTTGGAGATGCTTGCTTAAGATGTTAAAGTATAAGTCTCCATGACCAAGATGACTTGAACACCGCAAGTCAAAGGAACATCGCACATAAGCTGCAGTAAGAACTTCATTGACATATCTATATAGATAACCATATGAAGTTTTACAGCTAGTCACTCCAATGAACTAGTTCCCTTAACTAGCACCCATGTTTATCTCCGGACATCCCAATGTCACCAGCCAGTGAGAATCAGCTGATTAGAGAATAACCCATGCTAGTCTCAACAGAATTGATAGTGTTCGTTTTTATCAATTCATCGACTAGGGATTTTTCAATACTTCACAATTGCACATTTAGAGATAATCACTAGTTGTGATCCCATCACAAATTCTCTTATGCTGTGAATTGTATTGCGGACATTCAGTAGATGAGTTTAAGATCCCAATCAAATACACAAACATGTATACTCAAATAGTGAATTATCATTTATTAAAATAAATGTTTACAATCATAAGGCGATTTCCTTAGGACACTTCTCTCATATCACTAACAAACTCCCACTTGGCCTAATGTCAATCGCTACGGTATCCAATACCACAGGCTCTAACATGACCCTCAAACTTGTTCTGAGGCAAGGCCTTAGTTAAAGGATCCGCTAATTCCTTTCAGTGGGAATTTTTCAATTTGTATATCATTCCTACTTATAATCTCTCTATCAGATGATAGCGGCGAAGCACGTGTTTGGATCGCTGATGAGACCTTGGTTCTTTGCTTGTGCAATAGCTCCATTGTTGTCGCAGTAAACGGCACTGCTTCATCAATGGTTGGAACCACGCCAAGTTCGGAGACAAACTTCTTGATCCAGACTGCTTCTTTGCTGCTTCCGAAGCTGCGATATACTCCGCTTCCGTGGTAGAATCCGCTACGGTGTCTTGTTTGGAACTTTCCAACTTACTGCGCCTCCATTCAAAGTAAATACGTATCCAGACTGCGATTTGGAGTCATCCTTATCTGTCTGGAAACTGGCATCTGTATACCCCACGTATTACCATATCTCCTTCTCCATATATTAGGAACACATCCTTAGTTCTTCTTAAGTACTTAAGGATTGTCTTGACAGCCGCCCAATGATCCATTCCTGGATCCGACTGGTATCTGCTTGTGACGCTCAAAGCATACGATACATCGGGCCTAGTACATAACATAGCATACATGATAGATCCTATCGCGGATGCATAAGGAATCTTATTCATGCAAATCCTCTCGTCTTCTGTGCGCGGACACATAGACTTTGAAAGGTTGATCCCATGCCTGATGGGAAGGTAACCTTTCTTGGATTCCGACATGCTAAACCTTTTTAGCACTCGGTCTATATATGTAGACTGCGAAAGACCAAGCAACCGTTTTGATCTATCTCTATAGATTCTAATCCCAAGGATATAGGTTGCTTCTCCCAGGTCTTTCATGGAGAAAGTTTTGGACAACCAAATTTTAACTGTCTGTAAAACTGATATATCGTTTCCTATAAGTAATATGTCATCGACATATAATACTAGGAATACGACTGCACTCCCACTAACCTTCTTGTACACACAAGGTTCGTCAGGATTTTGTGAGAAATCAAACTCTTTGATTGTCTCATCAAAACGGATGTTCCAGCTCCTAGATGCTTGCTTCAGTCCATATATGGATTTCGAAGCTTGCATACTTTGGTTTTATCAACCGATGTGAACCTTCAGGTTGTATCATGTATACATCCTCAAGAGGTTTCCATTAAGGAAAGCCGTTTTCACATCCATTTGCATATCTCATAATCATAATGAGCTGCTATGGCTAGGAGCATCCGAATGGATTTAAGCATAGCTACTGGCGAATAGGTTTCGTCATAATCAATTCCTTGTTTCTGACGATATCCTTTTGCCACTAATCTAGCCTTAAAGGTAACAACATTACCTTCCATGTCGGTTTTCTTCTTGAAACCCACTTGCACCCTATGGGCTTAATCCCTTCAGGTGGGTTAACCAAGTCCCATACTTGGTTTTCGTACATGGAATCCATTTCCGACTTCATGGCTTCAAGCCATTTGTCCCTTTCTGAACATTTCAGAACTCTTCATAACTGATAGGTTCGTCATCGCTTATGAGTAACACGTCGTTCGATTCACTTATGAGAAATCTGTATCTCTCTGGAATATTGCGTGTCCTATCAGATCTACGAAGAGGTGGTGTTGTTTTAGGTTCAACTGATAGCTCATCATTATGAGTTATTGGTTGTGGGTCTAGACTAGGTGTCTCTGTAATGTCTATTGGAGTTTCTTGAACTTCATCAAGTTCAATGCCACTCCCACTGTTTTCTTGTAAAAGAAACTCTTTTTCCAGAAATACAGCATGCCTTGAAACAAACACCTTTTGTTCCAAGGGATGATAGAATTGGTAACCCTTCGTTTCCTTAGGGTATCCAATAAATAGACATTTATCAGACTTAGCATCCAATTTGTCTGATACAGTCCGCTTCACATAAGCGGGACAACCCCATATCTTAAGGTGAGTTAAGTGAGGTTTCTTACTATTCCATGTCTCATATGGAGTAGTAGAGACTACCTTGGTCGGGACTCTGTTTAGCAAGTAAACAGCTGTCTTATGTGCATAGCCCCAAAAGGATTTTGGAAGAGTTGCATGATTCATCATCGACCTAACCATGTCCATCAAGGTTCGGTTGCGCCTCTCAGATACACCATTATGCTATGGTGTATACGGCGGAGTCCATTGGGACAATATCCCATTGTCCCTAAGATAATCTTGAAACTCTTGACTTAAGTATTCACCACCCCGATCGGATCGAAGTATCTTAATACTTTTGCCAAGCTGTTTCTCTACTTCATTTCTGAACTCTTTGAATTTCTCAAAGGCTTCAGATTTGTGTTTCATCATGAACACATACCCGAATCGTGAGTGATCATCAATGAAGGTGATGAATAGCTATAGCCTCCTTGTGCAAGAGTTGACATTGGTCCACATACATCAGTATGTATTAGACCAAGCAATTCTCCCACTGGATTACCTTTTTCGGAAAAGGGTAATTTGGTCATCTTGCCTTTTAAGCATGATTCGCATGTATCAAATGAACCGGGTTCAAATGATTCTAGAATTCCACATCGGTGTAATTCGGTCATGCGTTTCTTACTTACATGGCCAAGACGGCAATGCCAAGTGTAGGAGTCTATTCGATTATCTATTCTAGCACATTTGTTGCTAACTTCGATATTGAAAACGTCACTGGATAAATCTAACGTGTAGATGCCATTGCACAAAGTTCCATTCCCATAAAGAACGCCATTTAAAGTTATGTAACAACAATTGTTACTAAAAGTTAAATGATAACCCTTTTCATTTAAGCATGAAATAGATACAATGTTCTTTATTAACGAAGGAACGAAATAACAATTATCCAATTCTAAGACACGTCCAGTGGGGAGCTTTAGCAAATATGTTCCGATGGCAACAGCAGCAATCTTTGCTCCGTTTCCAACTCGCAAATTCGCTTCTCCTTTGACGAGTCTTCTTCTATTCCTTAGCCCCAGTATGTCATTACATATATGTGAGCTACACCCAGTATCAAGTACCCAAGTGTTTGAGGAAATAGAGTGACATTCAATAACGAAGATACTTGAAGAGGATGGGGCATCGGATGCCTTCTCTTTCAAGGACTCAAGATAAATCTTGCAGTTTCTTCGCAAGTGACCCTCCTTGCCACAGTGATGGCAAGTGCCTTTTAGGGTATTTTCAGTCTTTTTGGCCTTTTTCTCCTTTCCCTTATTCTGTTCTTTGGCCTTCCTCTTAGAACCTTTCTTCGAGGAACCAACTAACAGTACCGTCTTTAGATCCTGCTTCACAGAAGGCTTTAAAGTCTTCAGCAGGTTGAGCAACTCAGGAAACTGGTCTGGAGTTGCACTTTCGGAGGACGGTTGGGAAGTTGATCTTCAAGGACATTAGCAAGCTTCTTTGCCTTGAGGACTATCCTCAGGTTTCGAAGCCAGTCATGAAGTTCGGCCCGGTCAGTTTATTGGTGTCCAAAATGGAACGCAAGTTTAGAGAAGACACGATCGAGTGATTAACCTAGAAATACAAATTGAGTTTATGTGAGAAGAATGATTAAAGAATGTATCATTATACATTAATAAAAATCCTATTTATTTTTCAAATTGAATAACCCTTTTTATCAATTCGGGAGATCGTAGGAACATCACCAAATAGGTTGATATCCAACCATAGATAAGAACCACCATGGCTGTGGCCATCAAGTTTTTCTTAGCTATGAAGGTAGATAATTATACCGATTACATATCACATATATGTAACTATCATATTATGCTATCAACTAATTGAATGTTTGCATAAATCATTGGGTTGTTAACTCATTAACAAGTATGCGACATTATACATAGCACCCAACTGCACCTCTCTTTACATCGACCTTGGCTATGGCACAACAAATCGATGCTCCAAGCTTAAGGCTGACCCATTAATCAAGAAATAGTTTTAATATGGTTGAAGCTCATTCAACCGTTTAGTCAGGCTTGGATGTGTCCAATAACCATAACTAAGGATTGACATCTGACTCCAACTATATTAATCATAAACTAATTCCATGGTTTGAACATGTTGAGGTTCAAGCTGGGCATGGATGTGTCCATCAACCCAAACGAGAAATAAAACTCCAATTCTAACCATATTAATGGAAGGTGTTAGCCTTAATATTTTGTAAGGGGTTTTGGGTCTCATCTTTTCTAAGCACATTCATGACATATGATTATGTCATGACTAACGATTTCCTTAATAAAGTATGTATGTGACTTAATTTATCAAGTCTCATGAATTGAATTAGGAATCGGATTTCCTCATTCTAATTTCATACTTTATTAAAGGAATTGTTTTGGGAAACAATTTCCTAAATTATCATAATCAATTTCGGAAATAATATGTTTAAGACTTTGATTTCTCTAAATCAAATCTTATTAAATTAAGAGGCAATTCCCTTAATTCAACGACATATTATTTTCATGAAAATCTCAATTAAGAAAACTCTATAGGAAACATTTTCCTAATTAATTTTGGAGACAACAACATGTAAGAGCATCACCTCTTAAATCATGTTTTATTCATGGATTTAATTAATTACAACAAATCATTTTCTAAGGGTGGCTCCCCGAGGCTCAGATACCCAAAGAAAAGTAATTTGTCGTAAATCCAATTTGGTCCGTTCGGAAGCGCAACCAAATCAAACATGACAATTTCATTTAAAATTGGGAAATTAAATTACAACAACTAACTTTAAATTGGACGGCTCCCCGAGGCTCAATCCAAAATAAAGAATTTTGTTATAATTTAAAGCCAATTCGAATTTAATTGTCAACTAATTATCCATAAATTTGTCTAGACTTTTTCAAAAGAAAATGCCCAAAATTGCGAGGTTTCATAATAGATTTTCAGAATGATTGTAAGTTTTTGGTACAAAGAAAACTTACATATTTCTAAAATTAGAAAATTTCTAAAATTAGAATAATTTCTAAAATTGGAAAGTTTCCAAAGATGGGAAGTTTTCACAATTATTATAAAATTTCAGAAACTAGAAAATTTCAAAAGTTTGCGAAATTTCATGAGGATTTCCAAACTTTGAAATTCCTAAATCTAAAATTTATCATAATTGGAAAGTTTCCATAATTGAAAAATTTTCCAAAATTGAGATCATGACAAAGTGTTCCGCAAAACAATTATATGATTATGTCGAACACTAACCGGCTCTGATACCACTGTTGGGACCGGGTGCATGTCGACAAGGATACGGGTTCGTAAAATTTTAAATTTTTACGTGCAGCGGAAGAATTAGCATAAAATAATTTCTTAAATTATTTTAACCACGTATCTAGCATGCAACCTTATGGTGTGTGGACATAATCATAAAATAAAACTTTTGCGGAAAAGTAAACTAATTTACATTATACCTCTCGTAACTCGAAGTAAGGGACGAGATCCAACCGTAGCGTCCCTTGGAAGCTCCGCCTCTATTCGCGTCCACGCCGAGTTCTCTTCGGGATGACTTTGCAAAGCCACGAGTTTTGTGCCAACGAGAACTACTAGATTCTCGGAAGGCACAACTAGAAGAACAAGAGAAAAGATAGGAAACTAACCAAAAGGAAACGGAATCTAAATTCCGGGAAGGAGGGAGATCAAATCCGCTTCTTCTTCTTCTTGGTTGGCTTCTCATTGGTGTTGTTGGCTCACGGCAACCACATGGAGAAGATGGAGTGCCGACCCTAGGGTTTGCAAAGGGGCGCCGGCCCTAAGATACCCTAAGGGGCGCCGGCCCTATGGGGGAAGAGAGAAGAGAGAATAAGAGAGAGAGGGAGAGAAATAAATCTCTTGATAGCTCTATCGATTGGGAATCCAAGGCTTGCCTTTGGTTCCTTTTTATAGTGGCCTCTCCCTTGCCAAGTCTCTCTTATAACGGAATTAACGGAATTAGTTATCATAAGAAATTTATCTTATAAAATTTCTTATGACTTATTCCGTTATGCCTAGTTTTATTATAACTAACTTTATAATAAAACAAATTCTCTTAACGGAATTTTCATAACAAATTTATCCTATAAATTCTCTTCTGAATTATTCCATTTAAACCAAGTTTTATTATAACTAACTTTATAATAAAACAAATATATCTCTCCTTTTATTATGGAATAAATTTTACAAGAAATTTATAAACTTTCTTATTATGGAAAAATCAATTCATAATTGATTTTATACAATTAAAATAAACCATTCCATGGATCATTTTAATTTCCATAAAAGAATAAATTTCTATAAATTTATTTATATAAATTTCTTTATACAAAAATTTATTTATCCATAATTTATAAAACAAATCGCGCTAGATTTATTTTATTAATTAAACCAATTAAATTGGTTTATCCCCTTTTTAATGGCCGGCCAAACCAAGAGGGTGGACACCCTCTTTGGCCGGCCAAACCAAGCCGTTTCCATCGCGAATTAAACTCATTTAATTCGCCCAATAAGCCTTCAAAAGACTTAGCCAATTTTAGCTTCCGTTGCGCCTCTGATTAACTCAGATTCGACTTATTTCTCTTGATTGGAAAATCCAATTTTCAACTTGTTTTAAATCCCTCGGATTACTCGTAGTGCGTGTGACTAAATAGGCTTTCGATTTATGTTGGCCGTCTATAATCAACTAATTATAGAACGATCATGAGTGGCACCTAGTAGTACATCATGACCCCCAATTAATCGAAAGATCAACGGTTGACCTCAGAAGTAATTCTGAAACCCTTCAGCAGCTCTAATGAATCGTGCCCCATTCCGTTCACCATCTTATACCCACTTGGTTCAGGACACGGTCTATTTGTGTTAGTCCCCACTAGGCTGACTACGTCACACCTAGCCCAAGTAGTGTCTTTCTCGTCCTTTGGATTTCTAATTACTCTCATGTATTTAAGAGACTCGCACTCTAAACATGATATACTCTGGCCAGAGGTTTTGAGTAACAATCCGACGATAGGCCTGGGTATACATGTCCTCGCAAGGAGTGGTGAATCTTTTGTAGGCTGTTCAAACATCTTCGGGCACTTCGACTTATATCCAATCATCCTGGGTCCACACCTTCTTGGAGATGCTTGCTTAAGATGTTAAAGTATAAGTCTCCATGACCAAGATGACTTGAACACCGCAAGTCAAAGGAACATCGCACTTAAGCTGCAGTAAGAACTTCATTGACATATCTATATAGATAACCATATGAAGTCGTACAGCTAGTCACTCCAATGAACTAGTTCCCTTAACTAGCATCCATATTTATCTCCGGACATCCCAATGTCACCAGCCAGTGAGAATCAGCTGATTAGAGAATAACCCATGCTAGTCTCAACAGAATTGATAGTGTCCGTTTTTATCAATTCATCGACTAGGGATATTTTCAATACCTCACAATTGCACATGTAGAGATAATCACCAGTTATGATCCCATCACAAATTCTCTTATGCTGTGAATTGTATTGCAGACATTCAGTAGATGAGTTTAAGATCCCAATCAAATACACTAACATGTATACTCAAATAGTGAATTATCATTTATTAAGATAAATGTTTACAATCATAAGGCGATTGCCTTAGGACACTTCTCTCATATCACTAACAGGGACATTACAAGAACCATTGCCCAGACTGGAAAAAGGCTCGATCCACAACGCCGACTACGGTAAAGGAGGTAACAAAAATTAATTTTCGCAATAATTTTCAATATCCTAAAAAATTAGATCTTCCTGCTAAATTAGATTATTTGCATAATGAGTTAAGTATATTGCATGACAAATTAGTTACTATTGGATCTAACATAGATATTAGTAAAACATCAAATATTAATTCGTTAATCCGTAATATTAATGCTATGATTTTTGAAATTAATGATAATATTTCAATTAATAAATTTTCTAATAATTCTGATAACATAGCAATGAAACGTTAATTAATTATTACTGATAATTTTAATAATTCTAATAAAAATAGTGTTGATAATACTAATATTTCTAATGATAATGTTGATAATTATACTGAAGAGCATACTAGTAACTCTCAAGATAATATTGAAGATAACACTCTAGATAACATTAGATATAATACTAAAGATAATATTGATAATAATGTTCAATCCATTTCTGAAAATAATATTCAGGATAATAATCTATACTTAATTGACAATTCTATTACTTTTGAATATAATGATACAACTTTAATTAATAATTTTGAAAATTATTCTACCTATTGTAAAGATAATGATACAATTTTAGATTCTGAATTCAACCTTGAAGATGAAATAATATAATTCTGAAGATAAAGAAGAATTCATTAAAATTGAAGCTATAATTAAAAAGGTTATAAGAATTCAAATAAATCAGATGTATTAAGTAAAATTAAGAACATAAAAATAAAAGAAATAGTAGGTGAATCAGAGTTTTTTGAATTAATGGAAATGATGCAATTAGACCCAAAATTATTATTCAAATTTTAAAAACTTTACTCTTAACTAAATTCAAACTCAAATCTTAAAAACATTAATCTTAATTAAAATTTATATTTAATTTTTATTAAAATTAATTTTATTCATAACATCTTAATTAATTCTTAATAATTTAAACTCTTAATTAATTCTTAATAATTTAAACACTTAATTAATTCTTAATAATCTAAACTCTTAATTAATTTTTAATAATTTAAACTCTTAATTAATTCTTAATAATTTAAACCCTAATTAATTCTTAATAATTTAACCATTAATTAATTCTTAATAATTTCCTTAATAATTTTTTAAATTAATTCTTAATTTCAATTTTAATTAATTCTTAATAATTTCAATCATAATTAATTCTTAACAATTTCAACCTTAATTAATTCTTAATAATTTCAACTTTAATTAATTCTTAACAATTTATCCTTTAATTAATTCTTAACTAATTAATTCACAATAACTCAAAACTTAATTAATCCTTAATAACTTAAATTTTAACTAACTCTTTACAACTTAAATCCTTTTTAAACAACTTAAATATTAAATCTTAATTAATTAATAATTCAATAACAATCATTAATTCAACAAAATCCATTAACTAAATTCCAATTAATTACCATCAGATATGAAATTAAATAAAATTCTACTCAACTAGAACAATCAACTAAATAACAACAAATATGTTAAAGTGTGTTGACATATTCGTGGGTTCACACGACCTGTATCAAATCAAGAATTTGATACTTTATTAGAAACTTAAATAAAATATTTTGACTTGATTGACTCATGCATAAATGTCATGTCCATGCATCTGCTTTTCTCTTCTTATATATTTTCCATGTCATTCATGTTTATGTTTCTGCATAATTTAGAATGAATAGATAGGGAAAAAATTGGTTAATACTTGTCTAACCTAGTAGTAGGATAGGGCGAGATGATAGTACGTTAGGGATCTAGCCGAAGCTACCTCACCACATCCTAGACTAGATAGACCAAAGTTTTTCAAAAACTAAATTAAAAACATTCTCTCTTTAAAAGGCTTTGTCTAAGGAAAGGGTTGATGATACAATAAGGCTACGGCCAATGAAGGCCTCTGTGCCTTGCCAAGACCTAGAAGCCAATTATTGAAAAATACTTTTAAGCTACTAGTTGATTAAACTTGAATCTAACTCAAGGTCAAACAATCTATAAATTAAATTGAGAAAAATTATTCAAGCATCTCACAAACACCTATAAGGCAACCGTGCTTGCTTGTATTGTGACACTTAGAATGGGTGAGATGTTAAGGACTAATTAATCGACAAATGCTTTTCAAAATATTTTCAAAATCTTTAGGATATGTTCGTAAAAATTTATTTTCAAAATAATGTTTAAACATAATAATGTTTTAATGAATTTCATGCTTGATTGGGTGTTTATTTATAAGTACATTTTCAAAAATTATATGTTTTCGAAAGTTGTTTGACCTACACTTAGACACAAACCTTTTAGGTCAACGCTAAAGTCCCTTAAGACACATAGGTAGAGGTCCTTGTAGTTAACAAGGGTAGCCAGAAGGTGTCAGGTTCAGGGGGAGTTTTTATTTTTACGAATTCCTACTTTAGAAAACTATTTTCCAAAAATTATTCTTTCCGAAAATTCAAAATGGGTTGTGCAGTAAAAATTATCATCATTTTAAAATGCGATTCAAAAAATATTTTTTTTAAAAAACATATTTCAAAATATTTTTCAAAACTTATTTCCTTGAAAATTATCATACTCTGTCCAAAAATATTTTTCAACAATTGTCTTAATTGCTCTGATGATTTGGATAAACTCTAAGGACACATGGGAAGATTTCTTAATGATCTACAAGAATTTCTAAGATTGTGTCAAATTTAGGGGGAGTCCAAGTCAAAGGAAGTTAATGTATCATTCCTAATTATTTCAAAATATATATTAATGTTTTCAAACTCTTTTCGTTTGAATCAAACCCTAAGACTCAGAGGATGATCATATATAGTCAACAAGTGTCCTAGGACTGTGTCAAGTTTATGGGGAGGTCAAATTAAAAGAACTATTAAAAAGTTTCAAAAATATTATGATTTCATGCACTATCTTTCAAAATCACTCGAAAACATAATATTATATTTTCCAAAATTCTTTTTGTCCTTTAAATACTTTTGAAAAGATTCGAAAATTCTTTATCTTGAGTATGAAAAAATCTCTAAGATACATAGGAATTTTCTTGTGGTCAAAAAGATTCCTAGGATTGTGTCAGACTTAGGGAAGTTCATTTTTTTAAAAAAAAATTATATAGTCATATATTGTTGGTGCAATTTAAGTACTTAATTTTTTTTAATACTTTATAGAACAAGTACTTAATTTTTTTTATCAAAAAAGGGGGAGAGTTTTGAAAATCATCTTTCAATATATATATATATATATATATATATATATATATATATATATATATATATATATATATATATATATATATATATATATCTTAAGTATTTTCAAAAGGAAGAGAGAGACTATCTTAAAAAGGGGAAGAAAACTTAAGTTAATTCGTTTTTCTTATTGTTGGTGCAAATCATTCTCTTTTGTTTATTTCCTTTTGATGTGTGACAAAGGGGGAGAGAGGGCTTAAGATAGATTTTTTCGATTTCTCCCAAGTGTTAAAACTAGAATTCTTTCAATTTCTCCCAAGTGTTAAACCTAGAATCGATAGACCTAATCTAACTTAAGATATTGTCAACATTGAAAAGGGGGAGATTGTTGGTGCAAAATGTTGGGTATGGCTTGGCAGGTTTCCCTAGCAAAAATTTGGTCATCCTTGAGAGACCACTCCATATCTACGAATTAAAATTTAATCCGAATGGAGACCTATCTCCCAACGACCATCTCGTCATTGTATCGTTCGGTACAAATTACAACTTGGTCAATTACAAAGATCGTGCCTTGTAATTCTTCTAACCAAACGACCGCGAAAAAGATGACGAGTGGATTGCTGATTCTTGTGTTTATGGCCGAGGTCCAATTAATTAATTATTCACTATGATACAACATCAAAATAATTATCTAATGTACATGAAATGACGAAGCTAATTAACATGGCACAAAAGAACAAAAAGAGCTAAAGGAGAGATTATACCTTCCCTTTTACCTCGTAGCCTTCTACCTTATGTCCCTCCCTTCCTGGATGTCGTGTGTGCGATGAGCTACTGAGAACAGATATCTCCAAGGCGTTCCAACCAAGCTCTTCTTCTTGTCTTGGCCGAAACAAGAAACCCTAGAATTAGGGCTTCCCTTGCGCCGACACACTTCCTCCTCTTCCTTCTCACCGCCGGCCACCGGAGCCACCCAAATGCCTTCGGACCAGCTGCTGACGTAGAGAGGATGGAGAAGAAGATGAAGAAGGAGAGAGTTCTCCTTCTTCCTCACCCAACGGACCGAAACAACACTCCCACCTCCAACCTTGCGGCGCCGCCGCAAGCTTGCATGCGCCGCCGCAAGCTTGCATGCGCCGCCGCAAGCTTGCATGCGCCGCCGCAAGCTTGCATGCGCCGCCTCCCACCGGCCGCCGACAGCTTCTCCACCCCCGCTAAGCACCACAAAAGGAAGAGAACTACTCTCCCTTGTCTCTGTGAGTCCCAGCCGAAGGTTGGTGGAGAAGGGAAGAAGAACCGAGGAGGGGAACTCCTCTTCTCCTTGGCGCCGGCCAAAACCCTAAGGGAGGAGAGGAGTGAGAGAAGAAAGGAGAGAGCCCTAGGGTGTCAACTCTTGGATTATTCCTTGGTTTCATGATCCCATGGGGTATTTATAGGGTTAAGGTAGGGACCAAGAGGAGGAGATGGATCTTGGCCTGCTAATGGATCTAAACCTGATCCATTAATTAAGATCCATTCCACTAAAGGATCTTAATTGAACTTCCTCACCAACCCCCATATTTTCATATGAGCTCCACATATTATGAGTCATCCATCCCCCCGTGTTTATGATTTCGAATGCCCGTCAATTAATTTAATTTACTGACAAATTAAATTAATCAACTTCTGGATCCTTGATTAGTACCACTCAACCTTATCATCATGTTGGATCAAATCCACCTACAGGGTTTAACATGATGAACCTTTTGAGCTCATCAAGGGGGCATCATCATCCTGACTCACCAGGACACAGATTCCGTCAATAATCAATGGCACACCATATAATTAATATTATTTCCCAACTTACCAGGCCTATCGATCTAACAGAATAGATCTCGCCCATTGGTAAATCAAAGAAATAATAATTAAACATATATGCCCGTCATTATATCGGGATTTAGAGATCGTACTCCATAATAAAGTCTGAGATCCAATCCAATTATCAAGTCAGTACAAATTGGATTATCTCTGATTTTGGTCCTGCTCAATGTACTCAAAGCACACTAGTGGAATTCTATGATCAAGACTAACCACACCTAATTACACTACAACCATCCTGAGGGTTTGTCCAATTCCATCTCGGCTGTGAGCCTCTACTTATACTAAGCAAGGAACTGATAACATGATCTTCCGTGTGACACCACACACCATGTTATCTACAATGCAAAGTAAAGGACTTTTATGCATGTACTAATATAAACAAGCACCTAGTGTTGTTGTGATTCTCTTTTCAAAATAAAGATGATCTTATATATAAAAGGGCAAATCTTTTAGTATACACATCTATCACAAAATGCATCAGTGATGAACAGTCATCCTATAGGGTTTCGATGTTTGACAATAAGCTAAAGTTAGTATCAATGTTTGTTGGACAATATAAGGTGTAGTCAAAGTGATCAATGGTTAAACCAAACAGGACCTTATGTTTGGTAGGGTAAACCCAGGTTTTGATCAGGTTGACAAAGGGTTAAGCCAAACAGGATCTGATGTTTGGCAGAATGAATATAACCCAGGGTTGGTTAGTTTGACCAAGGGATTAAACCACACTGGACTTTAGTTGTGAGATTATATTTACCTAAAGATTGGAGGATGTCTAGTCAGGATCATGATGACTAGCAAAGGAGTGATTTTGGTGAACTAAATCCTGATGAGTGAAGTTGGGTCCTAGTAAGGGAAGCTAGGTGAATGAAATCCTAGTGAGTGAAGCTAGGTGGACCAAATCCTAGTGAGTGAAGCTAGGTGGACTAAGTCCTGGTGAGTGAAGCTGGGCATGATATCTTGGTCAGGGGGACTGAGCATTAAGTCCTGGTTGGGGATTGGGCAACGGAGTCTTTGCCGAGCGAGGATGGCGAACAGAAGTATAGACGGGTCGAGGTCGGACGTCTCGAGATCTAAGTTCTCGGAGGCCGAACAAAAGTCCAGCCGGAGGTCCCGATTGGCAAAAGCTTTAGTTGAGCGGGAATCGTGGATAGAAGTAGAGGCGGGTCGAGGAACGAACATCTCGAGATTCGGGTTCTTGGAGGCTGAGCGAAAGTCCAACCGGAAGCTTCGGTTGGTAAAAGTAACTTCTCTAAGTGTGGAGTAGGTGAGGACGCGTTCCCCGGGAAAGGGAACATTAGGCGTCGTTTCGACCTAGGGTTTTGGATGAAATCCAAAGTCAGAACTAATCTTTAAGGCTAAGATTATCTATATATTTATCTTGTGTTTGTTGTCTTGCAGGTACCTGGAGTTGGAGGCAGGATAGGAAAGCAAACGCAGGAGAAAATGCACCTGGGAAACAGCTCCTGGGCGCCTGACTTGAATCAGGTGCCCAAGAAGGCTGGGCGCCCCAGTTTGGGCAGCCCACTCCCAGGCGCATTGCTGAATATCAATTCTCACATCCGCTAAAGTAGTTTGTGTGAAACAAAAGTGCTCAAGGCGATGCTCTGCGACCAAGGAGGCTCCAGGAAGAAGTGAGTGGCACTTCGGACTTCCGGATTGGTCGGATCTTCATCACTTTGTTTTGTTTGCTTTTCATTTACGTATTAAATTCAATTATTCTTTGTGTGTAATCAAAACTATAGGATGGGTTTCTCTACCTCCAGAAAGTCCGGACAGGAAACCATTAGTGGACTCACGATTGAGTGCTTAGGCTTGGACGTACTGACCCTGGGGGTTGGGAACTAAGTAAAATCCCACATGTTTATCTTGTCTTTCTATAAGATTATTTTTATTTTCCGATGCATACTAACCCTGATAGAAAGACCGATTAAATGAAGTTTCCGACGAATTTTTCTAGTCGATATTCACCCACCCCTCTATCGACCGGCACCGATCCTACAGAATGATATCAACTTGGGGTTTCCCATCGATCTCCGCTCCAAGGACTTCTATCTCATTCAAATGCGCCATCATTTTGAGAACATGATCCCTCATGGGTGTCCCCTCAATCATGGTGGTCGTCATCAAGTTTCTCATTGCCTCTTGCCTGGAAGCCCGATTTTGGTGTCCGAAGAGTTCCTTGAGATTGAACATCATGTCATTAGCAATGGAAAATGCCTGATGTTGATGTTGCAACACATTTGATACGGAAGCCAAAATGTAACACCGCGCCATCTCGTCTTCCTTCACCCACATCTTATAACGTTCCTTTCTCCTCTTTGTAGGGACCTTGTCGTTTGATAGAGGGGCGTGAATAGCAACTTTTTGATTCTCTTCTCCACGGCTGTCCGTAAGGTGGACGATCCCGATCCGTAGGTGGATGACTCCCCGGAAGACCTCCGGCTAGCTCTTGTAGCTCCTTGTGGGTGGAGAAACCTCGCCACAACCCGCAACACTCTTCTGAGCTCTTAGACTAGTAATTGGCATTTTACCAAAGCCAATTTCGTCAAGAACTTTCAGCCAAAACCGAGCCCCTTTAAATAGTGCTCTATGCTAAAATGATCGTTACCAATCGACTGGTCCAAGGCTAGTCGACTGGTCCCATTTAGATTCGAACGTTACAACCTAATGTTCAAATTTCAGCTGCCATCAGTCGACTGGTGCTTGACCAGTCGACTGATGTTTCTGTGGACTTCATCACTCAACTAATCAAACATTAGTCGACTGGTCCACCCCTATACCTAAGGTTTCCCTTCCCGAGTACATTTCTCTCAGCACTCGAACCCTAGGATTTCCTTCCAGAGTACAATTCCCTCACCACTCGACCCCTCACGACTCAGTTGACTCTCCATTCAGCAGCCTCGACCTGTTGCCTTCAAGCCCTCTTCGACTTTGGCTCTTGTCCCTCGGATGCATGCAAGCCCACACCCTGTCTCCCATGCCACCCTTCGTGTATGCCTCGAAGTTCGCTTCTCTCGGCTCATCGTCCCTGCTTTGTCCACGGTCCCTCGGATGTATACAAGCCCATAGCTTGTCTCCTCACACCATCCTTCACCGGACCCAGAGCCGTCCAACTAAGTCCATGTGTATCCTAGAAACTTACACACTCAAATGCACATATCAAATACAAGGGTGACCCTAACTTAAACCCTTTGCCCAAACATCAAAACACATGGTCACTCCGGACCATAGATTGCCCCAACAATCTCCCTCTTTTTTATGGCTGGAAATACGTTTAAGTTAGGGAAAACAAATAGCAAACACAATGCTAATAACCATCAAATAGCAAATATGCATGGATCCTATCACAAGGAATCCCTACACTTAACCTCCCCAAGAGTTTAGGACTTTTAACAAAACGGGTTTTTTAAGAACCTCCCCAAGGCTCCCCCTCCTATATTGGACTTACAAATGCTTTTCAAGAACCTCCCAAAGGTTTCCCTTTTGCCAACAACCAAGCATAAAGCTCCCCCTTTACTTAAGCTCCCCCATGACGTAGGATTTCATGCAAAGGCGTGTTTGCTTTCCCACTTAAACCCAACACTTCTACCCCTTTGCCACACATCAACAAGGACCCCACCAACAAAACCTTTAACCTTTAACGATCATAAACAAAGTGTACAAACCCCCCCCCCAGATTATTCACTTGTTTTACATCAGTCGACATTAGTCTACATCAATTTCTGAAAAACCAATTTCAGCCTACATCAGTCGACTGAGACAGTTACCAGTTGACTGGTGCCTTCGAATTTGCAAACCTATACGACTGATACCCTGATTTCAGTATTTCTGACCCACTTTCAGAAATGCACCAGAAATTTCACAATTCTCCAAAATTTCTCAAATTTTGTGGAGAGGTTTGTGGTACCCGTATCTACTTGAGAAAAATACATTCAAACATGTATCTATCACCAATCCCAAGATTGACATAAATCCCAAAACTATCTAAACGGTTCAATTGAACCTTGACCTAATGTCCTAGTTTTGGCCTCCTCTTGATGTCTCTGCCCATACCAAACCACAATGCATCCCTAGCATTGATTTATATGGTATCTACACATCAAAAATCAACTTCCATACTAGATGACCCCGATGTCATATTTTCATGGATGAAACTTAAATCCAATGTGCCAAATCCCTAGGATTGAGACTCAAATCTGTCTCCACATCCCTTGGTATACTTCATGACTTATCTAGACTTCCGATAGAAATCCTCCCGAGATCCATAGACCATGGGTCTCAACTTGGCTCCTAGAGCTCCCCATTGCACTCTTAGCCTTAACCACCTCCCTAGGTGACCCAACAAATGTTAGACCACACCGGTGTTTGATAATTACCATTTTGACAATTAATTTAGTCTCTTAAACCCATGTTTTGATCCTTTTTACATGCTTAATCTTGCATTTATACTAGGTTCCATGATATATTGCTATTTAAGCTTTGGATGCAATTCTTTCTATATTTATGATGTTTTGGCACTAAAATTTGAATCTAATTTTGTAGGCTTCGAATGATCATGGACCTAGATCAGATTGGATCGAATTTGAGTTAGCTTGGGCTTTAATCAAGATGATCAAGCATTGGATAAATGTGGACCATCCAATCAAGACATGGGAAGATCTTATGCATTGTTCAGCTTCTGATCAATCCAAGGTCAAGATAGAGTTAATCTAGACCACAGATCAAGATCTGAAGATTTGGTCAAAATCAGAAGTCATCTGACCGTTGGATCAAGCTTAAGAGGAGTCTAAACCATCCATTCAAAAGGCAAGGAGATCTGAGCCATCCGTTGCAGATCTGAAAGATCCAATCTACTGAGAGGAAGATCCTGACCATTAATGGAGATCTGGAAGGTTTGACTTCAATCCGAGATGATCTAACCATTGGATGAAGCGAGGATGATAACAGCGTTCATTTTGATGGGAATTAAGTAAAAACAGAAACTTCTCCTCCCCGGCTCAGTTGTCGCGAATTCTGCATCTGTTCATCATTTTCATCTCAGTTTTCTTCTCCGATCACGCGCGGCCAACATCAGATCCGTTTGTTTTCAAGATTTCAGATCATCAAGATCGATTCCCAGTTAAGTTTGCAACAAAATTCTTCTCTGAAAGGAGCTTAGGTGAGGGTTTCGCCAGAGTTATGTTTCTGCCAATCGCTTTCGTTTGATCGTTGGTATTCTTCGTCCAGAGCTGTCAAAGCTTTAGAGGGGTTCTCCGAGGTGTCCTGATAGTTTCTGAGCTCGATCGCAATCCAGCCAATCAACAAGGAAGAGATAGGGACAAATTTCAGCTTCTGATCGTTCCAAGTGGTCGGACAGAGACGCTTCTGATCGGTCTCCAATCCAATCAGAAGGAGTCCTGATCGGTTCCGTGACCAATCAGGAGGATTCATACACACCAATCCATTGCAAACTGATCCAAGAAGTAGATCCTTCGTTGGTTTTCGAGCTAGAGGGTTTCTAGCTAGACTTTTGTGTGACGGCAAGAGGAAAACTTGGCAAGGGACTGGTTTGATGTTCAATTTAGGATAATTTTGGTTCTAAACACTTATTTCTTTAAGTTGCTATAGTTTGTTTCCAACTACACTTCGAGTCAAGTTTCTTAAGCATTGTTTTATTCTAGCTTTGACATTTCTGCAATTAGTTCCCTGCATTCAAGTTTAGTTCTTAAGGTTCAATTCCATAGTTTTGAATTTAATTGCTCAGTTGTCAAATAGGTTAAATATAGTTTTTGCAATTTCCTAATTCATTTCTGCTTTGGCTGAGTTCATTCTGTGTAATACTGTTAGTTCATTCATATACGCAAAAACTCCCATCTTATTTGAAAACCCAAAACATCAAACGACGAATTCAAGCTTGAAATAAGCATCCTTAACTAGTCCTTGGAAAAATACGACTTGAGGCCCCTATACTACACTTAGTTTTGTGAGCTAAGGGTTTTCAATTTATAAATTCAAATTTGAGTCTCATCGTGACACTGATTGTGGGCATCATAAAATTTTTGGCGCCATTGCCGGGGAACACACTAATTGAGTTTGTTTGATTTAAGCTTGTGCTTAGTTTCATATTCAGTGATACTATTTCATTTGCTTAATCTTTCTATATACATTTGCTGCCATTTTTATTTGGTTTATGACCAGGACTGCAGGTGGTGATCTTGTGGAGTTTGATCATGAGATTGAGAGGACCTTCAGAGTTAGGAGAAATCAAGGAAGAGTTTCAAAGTTATTGAAAATTTTCTACTCATTCAAGCAGTCCCATGGCAGAACATCAGAAGACTATGAAGGAGCTTGCAGCCCCTGATGATGTTTTTTTTAGTATTCTTGTATTGCCTATCCAGAGTTAGCTCGAGATTTTGAGCTGAGATCAGGCCTTATCCATCTACTTCCCAAGTTTCAGGAACAATCAGGAGAGGATCCTGACAGTCATTTGCATGAGTTCCATGTAGTATGCTCCACTATGAAGCCTCAAGGGATTTCTGAAGAGGACATCAAATTAAGGGCATTTCCATTTTCTTTGACTGGAGCAGCTAATGACTGGTTTTATTATTTGCCTACTGGACATGTTACTAGTTGGATTGCCATGAAAAGGCATTTTTAGAGAAGTATTTTCCAGCTTCAAGAACTACTATTATCAGAAAAAGCATCTGTGGTATTCAACAAGTGGTGGGAGAGACCTTATATAATTATTGGGAAAGATTCAATAAGCTGTGCTCAAGTTGTCCACAACATCAGATGAGTGAGCAACTTCTTATTCAATATTTCTATGAAGGTCTACTTCAGATGGATAGAATCATGATTGATGCTGCAGCTGGAGGAGCTCTAGTGAACAAGACACCAGATCAAGCTAGAGAATTGATTTCAAATATGGCGGAGAACTCTCAATAGTTTGGAAGTAGGGCTCTTCCTACTAGAGGGGTGAATGAGGTTCAAATGGTTTCAAATGAACAAAAAGAGATCAAGAGTTCTTTGATGGAGCTTACTTCTTTGGTGAAGCAAATGACATTGAATAATGTGAGCCAAAATCAAAACTTTTCAGTAGCTTCACCTACAAATCAAGTGATAAGGTTGTGTAGCATTTGTTCAATTCAAGAGTATAATTCGGATTTGTGTCCTAACTTACAACAAGATGAATCATTAGCCGCTTTGACTAGAGGACAATTTCAATCAAGGAATGACCCATATTCATCTACTTACAATCCGGGATAGAGGGACCACCCTAATTTGAAGTCTGGAAACTCATGCTATCAACAAAATGCTTCACAACAACCCCCACAACAATTCCAGCTGAATTTTCAGAATTTTCTGTTGGTGCAAGTTGCATCAATGATGTTCTCCTCTAAGTGTTTTAATGTTTGACAATAGACTTAAGTCAGTGATACATTGAATAGACAAAGGGGAGCAAAGGAGGAGTAACCTAAGTGGAAGAAAAGTCCTAGTTAAACCTAGGCACTAAGACCTGGTGAGTGGAGCTGGGCACTAAGACCTGCTCGGAAGGTGGGCACTAAGACCTGATCGAGGATTGGGCACTAAGTCCTGGCAAAGGGCTGGGCACCGAAGACTTGCTTGGAAGGTGGGGACTAAGTCCTGGTCGAGGACTGGGCAAGAAGACCTGGCCGAGGGTTGGGCACCGAAGACCTGGTTCGGGGAATTGGGCAAGAGACCTAGCCGAGGGTTGGGCACCGAAGTCATGGACTTAGGGTTTGGGTAAAAAGTCTTGGTCTGAGGGACTGAACAACTTAGCTGAGCAATGACTAAGGACAGAAGTAGAGACGGGTCAGGGTTCGGGCGTCTCGAGGTCCGGAAGTATCGAAAGCTAAGCAAAAGTCCACCCGGAGGATTGGGAGGCAACCGTTTCCTGAAAGGAATAGGTGAAAGGTGCGTTCTCGGGGGTGGGAACTTGCGTCAGTTCAACCTAGGGTTTCATGCAAATCCGAAGTCAGAACCAAGTCCTTAAGATTAAGAATGTATGTATATGTGCTTTGTGTTTGTGTATCTTGCAGGTACCAAGAACCGGAGACAAAGCAGGCGAAAAGCTAAAAAATAGCTAATCCAGGCGACCCCACTATTGGGGGCACCCTGAGCAGTGCATGAAACCCAGTATTGGGTTAAAAGGCATGATGGGGGCACCCATAATGGTCAGGGCACCCAAGGCAAAGAAGAGAAGTGCTGTTTCGGGTGATAAGCAGAATAGGCTCCTATGAGGGCGCCCGGAAGGTCCGGGGCGCCCAAGTTGAAAGATGTATTTGCTGTTTCGAGTTCAAAACACAGATAAGCCTTCATGAGGGCGCCCAGAATGTTCGGGGTGCCCTGGTCAGAGATATTATCAGCTGCGGTGAGGTCGGTGCAGGGATAAGGTTTGACCGAGTTTTTAGGGGCACCCCCGACGTCCAAGGCGCCCCCAGGAGCACTATATAAGGGGCTTCGACCCCTGTGCTTGAGTTACAACTGCTGTGAGTGATTCTGAGCATTCTGACTGACGACAACACGCTAAAGACGAGGCTCTACGACCGGGAGGCTCCAGGAGGAAGTGCGCGGCACTTCGGAGGTCCAGATCGGCCGAGCTTCAAACCCTAGTTGTTTGGTTTGCATTTAATATTCTGTACTTACTTTGCTATACTTTTGTTTGTACTTGTACACTGTAAGACGGGTTTTCTCCGCCTCCGGAAATTCTGGAATGGAGACCAATAGTGGACTCACGCTGAGTACATTGGCCTTAGACGTACTAACCCTGGGGGGTTGGGAACCAAGTAAATAAATCTCGCTGTGTCCTTGTGTTCTTTCTATTTTTATTTTCCGCTGCACTAACACTCTGAGTCCAGTATGAACGAAAGTTTTACGAAAGTTTCCGAAGAATTTTAACGGTCGATATTCACCGCCCCCCCCCCCTCTATCGACGACACCGGTCCTACAAGTAGTATAAGAGATAGGCCGCTCTTCACCGGACTAACCGCCGACGGAGCAACGACGCCAGGAGTTGAGGGGGAGCCCAGGGGTGAATCAGGTATAAATTAATTTTAAATGTCAAATTTAAATTCCATGTTATATGCTTCACATGCAGGGAGAGAGGACACTACAAAAATCAGTGTCCTACTCGTAAGACTCGGTCTACACCGGCGGCAAAGGAGACACTAGCGCCAGGAGTCCGGAGGGACAAAAATCACATCAGATGCTTCAAATGCAATAAATTCGGACATTAGAAAAATAAATGTCCGGCAAAGGTACGTATGATTTATATTCCGAAAATTTTCAAACCTCCTGGACTTTCTTATATAAATTGTTTAGATAATGTTAACGAAAAATTAAATTGTGTAAGTAGGCAA
Organism: Boesenbergia rotunda; assembly: GCA_024364735.1. NCBI lineage: Eukaryota > Viridiplantae > Streptophyta > Magnoliopsida > Zingiberales > Zingiberaceae > Boesenbergia > Boesenbergia rotunda. The sequence goes on from JAGFNQ010000176.1 coordinate 154,417, forward strand.
ATCAATATTTTGAATTATCAATTAGAAAATGTAAATAATGTCAAAATATCAGAAATTAACTGTTTAATTTTTAATGTCAACTCAAAAATTACTGAAATTAATTCTAAAATTAGATCTGGTAATACTACTGGTACTCCTGAAATTAAATCAAATAATGTTAAAATTCTTGATGATAATTCCGAAATTAATCTTAATTTTAACTTTGATAATTCTGAATTAAAATAGGAAAATCCTTTAGAAAGTTATGAATTTAAATTTGAAAATTCTGAGGATAATAAGGATAATTCAGAGGATGATAAGGATAATTCTGAAGATAGTGGAGATGATATCTCTTTAGATAATAATTTAATAATTCCCTTAGATAATCCTGAAAAATTAACTACTGGCCCACTTTACGCCACCTACATTGAGGATATTGAAAGATCTAATCTTGAGTAGGAGATATAATTGTCTAAGATAAAGGCCATAGTTAATAAAAATCACAAAGGTTCAAATAAGTCAGAATTATTGGAAAAACTTGAAAAGAAAAATAAGGATGAGTCAGAAATTTCGAAATAATGAAAATTTTGAACTTAAACCCACAACTATTAATTAATCATTTCAACCTTAATTATTCAAACTCAAATTAATTAAATCTTAATTATACAAATTCAAATTTATTAAATCTTAATTATTCAAACTCAAATTAATTAAATCATAATTATTCAAACTCAAATTAATTTCAATTAAATTAATTCAAATTAAATCTTAATTAATTCTTAATTCAATCAAATTAATTCAAATTAAATCTTAATTAAATCTAATTTGAATCAATTAAATTAATTCAAATTAAATTTAATTAAATCATAATTCAATTAAATTAATTCAAATTAAATCTTAATTCAATTAAATTAATTCAAATTAAATCTTAATTCAATAAAATTAATTCAAATTAAATGTTAATTAAATCTTAATTCAATCAAATTAATTCAAATTATATCATAATTAAATCTTAATTCAATTAAATTAATTCAAATTAAATCTTAACTAATTCTTAATTCAATTAATTAAATCCTAATTAAATTAAATTCAAATTAAATCTTAACTCAATTAAATTAATTCAAATTAAATCCAAATTAAATTCAGATTAAATTCAAATTAAATCCTAATTAAATCCAAATTAAATCATTTAAATCTAAATTATTTCAAACTTAAATTAATTTAATTAAATCTAAATTAATTCAAACTTAAATTAATTCAACATCAATTAATTTCTAATTAATTCAACTTCAATTTATTCTTAATTCACTTGAATCCAACTAAATCTTAAATAACATAAACACGGACTAAATAAAATCCTACCCAAACCGCAACAATTAATTTAATAAAATTAAATATGTCAAAGTGGGTTGACATATTCGCCGGTTCACACGACATGTATCAAATCGGCAATTTGATGTAACGCCCGTCTTTTTCCAGACCTTACGGTGTGGTGAGAGACGACGTTACGCTAACATACATCTAGGCATATGAACATTGTAATGCAGCGGAATAATTTAAAACTTTTATACCTACATGCCTAACACTTGAATCATGTATACATGCCTTAACTATCATTCTTAAACATGGTGACATGGTAACTTAGCATATTAACATCATACGTAGCATCATGATATAAAATCACATAAGTCATCCATAAGCAACATAAGTAGCAAGTGTATCCAACCATTATTAGTATAGCATGAGACTTAAGAGGACAATGCAAAATATAGAACAGGTGACAAAGTATAAATATTAAAACTTTTCTTTTTCTTCTGCCATGTCACTGCCACACACACACTCTTGCCCCTCCTGCTGCTTCCCTTAATATCCTCTTGCTTGATCTGCGGTATAAGGAAGTAAAACTATAAGCACATAGGATTAGTAAGACTCTTTCATACTCAATAAAACCATACATCGCATACATAAAACTTATAACATGCTTAACATATAGAAGTTCTTGGTACAGAACATAGGCATATATAATACTTAACATAGCATGGTCCTTGGCTTAAACATAAACATCACATGGTATGGTTGTTGACATACACATAAACATAACATGGCATGGTTCCGGACATAAACATAAACATAACATGGCATGGTTCTTGACATATACATAAACATATCATGGCATGATCCTTAACATAAAACATAAGTATATTCTTAACATAAAACATAAGCATATTCTTAACATAAAACATAAGCATATGAACATTTAACATGGCAGGATGCATAACATGAATGGATGCATGAGTCAAATGCATATACATAAGGATGCTTATTTGAAAATCATACTTATAAATACTTAAACATAATCATAACATCATTGGGTTCCCCAGCTTGTACCACATATATACATCATCTGCGCGCATCCCTAAGTAAATACGAGGTAACTAGTCTCGACCTACTAGGGTAGGAACAACTACGGTAGTTCCAAAAATCAAGGTGTTCTTAAGGTGCCCATCCCTGTTGGACAGCTACGGTAGTCTCAGAACCGTGGACAGCTACGGTAGTCAAGAACTGAGGCGTTCTTAAGGTGCCCATCCCTTGGACCCTTACTTCGGTCCGGTACAAGCCCATTCATAATGTAAAATAACTTTGCATGCTTCATCATTCATAGACATACATAACATATCTTAAGATGTAAATATAATCTTGTTACATGAAGCATGACATAAAGCATACTTGGCATTTCCTCATTCATACTTGATACATAACATCATTATGCCTTGAAGGCATAAACATTATCTTCATTCATCATCTTCATTCATAAAACATGACATACATGCATAATTATGGCTCCAGGCATATTCATCATCTTGGTTCATAAAGCTTGCATGGTCATGGTACATAAGGTAAACATGCATTTCATACATGATACATATCATCTAGCATACATAATCATAGTATCCATCATAGAGCATGCATGGGTAAGATTCATACGAACATGATACATACTACTTAAGTTCATGGCATTCATCATAGAACATGCATAGACCTTCATAACCATATATCTATTATAGGCATCTAACATCCTACATGCATTATTCTATATAACATGAAGCCTACATCAATTACATATGTTCATGGTATATGGTCTAAAACATTCATGAATAAACATAGCACATAACCTAAACATACAAAGTCATGATACATAACACATAAAGCTAGCGTTTAAGGTAACATAAAAATTCTTACAACATGCATAAAGATATGCATACACCATAGTAAACTATAAACAAGTATCCTTGAGACCTTAACCCAACCCAAACCCTAGATCATGGACTTGGCCGAAAGTCCAATAGGAGGAGGCTCCATTATTCAATCAACATGAAAGGTTCCATAAGTAAAAGAAAGCCCATACATTACATATAATGCCATAGGGAGCCATTAGACCCCATGATTAGGGCTAACCCTAGGTTTTTAGCCCCACTGATTAACCTTGGCCGAAACCCTATAGGGTCCCAAGTACATAGAAAAATTCATACAATTCCCTATTTACATCTAACACCTTACATACAACACCATAGGAACCATTAGAACCTTTGCTTGAAGTTAGCCCTAACCCCTTGCCCCATAACCTAACTTGGCCGAAACTTACAAGGGTCATAAGTCATGTAAAAGTACACATAAATCACCATTAACATTCCTTGCATCATGAGAAACATAAGAAATATTATTAGAGGGTTAGATCTAATCCCAACCCTAGGAATAGGGAGGTGGTCGAAAACCCTAGAGGGTCTTAGGGTGCTACAAAATTTCCCAAAATCATAATTTCTACTTTACTTATCATAAGAAAACATTAGGAAACATAAGTGGGGTTTTTAACATCATCTTAGACCCAAAAACATGCCTTGGCCGAAAGTTTAAGAGACCCTAATCCATAGTTTTCTCAATACAAATCCCAACCAATAATCTTAAATCATGATAAACCCATAAACTATTATACCACAGGTGAGGGAGTCTTACTTTGGTTTATCTTGGTTATAACCTTGAATAGAGAAGCAAAAGAAAACCTCCTTGACCTTAGACCACCCCTAGCCCTTGTAGCCTTGTAGGAAGCCCTTAGATCTTGAAGAAGAAGCCTTCTTGTGAAGCTTTTCCAAAGGAGAAACCCCTTTGTGGGTTTCGGCTAGAAGGAGGAAGAAGAGGGAGATAAGGAGTTAGCTTTGGTCGAAGAAGAAAACAATAACTTAAGTGATAAGTTGTCTCTTCCCATCCCCTCTCTTTTATACTAAGTGAAGGGGGCATGTGAAGGGGCATGGTGCCTCTTCTCTTGATGACTCTTCGCTTCCTTTAGCCTCAATTAAAATCCTCTTCCTTTTCCACTAGCACTCCCTTGCTAGGTGAATTGGTTAGTACATGTATGGTGATACCCTAGGTCCAAGGTTCAATCCTTGGTGCATGCACTTTTTTTTATTACTTTTATAAATATTTTTGCCAAGACCCATATAAGAGCCCACTAAGGTTTATGTTAATATTTCTAATTGAAATCCATTTCCATTCATGATAAAATTATACCTAAGGTCCCTTAATGGCCATGGTATTAGAAGGGCCCATGTAAAGCCCATTATTACTTAGCTTCTTAATCTATATGGAAAATCATGGATAATCATGCTAAGGTTCATACTAGTGTCCTTATGATCCTCGAGAATCTATCTAGGCATGATCAATATTTTAAAGAAAAATATTGAGAAAATTTTACGGGTCTTTACAATCCCCCATACCTCGTGAAAGTTCATCCTCGAACTTAGAATAGCTCCGGGTACTTGCGTCTCATCTCGTCCTTGCGTTCCCAGGTAGCTTCCTCGAACCTTTGACTTTGCCATAGGACCTTGACTAAGGGTACCTCCTTGTTTCTTAGCTTTTTGATTTCCCGATCCAAGATTTGGATAGGTCTGCTTTCAAAACTTAGGTCCTCCTGAACTTGTACTGTCTGTGGCTCGATCACTTGATCTGTGTTTAGAATACACTTCTTGAGCATCGACACATCGAACACGTTATGGATAGCCGACATCTCTTGAGGCAGCTCTAGCTCATATGCCACCTTGCCGACTCTTTTCAGGATTGGGTACGGTCCCACATAACGCGGACTTAGTTTTCCTTTCTTCCCGAATCTCGTTACCCCTTTCATAGGAGCCACTTTTTTGAGGAATACCAAATCTCCAACATCGAATTCCAGTGGTCTACGTTCGACATCCGCATAATTCTTCTGTCGG
>JAGFNQ010000176.1:160229-184433 GCA_024364735.1 Boesenbergia rotunda
GGCAGTCGACTGCCAAAACCCACAGAGAGCTCGCAGCCTCGGACCAGTCGACTGCCCTTGGGGCAGTCGACTGGTATACCCCAAAACTAGCCGTTGGCCAGCATTTACTGCTGGGCCAGTCGACTGCCCTAGGGGAAGTCGACTGGTAGGCGTCTGGACAGACTGCGAATCTGTCCTTTTCACCTATAAAAGGAGGCCTCATTACACGTGTCTACACAGTTCCGTACAGTAACGAAGTGCTGCCAAATTGTAGAGTGTTCTTTTGCTTCCTTCATCGTATTTCTACATCTGTAAAGAGGAAGCTACTGCTGTAAAGGTTTCTCCACCTCAAGGAGACTTTTCGATAGTGAAAAGTGGTGCTCGCGGCGTGGATCCTTGGATTAGTCACCCATCTGGGTGGATACCAAGTAAAAGACTTTTTGTTAGCATTGTTATTTATTTTGCATATTATTTCCGCTGCGCTAACAGTTTTGTAGAGATCAAACGATCCGCGAAAGTGCATTCACCCCCCCCCCCCTCTGCACGCCTACATCGATCTCACAACTATGTTGTTCAAATTTCAATTAAATTTTTTGTCCTTAATCTAACAAGTCCTAAATCTAAGCATGATAGAAAAAATTAAAAAAACAAACAATCAGGCAAGCAATTAAGTAATAGATCATCTACTTATAAAAATGGTTTTTGTATTGGGTCCCCCTGGACTAAAGCCTCGATAAGGGTTAGACAAGATGTGAATCTTGTCCTTGGGGATCCAATACTGGTTTGGTCCAGCTTGTTTGTTTAAATAGAGCTTGGGAACCCATGCTTAGACTCGGGTTCTAGATTGGTTCAACACAGAATAATATGTACGTTGTCTCGACTTAGTTCTATAGCCTAATCTAGATCGGTTAAGAATGGACTTCTGCTTTCCAAGGATCATGTCAAGACCCTTGGAGCCCGAAGTGAATCATTCTAAGGCTACTCTGAGCTCCTTGACTTGAGTTTTCAAGAAGGAATTCTCTTCCTCAAGCTTTTTAACTTGAGTTGAGTTTCCTTCTTGAATTTGCTCGGTCAACGACCTCGAGTCGGCTTCCTCTTCCAGGCTTTTTATTCCCTGTCGGAGGGACTCAACCTGGATTGTAACGCCCGTCTCTTTACTGACCTTACAGTGTGGTGAGAGACGGCGTTACGCTAACATACATCTAGGCATATGAACATCGTAATGCAGCGGAATAATTTAAAACTTTTATACCTACATGCTTAACACTTGAATCATGTATACATGCCTTAACTATCATTCCTAAACATGGTGACATGGTAACTTAACATATTAACATCATATGTAGCATCATGATATAAAATCACATAAGTTATCCATAAGCAACATAAGTAGCAAGTGTATCCAACCATTATAAGTATAGCATGAGACTTAAGAGGACAATGCAAAATATAGAACAGGTGACAAAGTATAAATATTAAAACATTTCTTTTTCTTCTGCCATGTCACTGCCACACACACACTCTTGCCCCTCCTGCTGCTTCCCTTAATATTCTCTTGCTAGATCTGCGGTATAAGGAAGTAAAACTATAAGCACATAAGCTTAGTAAGACTCTTTCCTACTCACTAAAACCATGCATCACATACATAAAACTTATAACATGCTTAACATATAGAAGTTCTTGGTACAAACATAGGCATATAAAATACTTAACATAGCATGGTCCTTGGCTTAAACACAAACATAACATGGTATGGTTCTTGACATACACATAAACATAACATGGCATGGTTCCGGACATAAACATAAACATAACATGGCATGGTTCTTGACATAACATAAACATAACATGGCATGGTTCGGACATAAACATAAACATAACATGGCATGGTTCTTGACATAAACATAAACATAACATGGCATGGTTCTTGACATAAACATAAACATAACATGGCATGTGAAATACTTAACATGGAGTAGATGCATATCATGAATGGATGCATGAGTCAAATGCATATAACATAAGGATGCTTATTTGAAAACCATAATTATAAATACTTAAACATAATCATAACATCATTGGGGTCCCCGGCTTGTACCACATACATACATCATGTGCGCGCATCCCTAAGTAAATACGAGGTAGCTAGTCTCGACCTACTAGGGTAGGAACAGCTACGGTAGTTCCAAAAACCGAGGCGTTCTTAAGGTGCCCATCCCTGTTGGACAGCTACGGTAGTCCCAGAACCGTGGACAGCTACGGTAGTCCAGAACCGAGGTGTTCTTAAGGTGCCCATCCCTTGGACCCTTACTTCGGTCCGGTACAAGCCCATTCATAAAGTAAAATAACTTTGCATGCTTCATCATTCATAGACATACATAACATATCTTAAGACATAAACATAATCTTGTTACATGAAGCATGACATAAAGCATACTTGGCATTTCCTCATTCATACTTGATACATAACATCATTATGCCTTGAAGGCATAAACATTATCTTCATTCATCATCTTCATTCATAAAACATGACATACATACATAATTATGCCTCCAGGCATAAACATCATCTTGGTTCATAAAGCTTGCATGGTCATGGTACATAAGGTAAACATGCATTTCATACATGATACATATCATCTAGCATACATAATCATAGTATCCATCATAGAGCATGCATGGGTAAAATTCATATGAACATGATACATACTACTTAGGTTCATGGCATTCATCATATAACATGCATAGACCTTCATAACCATATATCTATTATAGACATTTAACATCCTACATGCATTATTATATATAACATGAAGCCTACATCAATTACATATGTTCATGGTATATGGTGTAAAACATTCATGAATAAACATAGCACATAACCTAAACATACAAAGTCATGATACATAACACATAAAGCTAGGGTTTAAGGTAACATAAAAATTCTTACAACATGCTTAAACATATACATACATCATAGTAAACTATAAACAAGTATCCTTGAGACATTAACCCAACCCAAACCCTAGACCATGGACTTGGCCGAAAGTTCAATAGGAGAAGGCTCCATTATTCAATCAACATGAAAGGTTCCATAAGTAAAAGAAAGTCCATACATTACATACAATGCCATAGGGAGCCATTAGACCCCATGATTAGGGCTAACACTAGGTTTTTAGCCCCACTAATTGACCTTGGCCGAAACCCTATAGGGTCCCAAGTACATAGAAAAATTCATACAATTCCCAATTTACATCTAACACCTTACATACAACCCCATAGGAACCATTAGAACCTTTGCTTGAAGTTAGCCCTAACCCCTTGCCTCATAACCTAACTTGGCCGAAACTTACAAGGGTCATAAGGCATGTAAAAGTTCACATAAATCACCATTAACATTCCTTGCATCATGAGAAACATAAGAAATATTATTAGAGGGTTAGATCTAATCCCAACCCTAGGAATAGGGAGGTGGCCGAAAACCCTAGAGGGTCTTAGGGTGCTACAAAATTTCCCAAAATCATAATTTCTACTTTACTTATCATAAGAAAACATTAGGAAACATAAGTGGGGTTTTTAACATCATCATAGACCCAAAACATGCTTTGGCCGAAAGTTTAAGAGACCCTAATCCATAGTTTTCTCAATACAAATCCCAAACATTCATCTTAAATCATGATAAACCCATAAACTATTATACCACAGGTGAGGGAGTCTTACCTTGGTTTATCTTGGTTATAACCTTGAATAGAGAAGCAAAAGAAAACCTCCTTGACCTTAGACCACCCCTAGCCCTTGTAGCCTTGTAGGAAGCCCTTAGATCTTGAAGAAGAAGCCTTCTTGTGAAGCTTTTCCAAAGGAGAAACCCCCTTGTGGGTTTCGGCTAGAAGGAGAAAGGAGAGGAAAAGAGAGAGCTTTGATGGAAGAAGAAACAAAGACTTAAGTGCTAAGTTGTCTCTTCCCTTCCCCTCTCTTTTATACTACATGAAGGGGGCAAGTGAAGGGGCATGGTGCCTCTTCTCTTGATGACTCTTCACTTCCTTTAGCCTCAACTAAAATCCTCTTCCTTTTTCATTAGCACTCCCTTGCTAGGTGAATTGGTTAGTACATGCATGGTGATACACTAGGTCCAAGGTTCAATCCTTTGTGCATGCACTTCTTTTTATTACTTTTATAATTATTTTTGTCAAGGCCCATATAAGAGCCCACTAAGGTTTATGTTAATATTTCTAATTGAAATCCATTTCCCTTCATGATAAAATTTTTACCTAAGGTCTCTTAATGGCCATGGTATTAGAAGGGCCCATGTAAGGCCCATTATTACTTAGCTTCTTAATCTATATGGAAAATCATGGATAATCATGCTAAGGTTCATACTAGTGTCCCTATGTTCCTCGAGATTCTATCTAGGCATGATCAATATTTTAAAGAAAAATATTGAGAAAATTTTACGGGTCGTTACAATCCCCCATACCTCGTGAAAGTTCGTCCTCGAATTAGAATAGCTCCGGGTACTTGCGTCTCATCTCGTCCTCGCATTCCCAGGTAGCTTCCACGAACCTTTGACTTTGCCATAGGACCTTGACTAAGGGTACCTCCTTGTTCCTTAGCTTTTTAATTTCCTGATCCATGATCTGGATAGGTCGACTTTCAAAACTTAGGTCCTCCTAAACTTGTACTATCTGTGGCTCGATCACTTGGATTGTGTTTAGAATACACTTCTTGAGCATCGACACATGAACACGTTATGGATAGCCGACATCTCTTGAGGCAGCTCTAGCTCATATGCCACCTTGCCGACTCTTTTCAGGATTGGGTACGGTCCCACATAACGCGGACTTAGTTTTCCTTTCTTTCCGAATCTCGTTACCCCTTTCATAGGAGCCACTTTGAAGAATACCAAATCTCCAACATCGAATTCCAGTGGTCTATGTCGGACATCCGCATAATTCTTCTGTCGGCTCTGAGCAGCTTCTATCCATTGCCGAATATTCTGTATAGCTCGGGTGGCATCGTCGATGAGATCTGTCTTGAGCCCCATTTCCTTCTTTTCCCCACCTTCGTACCAACAGATTGGAGACCTACATCTCCTCCCATACAAGGCTTCATAAGGTGTCATTCCGATAGTAGCTTGGTAGCTATTATTGTAAGCAAATTTCGCTAAACATAGATATCGGCACCAACCCCCTTTGAAATCCAGGGCACAAGCCCGCAACATGTCCTCCTGTACTTGATTCACTCGTTCAGTTTGCCCGTCAGTCTGAGGGTGAAAGGCGGTGCTGAATCGTAATTTAGTGTCGAGAGACTTATGGACACATTCCCAAAAATGTGAAGTAAAGCGACCATCCCTATCTGAGATGATGGTCTTGGGAACTCCATGAAGTCTAATTATCTCCTTAGCATATAACTGAGCCAGTTGCTCAATCGGATAGGTCATCTTGATTGCTAGGAAGTGGACAGACTTCGTCAACCTGTCCACAATTACCCATATCGCATCATATCCGTTTGTAGTCCTGGGAAGTCCTGAAATAAAATCCATAGAGATATCTTCCCACTTCCACTCCGGAATTGGAAGTGGCTGCAGAACTCCTCCGGGTCGCTGGTGCTCTGCCTTCACTCGTTGGCAGGTCAAGCAAGTGATGACATGCTGGGCCACATCTCTCTTCATACCGGACCATCAAAATTTCTCCTTCAGGTCTTGATACATTTTGGTGGATCCCGGATGCATCGAATAAGGAGTTCCGCGAGCTTCTGCTAAAATTTCTCTCCGCAACTCCGGAATATTAGGGATACATAGACGATCCCTAAGGTATAGTACTCCCACGTCGGCGATACGAAAGCCATCATCCTTTCCTTCTAGGATCTCCTACTTGATTCTCCGATGATTCGGATCACCATTTTTTTCCCTCAGTTAACACATAACACCACTTTATTTATCAGACATAATAAGGTCATACTAACAACCAAATTTAATGCACTAGATAGGTTGACATCATTCCCATATTAAAAAATATTATGGCAGTGGCTATCACTCTCTCATTCATCTCTAATCGGCCATTCTCGGGATCTTCTACAGATTCTATCGGATCTTCCTCCTCCGTCCCGGGATCCTCCTCAATCATCTCAGGAACCTCCTCGAGCATCTCAGGGTCTTCCTCGAGCATCTCGGGGTCCTCCTCGAACATCTCGGGATCTTCCTCGAGCATCTCGGGATCTTCCTCGAGCATCTCGGGATCTTCCTCGAGCATCTCGAGGTCCTCCTCGAACATCTCGGGATCTTCCTCGAGCATCTCGAGATCTTCCTCGAACATCTCAGGTTCTTCCTCAGAATCTCCCAGATCCTCCGGAAACTCGTGGCGGAGAAGCTGCCTGCATAACTCAGTATATGAGATCCGACATTCATGTTGCCCCCATATCTGGTGTGCAACTTCCCTCGCACGCTTTGGTAATGATCAAATCAACGCTCCAATTCTATAGTCATCCATGATTGGAAACTCTTCCTGCTCGAGTTTCCAAAATAGTCGGTCCAATTTTCCCATATTGCCTTGGATTCCAAGAACCGGACTATAATCAACTTCTTCTATTTGCTCCATCAGCTCACGACACTGCTCATGGCAACGATTCGTGGCGCAGATCTCATGCAACATCTGGAATTGAAAAAAAACGACATAGTCAGTACAAAACTGACAAAAAAAAACCAGTACAAAACTAGTTTTTTTTTCAATCCACAAATATATACAGAGAGAAGCACGCACAAAAATCGGTCTCCTTTACTTTAGTAGTTACAATTTTTTTTTTAATTATTACTCCTACCCGCATATCCAAATTCTAAAGTATTTGATTTCATAAAAATAAGATAAGGTATCGTTCATATTACATATCCTAAAAGTACTTGCTATCATAATGTATCATTCATACTTGCATATTCTAGAATCATAAAAGAACATAAGGTATGCATAGAGGTACTTACTAGAAAGCTGCAGGAAGGAGGCTTGATGTGTGTGTAGTGAGATGGCAAACTGCTCTGACACCAACCTGTAACGCCCGTCTTTTTCCTGACCTTATGGTGTGGTGAGAGACGGCGTTACGCTAACATACATCTAGGCATATGAACATCGTAATGCAGCGGAATAATTTAAAACTTTTATACCTACATGCCTAACACTTGAATCATGTATACATGCCTTAACTATCATTCCTAAACATGGTGACATGGTAACTTAACATATTAACATCATACGTAGCATCATGATATAAAATCACATAAGTCATCCATAAGCAACATAAGTAGCAAGTGTATCCAACCATTATAAGTATAGCATGAGACTTAAAAGGACAATGCAAAATATAGAACAGGTGACAAAGTATAAATATTAAAACTTTTCTTCTTCTTCTGCCATGTCACTGCCACACACACACTCTTGCCCCTCCTGCTGCTTCCCTTAATATCCTCTTGCTTGATCTGTTGTATAAGGAAGTAAAACTATAAGCACATAAGCTTAGTAAGACTCTTTCCTACTCACTAAAACCATGCATCGTATACATAAAACTTATAACTTGCTTAACATATAGAAGTTCTTGGTACAAACATAGGCATATAAAATACTTAACATAGCATGGTCCTTGGCTTAAACAAAAACATAACACGGTATGGTTCTTGACATACACATAAACATAACATGGCATGGTTCCGGACATAAACATAAACATAACATGGCATGGTTCTTGACATAAACATAAACATAACATGGCATGGTTCTTGACATAAACATAAACATAACATTGCATGGTTCTTGACATAAACATAAACATAACATGGCATGGTTCTTGACATACACATAAATATAACATGGCATGGTTCCGGACATAAACATAAACATAACATGGCATGGTTCTTGACATAAACATAAACATAACATGACATGGTTCTTGACACACTACTAGAAAAAATGCATTCAACAATAGTGAATCACTGTTGTCGTATGCCAAATACCACTGTTGTTAAAGGCCATGTTGTTAAAGGGGGGGTCTTCGACAACAGTGAATCACTGTTGTAGTTTTGGTCTACGACAACAGTTTGACAACAGTTTTCCACTGTTACCGTATATCACATTCGACAACATTTTCACAACAGTTTTTCACTGTTGTCTTTTATTATATTCGACAACAGTTTTATAACCGTTGTCGTATATCAATAACAACAGTTTATCACCGTTGTCGTATGCCATATTCACCGTTGTCTTTTATTATATTCGACAACAGTTTTATCACTGTGTTGTTGTATATCAACGACAACAATTTATCACTGTTGTGATATACCATATTCACCGTTGTCTTCTATTATTCGATAACAGTTTTACTTATATAGCACTGTTGTCGTTTATCTACAACAACAGTTTAGCTTTAAAAAAACCTGTTGTGCGTTTGTACTGTTCCACAACAGTTTCATACCAATTTGACAACAAAGATATTTCCATTATATTTTCAATTAAAAGGCAATAATTTAACCTCGAAACAAAAACTATATATATCAAACATCATCAACATATTTACAATAAAGATCCACCACAACCTTTCTATAGACGAAACCACAAAAGTATCTTCTGTCCAAAAACCATTCTACAGACGAAACCACTAAAGTATCTTCTGACCCAAATTACAAGAGTTCAAATTATATATAATTCTGACCCAACTAAACTTACAATGAAGTTCAAATCACAAAAATTATAGCTTGGAAGGTCAGATTAATGGTCTTCGAACATGATCACGAACAAGTCCCTGCAGTTGGAAAAAAGAGAACAAACACTCTAATTAGTTATTCTATTAAATGCATATGTCCAATAAAAAATGATCCATGAAGATATGTATCAACAAACAACAAAAATAACAAACAAACAAACAAAAAAGATATGCATGTATCAGCACTTGCAATTATAAGGAAACTACTAGCTTAGCTTATCTAGACATTTACAGCCTTGCAACCACTTTTCAAGGAAAATACTCAGACGACCATATTAAATATCTGACACATGTTCTTGATTGATTGTTTGTGATTCAGAATCATATTCTGAATCACAAACTGTGTCTGTTTAGGCAAATAAAAAAATATATTGAAGAATTGCATCCAATCAGGGATGTTAGGCAGAACTGCTGAAGCTCCAAAATATATTGAAAAAAAATATATTGAAGGAATTTCTATTGGATGAATGTGTTTATATTTATGTTAATTTCATACGACCATACAATTAGTCATGCCAAATTCAGTCTGTCCACTACTATTTCGAGTAATATGATATTTGAGTTGAATCGTATCTAGTAGTAAATGCAGCTTGTTGAAAAGTTTAATTCCTAGTGATGAGTTCAGTGATCTGTAGTGGTGATCAGTTTATCCTCCTTAAATGAGAACACTTGAAAGGCTAGGCTACAAATTCAAGTAGAGATGCAAGAAAGCAACTAAATATCAAGTTTCTACAGGTTTTAGACCACAACATTAAAAGGATATCTGTTCATCCACTTATTAATAATACAAAGAACTAAGAGCATCAAAATAGATATGATTTTGCATCGATAATTAAAATCAGATGGGAAATTACTAAATTCAGAACATCATTTCAATTCCTTCAAAGGAAAACAACAATTGAGTTTTGTCGTGCTTGTGCCGATTAGAGAGGACCTGGAAATGTGCCATTATCTCTTTGCTCGTTCCATTTCCCAATCTGATTAAGAAAACAAGGAGAAGTCGTGTTGTGATAGGAAGAAACTTCTAGAACCATAAAACATACAAAATATTTAAAAAAAATATTCTGCAGGAAATGCATTAGTTGACAATGGCCGTAACTTAAATAACCTGGTAAAATTTGTAATCAAGTAAGTCACAGAAGAAAAAAGGGCACAATGATAAATTGGATATGTGTATAGATCATAACGAGTGTTGAAATAGTATACATAGATGAGGTGTAGCAATATAAGAAAAAACAAGAAGTATGGTAAGTTACCCATTCTGCTGGACAGAGAGATCGATAGTATTTGGCAAACTTTTGGCAATCACCAGAGTCTTCACCTTTAGCAGCCACACACCTACATGTGCAACATCAATCAAAAAAGAGTCAAAGTTTGATGGGGACGTGTTAAAGTATTCTTATGGGCAATTTGGTTTAGTAAAACATACTTGTGAAACTCAATATAGCGAGTGAAACAGTGTTTGGTTTGATTTGTGGTGGGAAACCGAAAATCAGCTGGTGCTGTTTTCAACTCAAACTAACAAGGGAAATTGCTTAAATATTAGTGTCACTATCTTGAACCAATAAACATGATAATTAATAGTAAAAAAGTGTTAAATACAAGTGTATCTTTCAACCGAAGATTGAAGACGCTATAAGATGAAGGATAATTAGAAAACATGTCAGGCAACAAATTATTGATACTTCAAACTGAGTTGGATGTGCACATGCACTAGATAATTGAAACTACAGAGTAATTGTTATAATTTGCTACATTCTAGGTTTTATACTCTCCTTATGGATTTCTTTCAAATTCAAGCATGACAAGGCTTTCAATTTAGCTTGATGAAAAGAAACAAATAAATATGAGACTGAAAGACTCCTTCGGGGTCAAGCAAAGCTAGAGCAATACTATCGGAGTCTGAAAAATAATACTATCGGAGTCTGAAAGAATAAATTCACCTTCTCAAACTGTGAAGGAGGAGAAACTAAGCTAGAGCAAAGCATGGGAGTTTAGATTGTACCACACTTCTTTGGCCAAACTTGATCCTGGAAATCATGCAAATGCAAAAAAGTAGAAACAAAGATCATTCTGAAGTTGAGAACCAAATCAACTACAAAGAATGAAGGAAACAAGAATTGTTCATGTACCTCAAGGAACAAACCAAGAGCACCAGTACCAATTATGTCTTTAATATACCATTGAACATTAAGAGCGTTTCTACCATCTGTATCTATATGAAATAGGGAAGCAGTAGAGTCATTTGAAGAAATCATGTTTTCAACTATTTTGATCTATGAAAATCATAAAGATTATCTTAATAATTATACAAGGTTATAACAAATATTAGATAAAATTTAATAAATGTACAAAAGAAAAACATACAATAGTAAAATATATCAATGCTTATATGTAAAGTTAAACTGAACATTATTAATCAAGAACATACAATATAAAGTTAATCTTCTTTAAAAATTGTTCATGTAATAGATAATTGTCGTCCTTGGGCA
Source organism: Boesenbergia rotunda (assembly GCA_024364735.1). Taxonomy (NCBI): domain Eukaryota; kingdom Viridiplantae; phylum Streptophyta; class Magnoliopsida; order Zingiberales; family Zingiberaceae; genus Boesenbergia; species Boesenbergia rotunda. Next base: position 171,440 of record JAGFNQ010000176.1, read on the forward strand.
TTAGACTATATATTCACTATGAAGTTTCAAATCAATCAAATCAAAAAACCTACAAACCTCTTGCAAAATCATATCTTGTTGGTACACTCGGAATGAGTTATTCAAACATCTATAGTTTCTTTATGGTTCCCTGCGACTAGGATTCATTTCCTTTTGGTAGCTAAAGAAATGTTCATTTGAAACATAATAGAATTTTTGTGGAAAAGGTAATCAACCGCTTAAATTGGGTCAGATTAAAATTGAGAAGCAAATTCAAAAATTGAAAAATAATAGTTAAGATGTTAATGTATTTGAGTAAGGTACACAATATGTTCTAGATCAATAAGTAGAATAATACATATTCATGCGGATTAATTACCATCATAATCTTTTGGTCATTTTGATTTATAGAACTTTTACAAATCATCATCCATAACAATAATTTAACAAAACAACCATTAAACTCGGCCAATTTCCATTTATTTTTGAGACAAATCATTTGCTTTTGTAGAATGGAAAATGGAAACAAAAAAACTATTCCTAAGGGGAAAAAACTAGTCTTTAAGAAAGTTAAAAAAAAAGGAATAGGTGTGAAACCAATTAAATCAAACGCAAACAAAGCTGAATCAGATAAAATAGTAAAATATACTCGATTTCATCGAATTTATGACAACTCAATTAGAATTAGGATTCTATTTTAAACAATAGAAAAAAATGATAATATAGGGAAAATTTTCATATCCCAAACCCAGAGTTCGGATCAAAACACTGACAAAAACTAACCAAATTTGGTAGGAGGCCTTCTGCAGAATCTTCTAGCAATTAGGGACATCCTTGAACTGCTTCCGCGGAAAGGTTTCGGTGAGGAAGCCCACATTGATCTGGATGGTCTTCGAGTCCTCGTCAGCCTTGATGCTAGGGATGGAGAACCAGACAAAGAGCTAAAGGTGAATGTCGAGATAGTTAAAGGTGATGGATGGTGTGAATCACTTTGTGAAAACTTAGAGAGATAGTTGACATACTCTAACCCACCTCCTGAGAGAGGCAGCGGTGGACTGCGTCGCTTGAGCTGGAGACGAAGAGGCGAGTTGACGGAAGTTGTGCGAGGGGGAAGTGGCAGAGGAGAGGATCGACGCCGGCAGTGGTGGGCGGCGGCGATCCGCGTGCACGAAGAGAAGGGAAGGCGGCATCGGCGGGGGTGGATTAGGGCACGGGGATGAAAACGAAAAGGCACAGGCAGAGATATTTATATATATATTTAAACTTATCCTTATATATATATATATATATATATATATATATTGCAAAAAATCAAACTTATCCTAAAATAATTCAAAACCAACTCTTCCAATTAAATCCGCATGGGGATTAATTTATTATTAAGGGAAAAAATATTTTAATTGATACAAACTTATTACTTCGGTATACAAACTTATAAATTTTATATTGTAACTTATTAATTCATCGAATATTTATTATGAAGTAAAACATAGATAAAATTGGCTGCGAGACTCACAATTTTTAAACTATGAAGTCTAAAATTAAATTTACTTCATCAAATTTATTACTGAAGTTGATTAGTATGTATTACTTCATTAAAAGAAATCGCCGAAGTAATTTGTGGCGAAGTCTATGTTTGATTTTCATATAGTGGTGCGACGAGAAAAAAAGATGATTAAGGATCGAAAAATAAGAGAATGAGAATTCAATAGTTCGTTCTTTTTTTGCAGTTGGATATCCACCGTTGATTTTGTTTATTGCTTGAACAGCACAACAATACAACAAGAACAGTTTAATATAACTGTTGTCTATTGTCATAATAGACAACAGTTTATCACATCAGTTGTTGTAAATCCCGCCTATAGACAACAGTTATTTTATAACTGTTGTCGTTGAGTATACATACGACAACATTTTGTTATTACTGTTGTCTTTTTACGTATACAGACCAACAACAACAACGGTTAATACTAAAACTGTTGTTAAATTGATATAAGACAACACTTTATCAAAAAACCGTTGTCGATTATGTGTTGTTGAATGCAAAAATTCTAGTATTGACATAAACATAAACATAACATGGCATGGTTCTTGACATAAACATAAGCATAACATGGCATGTGAAATACTTAACATGGAGTAGATGCATATCATGAATGGATGCATGAGTCAAATGCATATAACATAAGGATGCTTATTTGAATACCATAATTATAAATACTTAAACATAATCATAACATCATTGGGGTCCCCGGCTTGTACCACATACATACATCATGTGCGCGCATCCCTAAGTAAATACGAGGTAGCTAGTCTCGACTTACTAGGGTAGGAATAGCTATGGTAGTTCCAAAAATCGAGGCGTTCTTAAGGTGTCCATCCCTGTTGGACAGCTACGGTAGTCTCAGAACCGTAGACAGCTACGGTAGTCTAGAACCGAGGCGTTCTTAAGGTGCCCATCCCTTGGACCCTTACTTCGGTCCGGTACAAGCCCATTCATAAAGTAAAATAACTTTGCATGCTTCATCATGCATAGACATACATAACATATCTTAAGACATAAACATAATCTTGTTACATGAAGCATGACATAAAGCATACTTGGCATTTCCTCATTCATAATTGATACATAACATCATTATGCCTTGAAGGCATAAACATTATCTTCATTCATCATCTTCATTCATAAAACATGATATACATACATAATTATGCCTCCAGGCATAAACATCATGTTGGTTCATAAAGCTTGCATGGTCATGGTATATAAGGTAAACATGCATTTCATACATGATACATATCATCTAGCATACATAATCATAGTATCCATCATAGAGCATGCATGGGTAAGATTCATATGAACATGATACATACTATTTAGGTTCATGGCATTCATCATAGAACATGCATAGACCTTCATAACTACATATCTATTATAGGCATTTAACATCCTACATGCATTATTCTATATAACATGAAGCCTACATCAATTACATATGTTCATGATATATGGTCTAAAACATTCATGAATAAACATAGCACATAACCTAAACATACAAAGTCATGATACATAACATATAAAGCTAGGGTTTAAGGTAACATAAAAATTCTTACAACATGCTTAAACATATACATACATCATAGTAAACTATGAACAAGTATCCATGAGACCTTAACCCAACCCAAACCCTAGACCATGGACTTGGCCGAAAGTTCAATAGGAGGAGGCTCCATTATTCAATCAACATGAAAGGTTCCATAAGTAAAAGAAAGTCCATACATTACATACAATGCCATAGGGTGCCATTAGACCCCATGATTAGGGCTAACCCTACGTTTTTAGCCCCACTAATTGACCTTGGCCGAAACCCTATAGGGTCCCAAGTATATAGAAAAATTCATACAATTCCCAATTTACATCTAACACCTTACATACAACCCCATAGGAACCATTAGAACCTTTGCTTGATGTTAGCCCGAACCCCTTGCCTCAAAACCTAACTTGGCCGAAACTTACATGGGTCATAAGGCATGTAAAAGTTCACATAAATCATCATTAACATTCCTTGCATCATGAGAAACATAAGAAATATTATTAGAGGGTTAGATCTAATCCCAACCCTAGGAATAGGGAGGTGGCCGAAAACCCTAGAGGGTCTTAGGGTGCTACAAAATTTCCCAAAATCATAATTTCTACTTTACTTATCATAAGAAAATATTAGGAAACATAAGTGAGGTTTTTAACATCATCATAGACCCAAAACATGCTTTGGCCGAAAGTTTAAGAGACCCTAATCCATAGTTTTCTCAATACAAATCCCAAACATTCAACTTAAATCATGATAAACCCATAAACTATTATACCACAGTGAGGGAGTCTTACCTTGGTTTATCTTGGTTATAACCTTGAATAGAGAAGCAAAAGAAAACCTCCTTGACCTTAGACCACCCCTAGCCCTTGTAGCCTTGTAGGAAGCCCTTAGATCTTGAAGAAGAAGCCTTCTTGTGAAGCTTTTCCAAAGGAGAAACCCCCTTGTGGGTTTCAGCTAGAAGGAGAAAGGAGAGGAAAATAGAGAGCTTTGATGGAAGAAGAAACAAAGACTTAAGTGCTAAGTTGTCTCTTCCCTTCACCTTTCATTTATACTACATGAAGGGGGCAAGTGAAGGGGCATGGTGCCTCTTCTCTTGATGACTCTTCACTTCCTTTAGCCTCAACTAAAATCCTCTTCCTTTTCCACTAGCACTCCCTTGCTAGGTGAATTGGTTAGTACATACATGGTGATACACTAGGTCCAAGGTTCAATCCTTGGTGCATGCACTTCTTTTTATTACTTTTATAATTATTTTTGCCAAGGCCCATATAAGAGCCCACTAAGGTTTATGTTAATATTTCTAATTGAAATCCATTTCCCTTCATGATAAAATTTTTACCTAAGGTCCCTTAATGGCCATGGTATTAGAAGGGCCCATGTAAGACCCATTATTACTTAACTTCTTAATCTCTATGGAAAATCATGGATAATCATGCTAAGGTTCATACTAGTGTCCCTATGTTCCTCGAGAATCTATCTAGGCATGATCAATATTTTAAAGAAAAATATTGACAAAATTTTACGGGTCGTTACACGGATTTTGGATTTCACTATGTAACGAGACAAATAAGAAATTAATTTTGACAATTCATATTCTGAGTAACCTCTTATAGTGATTTGCCTGTTCTCCAAGATTGTGAGTCTTCCGTCATCTGGTTCCGATTATGATCCGGAGTCGATGTCATCCGAGGCGGTTAGGGCGAGGAGATTCGCGTGTGGTACTTCTTCTTCTTCTTCGAAAGAGGATTCATCCCAGGTGGCTTGGAGAGCCTTCTTTCTTCGCGCCTTCTTCATTTCTTTCAGATTGGGGCACTCTGACATGAAGTGTCCCTTTTTATTGCATTTGAAGCAGGTAATGTTGGTCTTTCTCTTCGAGTTTGTTGAAGGTTCTTCTGGATCTTCCTTTCTTCGGCTTGATTTCTTCTTGCTCGTTCGGCATTTTAGTTCTTTGTATTAGTCCCGAGCTAGCCGAACCAATTTGGGTCGATCCCCTTCACTATCTTCTGATTCCGTGTCTGAGTCAGACTCGGGTGTTGGTTGAGGCTTCTTTTTGGGAGCTTTTCCTTGAGATTTTCCTACAACAAAAGCTATACTTTTCTCGATCAAGGTAGTGTTAGTTTGTTCGTGCAGTTCTAATTCAGATAATAGCTCATCTAGCTTAATTTCAGAAAAGTTCTTTGAAACTTTGTAAGCATCCACCATAGACGCCCACTGTGAGTTTCTAGGAAAGGAATTTAACGTATACCTTATCAGGTCACGGTTTTCAACCTTGTGACCTATCGTGTGCAGTCCGTTCATCAACTCCTAGATTCTGGCATGGAGTTGGGATGCAGTCTCGTCGTCATGCATCTTGATTGTATAGAGTCTGTTAAGCAACAGATCTCTTTTGCTGATCCTCGTGTCGGAAGTGCCTTCGTGCAGCTCGATCAGCTTGTTCCAAAGCTCCTTCGCGCTGTTGAAGGGTCCTACCCAGTTCAGCTCCACCTTTGTTAAGCCATATTGCAAAGTTTGGGTCACCTTTGCATTGGCTTCAATTTTCTTCATTAGTGGGTCGTCCCACTCAATATAGTGTTGCACCACGCCTTGTGCATTTTTAGGAATTTCAAGCCGAGACTGGATAATTATCCACATGTCCACCTGAGTTTTCAGGTGGACTTCCATCCTGCTTTTCCAGTAGGAGAAGTCTTCTCCACTGAAAAGAGGAGGTCTGGCAGTGCTGTATCCCTCTTGCATGGTCATTAAGTTCTTACTAAAAATTTAGAAACAACTTGTCCCAAGACTAGGCCTTGGATTAGTAGTGCGGGAAAAAAATATTAATAATGGAAAAAGATCGAGTGGTGTTGCACCAACCTCGATTAACGAGAAAATTTGAGCAAAAGAAAAAAAAATTAAAATTCATAAATCCGAAAAAATCTCAAACTGGTGGTTGCACCAAGTTTGAGCTACCCGCTCTGATACCACTTGTTGGATCGGAGTAAATTCATAGAGGGGGGTGAATATCGATCGTACAATTTTCAGTTGATTAAGAGAAATTACGCAGTGGAAAACACAAAAACAATTGCTATCAATCTTTCTTTTTAATTGGTTCGGAGTCGCAGTCCACCAACAATAGGTATTTCTTTGTGCTTAGTCATTGAATCATGTTTAGCGGTGCTATCTACCAGTACCTGGTGCATAGATACGGGAGCCACTGATCATGTCTGTAATACTCTGCAGGGGTTCCAAGAAACCCGACGGCTAGCTGATGGGGAAATCGTCATCTACCTGGCAATGCTATGGAGGTGGCAGCAATTGCAGTGGGAGATTTTTATTTATCTTTTGAAAGAAATAATGTGTTGGTTTTGAGAGATTGCTTATATGTACCTTCTTTTAGAAAGAACTAAATTTCGGTTTCTAAATTAATAAAGGATGGATATTCTATTGCTTTTAATAACAGAGTTGTTATAAAGAGAAATAGAGAAATTATCTGTTCGGGTACTATGGTTGACAATCTGTATACTCTAGAACCAAAAACTCTCACGATGCAAATAGAGGTCAATAGCTCATCATCAAAACCTAAATAAGAGAAAGGGGCCTTCTAAAATGAACCAAACATATCTTTGGCACCTTAGGCTTGGTCATATTATCCTTAGTAAGATTCAGAGGTTGATAGCTGATGGGCCCTTGGGTGTATTGGTGGTGGAAGACTTCCCAACCTGTGAGTCTTACTTGGAAGGTAAGATGACCAAGAGGCCTTTCAAGGCTAAGGGGTATAGGGCCAAAGATGTGTTAGAATTAGTTCATTCTGATTTATGTGGTCCTATGTCCATCCAGGCTAGGGTGGCTTTGAATACTTTGTCACTCTTATTGACGATTATTCAAGGTATGGATACATTTACCTGATGTGCCGCAAGTCTGAATGCTTTGATAAGTTCAAAGAATTCAAGGCTAATGTGGAGAAACATCGAGGTAAAAGTATCAAGACACTGCGATCAGATCGTGGTGGCGAATACCTCTTGGGTGAGTTTAGGACCTACTTATCAGAGGCTAGGATTCAATACCAGTTGACTGCACCCGGTACGCCCCAATAGAACGGTGTGGCAGAAAGAAGGAATAGGACTCTTATGGAGATGGTTAGGTCAATGATGAGCTACTCTGAGTTGCCAGATTCGTTCTGGGAATATGCTCTGGAAACGACAGCGTATATACTGAACTTGGTTCTGTAGGGGCAATCGACCCAAGTATGATATGGAGGATCGTGGGTTTTGATGTGTGTGTCAATATGATTAAGTTAGGGTTTGTTATTGGACTAATATGTGTATGTGAGTGTGCAAGTTTGCATATACACATAGACTTGGTTGGAAGTCTTCAGGTGAAGGATGATAGGAGGCAAGCTGGAGGCTTGCGTGCGTATCTGAGGTGTTGGATCATGGATGGCTAGAGAGGGGGTGTGAATAGCCAGACAACTTAAACTTCTCGCTTCTTTGAGTTTTCTGCACTTATGATTAGCAAAGGAAACAAAACAGCAGAAAGAAACAAAGATAACCAGAAAACAGTAAATAGAAACAGGAAACCAAAGACGCTAACACAGAGGGTTTACAAGGTTCGGGGATAACTTGCCCCTACTCTTTGGCGTGCCCGTGAGGTGGGCGATCTCTTGATCGTCAGCAGATCAAGCCCCGGAAAATCCAGATAGAATATAACCTTCTTCTCGGTGGAGAAACCTCTCCACAACAGTTTCAACAGAATGATGTAATTAAGCACAGAGAAACACAAGAAGGTTTACAGAGCACTAGGACATAAGGCACACAAGAGAACACTTCACCGAGCTCAACCAAGCACAACTCTCACGTAAGAACTCCCCACTCTTTATGTCTGCTTGCTGATGGACTCGCAAAGCTCTCCCCTTCTTCCAAACGCTCAAGTTTGCAGAAGATTCAAAAGATGCTCAAGACTTGCTCAAGGTTCAGAGAGATCAATCGTAGCACTCTACTTCTCAGCCAGCCTTCTTTTAATCTCTGCTCATCAGCAGGTCACCACTGGCGCCTCTGCAGATCATCAGCGCGTCTGCAGCTCACAAGAGTGTCTGCAACCTCCTCATCCACCAACCCACTGACCGCTTCTGGACTCCACTGAACCCTCTTCAGCCGATCCTCAGGCCAGTCATCAGCTTCGCCAGCCGTTGCCAGTCCGCGCCAAAAGCCGTTGAAACCTGCGAAGGGAAAATGGACAAACCTGACCAAGAGAAAGTCTCCAGTTGACCCTCCTCCTTCGTTTGAGTCATCCCTGCATTACCTGCACACTCAATAGTGGCTTAGCACAACAAATCAAAAGTAAATCAGAGAGGTGGAAGAGAAAACAGAAGTGATTAGAGTGAAATCAAAAGTCTGACAGCGGATTTGAATTAAAGTTATCAGACACTGATCGGTCAACAGACCAATTAGTGAAGACCTGATCGATCAGGTAACTTCCTAATCGATCCAGTGACTCCCTGATCAGTCACACTGACTGATCAAGGATTGTGGATCGGTCACGGAGATCGATCCACAGCTTGCTTCAACTCACCGCAAGCTTCTGACCTGATCGGTCACCTGACCGATCAGGGTGTGCCCTGATCGGTCACAGTGACAGATCAGGCCACCTCTGGACCGATCAAGATGGGTCCTGATTGGCCCAGGAGGACCTTGATTGGTCACCTTGACCGATCAGGGTTCTCCACGTAACCTACTGATCTCTTCTCTGATCGTTCACTAGAACGATCAAAAGCTAAATAGAAACATTCTGTTCTCTCCCTGATCGTTCACCAGAACTATCAGGTGCCGAACCAAAACATTCTGTTCTCTATCTGATCATTCACCAGAACGACCAAACTTCCTGGAATGGTCACCAGACCGATCCACAACAAGAAGTTAGTGCCAACTCCCTGATCGGTCTCCAGACCAATCTAGCTCCGACCAATTCCACCCTAAGTCCAGAGAACAAGCTCCCTAGCCTTCTCTAACTCATTCTGATCCTGGAGAAAGAGCTCACGTGATCTCTCCGACCAGTATACTCAATGCTCAGTCCCCTAGACCAAGACTTCGTGCCCAGCATCACTCACCGGGACTTTGTTCAACCTAGCTTCCCTCGCTAGGACCTGGCTTCACTCACCAGGGTTTCCTTCACCTAGCTTCACTCACTAGGATCTGACTTCACTCACCAAGATTTTCGTCACCCGGCTTCACTCACTAATGTTGATGTAGTCTGACCCTGATTGTTGTTTTGGTGTTGACACCGATTTTAGTTTAGGTTGATGATTATGATGATTATGATTATGTCCTGATCGGGGATCAGGCAGGGTATGGGAAATCCTAGCATGGAGGGCTAGGTATTGAAAAATCCTAACCTGGAGGGTTAGGTGTGAAAAATCCTAGCTTGGAGGGCTAGGTGTTGAAAAGTCCTAATTCGGAAGGGTTGGGTGAGAAGTCCTAGCTTGGAGGGTTAGGTGAAAAGTCCTAACTTGGAGGGTTAGGTGAAAAGTGCCAACTTGGAGAGTTAGGTGAAAAAGTCCTAGCTTGGAGGGTCAGGTCCTAGCTTGGAGGGCTAGGTTTGGAAAAGTTCTAATTCGGAAGAGTTGGGTGAAAAGTCCTAGCTTAGAGAGCTAGTTGAAAAATCCTAACTTGGAGGGTTATGTACAAATTCCCAACTTGGATGGTTAGGTGAAAAATCCTTAGCTTGGAGGGCTAAGGTGGATGAAACCCTATCTTGGAGGACTAGGATGAAGCCCCTGGATCGGTCTGGTGACCGATCAGGGAGTTGGCACGGTACTCCTTCGTGGATCGGTCTGGTGACCGATCCAGCGATGACTGATCGGTCTGATGACCGATCAGGGAGTATTTGTTTCACCCATTGCTTGGCTCCTGATAGGTCTGGTGACCGATTAGGGAGCAAACAGTGAGGTTAAGTTCCCTTGCTGATCTGCTCCTGATCGGTCTGGTGACCGATCAGGGTCACTGTGCAGATCGTTCTGGAGAACGATCCAGCGTCGCAGGTTCCTCTCTATGATCGATCAGGACGGAGCCTGATCTGTCTGGTCATGACCTGATCGGTCTGGTGATCGATCAGGAGGCTCCCTGATCGGTCCGGTGACCGATCAGGAGGTTTGGACTGCGAAGCTCAGAAATCGCCCGATAAAGGGGTGGATCGGTCTGGTGATCAATCAACAACCTGGGATCGGTCTGGTGATCGATCCGGGAGAGTCCTAAAGAAATCACGATTTCTAATTGAGTTTTGGGGACCGATCAAGACAGAGCCTGATCGGTCTGGACCCAGCCTGATCGGTCTGGTGACCAATCAGGAGGCTCTATGATCGGTCCAGTGATCGATCACTTTAATTCAAAATGCACTGTCAGACGCTAACATCTGATACATGATTTTCGTGTCTGAACGTATCTGATTCTCTGCGCTTAACATCTGATACATGATTTTCTGCTTGATATGTTGTGCTAACACTCTGATTAAGCTGCAGGTGACAGGGGAAGATTCAAGCACTCAAGGAGAGTCAATGGAGACCTTTCCTTGGAGCAGGTTTGTCTGTTTTTCCATCTCAGGTTGCAACGAGCACTGGCACTGGCTGGAGCTGCTGTCTGGGGCTGGTCTGAGGGAGGCTCAGGGAGTCCAGAGGAGCTCAGAGGTAGCTGGTGGTTGCAGGTGAGCAGCTGGAGGCTGCAGGGAGATGGTGTCACCTGATGCTTAGTGGAGGAACAAAAGGAGCGGAGAAGAGTTGGCTGTGAAGAGTTCTGCTACTCGAGTTCTTGCTACGACTTTGTGTTCTCCACAACTTGCTTGTGTGTTCTGAAGTTCCATCACTATGAACAAGCTACTGCAATCTTGAAGCAACCAACCCTTGCATGAGCACTTAGAGGAAGGAACAAGAAGCTTCGAGTCCAACAGCGAGAAGACACGGGGAAAGGGTTCTTGCGTGACATCGTCGCTGGGTGGAGCTCAGGAGGAAGCTTGCTGTGTTCTTGTCTTTGCTAGTGCTAAGTAAGATCTTTCTTGTGTTTCATTGTGCTTAAACCTATATCTGTGATTGAAACGCTGTGGAGAGGCTTCTCCACCGAGAAGGAGGTTGTTTTCTATCCGGTGTTCACCGGGGCTTGATCTGTCGACGATTAAGGGATCGCCCACCTTACGGGCACGCCAAGGAGTAGGGGCAAGTTATCCCCGAACCTTGTAAACCCTCCTTGTTAGCGATCTTGCTAGTTGTGTTAGTTTGCTTTCGTTTTCTATTTTTCTGCATACTCTGTGTTTGCTACTTCCGCTGTGCTACTAACATATCTAAGTGCAGAACTTTGAAAACTTTAAAGTCTAAGTGTTTGGCTATATTCACCCCCCCCTCTCTAGCCATCCGGTTCCAACAAGTGGTATCAGAGCTTGGGGCTCTGTTTTTGCGGATTAACAACCGAGAGCTATCATCCATGGCGTTGAGAGAAGGATTTTCCACCACCCGACCTCCTTTCTTTGATGGCGCTGATTTCCAATATTGGAGATCAAAGATGGAGTATTATTTGAAGATGGACATCAACACTTGGTTCGCGGTGAAGGAGGGATTCACCCCTCCAAAGGATGATGAAGGCAAGGAACTTGAATCATGGCGGTGGACAGCCGAATAAACTCGGAAGAGTGAAGCCGACGCGAAGGCGGTTGTCACTCTACAATGCGGCATGAACAAAGACCAACTCATCAAGGTTGGTCCTTTCACAAGTGCAAAGGACTTATGGAACAAGCTCATCGAACTCCACGAGGGCACCCTAGACTCAAGAATTGCCAAGAGGGATTTGTTTCTCAACCAATTACAAAATCTCTCCATGAAGGAAAATGAATCGGTAAGTGAGCTTCATAGCCGGTTCAAGGAAGTCCTCAATGGGCTTCATTCGATTGATGAAAAGGTCGAGAATCGCGACCTTGTGAGGTATGTACTAAAAGCATTTCCAAGGAATGCTTTGTGGTCATCCATGGTGGATGCCTACAATGTCTCCAAGGACTTATCAATTGTTAAGTTAGATGATTTATTTTGTGAAATGGAATTGCATGAAATGGCTAACAAAGGCCCCAAGGAGAAGGGGATTGCCTTAGTTGCAGGGGATCGATCCAATAAGAAGAAGAAGGAGAAGGAAGTCTCTTCATCTTCATCCTCTTCCGAATCCGAGTCCGATTCCGAAGAAGATGGCAGCGGCTCCTCATCCTCCGAGATGGCGAATTTTGTAAGAAGGATGATGAGAAGGGGTCGACGCTTCAAGGGTAAAGGTAATCCTAGTGAAGCTAAACTTGATAAGACTAATGCTTCTTGCTTTGAGTGTGGTAGGAAAGGGCATTTCAAGAATGAATGCCCAAAGCTAAAGAAGAAGAAGGAGAAATCCAAAAGGAAAGAAGGAAAATCCAAGAAGAAGAAGAAGGCTTTGAAGGCCACTTGGGATGAATCCTCCTCAAGTTCATCCGATGAAGAGGAGGAGAAGAGCACAAGGCATGTGGCACTCATGGCATTGGGAGATCAAGAGAGCAGTGGTGAATCTTCCAACTCCTCAAACGCGGCTTCATTATCTTCGAATGATGAAGAGGTAACTTCTCCCGAACTTGAAAAATATTATAGAGCAATTGCATGTTTAACCAATATGTTGAAGAAGTCAAAAAATAGGGTTAAATCATTGTAATTAGAAATTGAACAATTGAAGTTGTCTAGGGATGATAACATTGATGACTTACATGTTGAATTGTTAGAAGATGAGAATAAGTCATTAAAACTTGAGGTTGAACATTTGAAATCCTCTAAGGTTGAGGATGTAGATGATTTACATGATGATTTGCTAGTAGAAGAAAATAAATCATTAAAGAGCGAAGTTGAGAAACTCAAGAATATTCTTGAGAAGTTCTCAACTAGCTCTAAGACCCTAGACATGATCTTG
>JAGFNQ010000176.1:187660-233431 GCA_024364735.1 Boesenbergia rotunda
TTAAGTTAATTTTGTAATTTAATTTCCCAATTTTAAATGAAATTGTCATGTTTAATTTGGTTACGCTTCCGAAGCGGACCAAATTGGATTTACGACAAATTACTTTTCTTTGGGTATCTGAGCCTCGGGGAGCCACCCTTAGAAAATAATTTGTTGTAATTAATTAAATCCATGAATAAAATATGATTTAAGAGGTGATGCTCTTACATATTGTTATCTCCAAAATTAATTAGGAAAATAGTTTCCTATAGAGTTTTCTTAAATGAGATTTTCATGAAAATAATATGTGGTTGAATTAAGGGAATTGTCTCTTAATTTAATAAGGTTTGATTTAGAGAAATCAAAGTCATAAACATATTATTTTCGAAATTGATTATGACAATTTAGGAAATTGTTTCCCAAAACAATTCCTTTAATAAAGTATGAAATTAGAATTAGGAAATTCGGTTCCTAATTCAATTAATGAGATTTGATAAATTAAGTCACATACATACTTTATTAAGGAAATCGTTAGTCATGACATAATGTCATGAATGTGCTTAGAAAAGAAAGGATGAGACCCAAAACCCCTTACAAAATATTAAGGCCAACACCTTCCATTAATATGGTTAGAATCGGAGTTTTGTTTCTCGTTTGGGTTGATGGACACATCCATGCCCGGCTTGAACCTCAACATGTTCAAACCATGGAATTAGTTTATGAATAATATAGTTGGAGTCAGAGGTCAATCCTTAGTTTTGGTTGTTGGATATATCCAAGCCTGACTAAACAGTTGAATGAGCTCCAACCATATTAAAACTATTTCTTGATTAATGGGTCAGCCTTAAGCTTGGAGCATCGATTTGTTGTGCCACAGCCAAGGTCGATGTAAAGAGAGGTGCAGTTGGGTGCTATGTATATTGATGCATACTTGTTAATGAGTTAACAACACAATGATTTATGCAAACATTCAATTAGTTGATAGCATAAAGTGATAGTTACATATATGTGATATGTAATCGGTATAATTACCTACCTTCATAGCTAAGAAAAACTTGATGGCCACAGCCATGGTTGTTTTTATCTATGGTTGGATATCAACCTATTTGGAGATGCTCCTACAATCTCCCGAATTGATAAAAAGGGTTATTCAATTTGAAAAATAAATAGGATTTTTAATTAATGTATATTGATACATTCTTTATCATTCTTCTCACATAAGCTCAATTTGTATTTCTAGGTTAATCACTCGATCATGTCTTCTCTAAACTTGCGTTCCATTTTGGACACCAATAAACTGACTGGGCCGAACTTCATGGACTGGCTTCGAAACCTGAGGATAGTCCTCAAGGCTGAGAAGATTGCTTATGTCCTTGAAGATCAACTTCCTAGCCGTCCTCCAGAAAATGCAACTCCAGACCAGTTAGTGGCCTATCAGAAATATGTGACCGATTCTGAACTTGCAAGTTGCATCATGCTAGCCTCTATGATACCTGAGCTGCAAAAGCAGCATGAGCATATGGATGCTTATACCATCATCTTCCATCTTCATGAGTTATTTGAAGAGCAGGCGAGATCCGAAAGGTTCGAAGTCTCCAGACTCCTCTTCACCTCTAAGATGCAGGAAGGCACTTCTGCCTCGCAGTTTGTGTTAAAGATGTTGGGGTACATTGAGCGACTGAGCACACTCGGTTTTGCAATGGATCATGAACTATGTATTGACTTAATTCTGAATTGTTTGCCCAAAAGTTATTCACATTTTGTGATGAACTATCGGATGAACAAACTAGAGACCACCATTCCCGAGTTGCTCAACCTGCTGAAGATTGTAGAGCCTTCTGTAAAGCCGGATCAAAAGACGGTACTGTTAGTTGGTTCCTCGAAGAAAGGTTCTAAGAGGAAGGCCAAAGAACAGAATAAAGGAAAGAAGAAAAAGGCCAAAAAGACTGAAAAGAAACCAAAAGGAACTTGCCATCATTGTGGCAAGGAGGGTCACTGGCGAAGAAACTGCAAGGTTTATCTTGAGTCCTTGAAGAATAAGGCATCCGATGCCCCATCCTCTTCAGGTATCTTCGTTATTGAATGTCACTCTATTTCCTCTAATACCTGGGTACTTGATACTGGGTGTAGCTCACATATATGTAATGACATACAGGGGCTAAGGAATAGAAGAAAACTCGTCAAAGGAGAAGCGAATTTGCGAGTTGGAAATGGAGCAAAGATTACTGCTGTTGCCATCGGAACATATTTGCTTAAGCTCCCCACTGGACGCGTCTTAGAATTGGATAATTGTTATTTTGTTCCTTCGTTAATAAAGAACATTGTATCTATTTCATGTTTGAATGAAAAGGGTTATCATTTAACTTTTAGTAACAATTGTTGTTACATAACTTTAAATTGCGTTCTTTATGGGAATGGAACTTTGTCAAATGGTATCTACACGTTAGATTTATCCAGTGACGTTTTCAATATCAAAGTTAGCAACAAACGTGCTCGAATAGATAATCGAATAGACTCCTACACTTGGCATTGCCGTCTTGGCCATGTAAGTAAGAAACACATGACCGAATTACACCGATGTGGAATTCTGGAATCATTTGAACCCGGTTCATTTGATACATACGAATCATGTTTAAAAAGCAAGATGACCAAATTACCCTTTTCTGGAAAAGGTAATCCAGTGGGAGAATTGCTTGGACTAATACATACTGATGTATGTGGACCAATGTCAACTCTTGCACAAGGAGGCTATAGCTACTTCATCACCTTTATCGATGATCATTCACGATTCGGGTTTGTGTTCTTGATGAAACACAAATCTGAAGCTTTTGAGAAATTCAAAGAGTTCAGAAATGAAGTAGAGAAACAGCTTGGCAAAAGTATTAAGATACTTCGATCCGATCGAGGTGGTGAATACTTAAGTCAAGAGTTTCAAGATTATCTAAGGGACAATGGGATATTGTCCCAATGGACTCCGCCATATACACCACAGCATAATGGTGTATCTGAGAGGCACAACCGAACCTTGATGGACATGGTTAGGTCCATGATGAATCATGCAACTCTTCCAAAATCCTTTTGGGGCTATGCACTTAAGACAGCTGTTTACTTGCTAAATAGAATCCCGACCAAGGTAGTCTTTACTACTCCATATGAGATATGGAATCGTAAGAAACCTCACTTAACTCACCTTAAGATATGGGGTTGTCTTGATTATGTGAAGCGGACTATATCAGACAAATTGGATGCTAAGTCTGATAAATGTCTATTTATTGGATACCCTAAGGAAACGAAGGGCTACCAATTCTATCATCCCTTGGAACAAAAGGTGTTTGTTTCAAGGCATGCTGTATTTCTGGAAAGAGAATTTCTTTTACAAGAAAACAGTGGGAGTGGCATTGAACTTGATGAAGATCAAGAAACTCCAATAGACATTACAGAGACACCTAGTCTAGACCCACAACCAATAACTCATAATGATGAGCTATCAGTTGAACCTAAAACAACACCACCTCTTCGTAGGTCTGATAGGACACGTAATATTCCAGAGAGATACGGATTTCTCATAAGTGAATCGAACGACGTGTTACTCATAAGCGATGACGAACCTATCAGTTATGAAGATGTTCTGAAATGTTCAGAAAGGGACAAATGGCTTGAAGCCATGAAGTCGGAAATGGATTCCATGTACGAAAATCAAGTATGGGACTTGGTTAACCCACCTGAAGGGATTAAGCCCATAGGGTGCAAGTGGGTTTTCAAGAAGAAAACCGACATAGAAGGTAATATAGTTACCTTTAAGGCTAGATTAGTGGCAAAAGGATGTCGTCAAAAACAAGGAATTGATTATGACGAAACCTATTCGCCAGTAGCTATGCTTAAATCCATTCGGATGCTCCTAGCCATAGCAGCTCATTATGATTATGAGATATGACAAATGGATGTGAAAATAGCTTTCCTTAATGGAAACCTGCTTGAGGATGTATACATGATACAACCTGAAGGTTTCACATCGGTTGATAAAACCAAAGTATGCAAGCTTCGACGATCCATATATGGACTGAAGAAAGCATCTAGGAGCTGGAACATCCGTTTTGATGAGACGATCAAAGAGTTTGATTTCTCACAAAATCCTGACGAACCTTGTGTGTACAAGAAGGTTAGTGGGAGTGCAGTCGTATTCCTAGTATTATATGTCGATGACATATTACTTATAGGAAACGATATATCAGTCTTACAGACAGTTAAAATTTGGTTGTCCAAAACTTTCTCCGTGAAAGACCTGGGAGAAGCAACCTATATCCTTGGGATTAGAATCTATAGAGATAGATCAAAACGGTTGCTTGGTCTTTCGTAGTCTACATATATAGACCGAGTGCTAAAAAGGTTTAGCATGTCGGAATCCAAGAAAGGTTACCTTCCCATCAGGCATGGGATGATCCTTTCAAAGTCTATGTGTCCGCGCACAGAAGACGAGAGGATTTGCATGAATAAGATTCCTTACGCATCCGCGATAGGATCTATCATGTATGCTATGTTGTGTACAAGGCCCGATGTATTGTATGCTCTGAGCGTCACAAGAAGATACCAGTCGGATCCAGGAATGGATCATTGGGCGGCTGTCAAGACAATCCTTAAGTACTTAAGAAGAACTAAGGATGTGTTCCTAATATATGGAGAAGGAGATATGGTAATACGTGGGTATACAGATGCCAGTTTCAGACAGATAAGGATGACTCTAAATCGCAGTCTGGATACGAATTTACTTTGAATGGAGGCGCAGTAAGTTGGAAAGTTCCAAACAAGACACCGTAGCGGATTCTACCACGGAAGCGGAATATATCGCAGCTTCGGAAGCAGCAAAGGAAGCAGTCTGGATCAAGAAGTTTGTTTCCGAACTTGGCGTGGTTCCAACCATTGATGAAGCAGTGCCGGTTTACTGCGACAACAATGGAGCTATTGCACAAGCAAAGGAACCAAGGTCTCATCAGCGATCCAAACACGTGCTTCGCTGCTATCATCTGATCAGAGAGATTATAAGTAGGAATGATATACAAATTGAGAAAATTCTCACTGAAAGGAATTTAGCGGATCCTTTAACTAAGGCCTTGCCTCAGAGCAAGTTTGAGGGTCATGTTAGAGCCTGTGGTATTGGATACCGTAGCGAATGACATTAGGCCATGTGGGAGTTTGTTAGTGATATGAGAGAAGTGTCCTAAGGCAATCGCCTTATGATTGTAAATATTTATTTTAATAAATGATAATTCACTATTTGAGTATACATGTTAGTGTATTTGATTGGGATCTTAAACTCATCTACAGAATGTCCGCAATACAATTCACAGCATAAGAGAATTTGTGATGGGATCACAACTAGTGATTATCTCTACGTGTGCAATTGTGAAGTATTGAAAATATCTCTAGTCGATGAATTGATAAAAACGGACACTATCAATTCTGTTGAGACTAGCATGGGTTATTCTCTAATCGACTGATTCTCACTGGCTGGTGACATTGGGATGTCCGGAGATAAACATGGATGTTAGTTAAGGGAACTAGTTCATTGGAGTGACTAGCTGTAAAACTTCATATGGTAATCTATATAGATATGTCAATGAAGTTATTACTGCAGCTTAAGTGCGATGTTCCTTTGACTTGCGGTGTTCAAGTCATCTTGGTCATGGAGACTTATACTTTAACAACTTAAGCAAGCATCTCCAAGGAGGTGTGGACCCAGGATGATTGGGTATAAGCCGAAGTGCCCGAAGATGTTTGAATAGCCTACAAAGGATTCACCACTCCTTGCGAGGAGATGTATACCCAGGCCTATCGTCGGATTGTTACTCAAAGCCTCTGGCAAGAGCATGTCATGTTTAGAGTATGTGTAACGACCCGCCTTCTGGTACTAAGCTTCAAGGCGGATCGCTACTACTAACTAACTGACTGACTGATTAATTACTGATTTCTAATAATGCTAAACCAACTGGGAGAATTTCAAAAATTCTTATTTCGCTATTTACTGAACTAACAATTCATAAACATGCTAAAAGTACTAATTTACCCAAAATAAAGTAAAACTTTTATTTTATTATCTTGGCAGGATTCGATACCCCAACCTCTAAGTTGTATGGCTAAAGCACTAACCAACTGCTCTACACCACCTTTGTTTTACACAGTACAGTCGACTGCTTATATGCCAGTCGACTGGTCGGGCCACAGAATGTTTCTGTGCCTGATACCAGTCGACTGGTATTTTCCCAGTTGACTGGTAATTCTGAAATCCCAGTTTTTAGATTTGCTAGAATTTATCAAACTTGAGCCACAATGTACCAAAATCATTTCTAACAAACATAATGGCATAAATAATGTTCCACGACTATTCTAAGGCATTTATTACATGTTTTTGGAGGGTTTTAGCATGTATAGCAACATAGAAATCATAAAACGACATGAAGAAGCATAAACATGAATGTGCCAAGTTCGTATCAACTTCTTATTGAAACTATTCATTTCTCATATCTAAAAGCATCCTTAGCTACTACATGTCATTCTAAATGGTGTATTAATCTTAGAACAAGCATATCTCAAGTATTTAGCATATAAATCAAAAGTATCAAGTTCTTATCTCTAAAGCTTAAGCATGGATCTAAATTACCATATTGCAAGTAGTAACTCATATCATTCAACATTCGCTAAGCAAGTATTAACACAGGTAAATAAACTACTTTAATATACTAGGCACCACAAATAACGAGTCTAATTAAGTTCATACATGGTTCACATAACCTATTGCGGAAAAACTAAAAGAAACATAATAAAGACTATTTCTATGCTTTGCATGTTCCGAAGACTTTTATTCCAACTCCACCATCACACACACTTTGCATCAAGCCTGCCGCCTCCGCTACTAGTGCTTTCCTTTACCTGTATTTGCAGTATAAGGAAATGCAAACTAATAAGCATAAAGCTTAGTAAGTATCATCTAGCATCACAAAACTATGAAAACTCGAATTATGCTTTTGTAAAACGTGCTATGCACATACATGCTCATATCCATAAGAAATCATGCTAGGCTTATGCTAAAATACATATCATAGAATGTCATGGCATATAACTGAGACATGACCCATACTGAACTAAAACTGAAAAGTAAGCTATAGCATGGCATACATATCTGAACTGAAACTGAAACTAACTAACATAAAACTAATTATTAAATTCACCACGTGCTAATATGAATTTATGAAAACTAAATACATATAGTAGGTGAAAGTAATAATCAACTGCTGTGGGCCCGGCAATGTACCAACTGTGCGCGCATCCCTAAAAAACCCGAGGTAGCAAATCCCGAATCCATTAGGGTTCTACTAGGTTATCTAAACCTAGGGGCAACTAGGAGCCCATCCCATACTTGGTTATCTGAACCTAGGGGCAACTTGGAGCCCATCCCTGGACCGAAGTCCGGTACAATACCAACTGAAAATAAAATAGTTCTTTTATACTTTACTTTTTCTCTTCTGATTCTTGCTTTTACTAGGTTATCTAAACCTAGGGGCAACTAGGAGCCCATCCCACTGGACCTTGGTCCCAATCATAATTGAAGCAAGAATTTCTATTCTTTAATGCTTTCTATAGCATTAACTGACTAACAATTTAACAAACACATTGCGACTTAACCCTTTCTTTTCTTTTAAAGTAGCTCCCTGGGCACTCGAACGTGCTCCTTAACCCGAAACTGAAGGGTAAGTGCACTCAAGCCCATCCAGGGATACCTTCAGACTCTAACACTAATTCGAAGGGTTAATACAACGTGCTTGTTCATAATCCACGATTTCTAACCGTAGGACATACATATAAGGAAATAAAACATACGAAACGTCAATCGAAACTACTTATACTGCAGGTGAGGAATACTTACATCCTGCGCTAGGTTTCCTTACGAATATAATATGAAATCTCCGAGGGAACATCGAGCTTCGACGTTCTTCTTGCTCCTTGGCGTTCTCCTCGCGTCTACGAGAATTCTCGTAGAGAATAGGGCCTCTTGGGACCTTCCCTTCGCTTTCCCCTTTTCTTGGGCGGCAAGAGAAGAGGAGGAGAGGAAGAGACGCAAGAGAGGGAGAGAGAAGAAAGTCTCGGGAGAGGGAGAGGAAGAAAATCGCGGAGGGAGAGGGAGGCGTCGTCGCTGAGAGAAGGTGAGGAAAAGAGTGAATCTAAAAACCCTAAGTTCCTCTTTTATACTCATGGGAAAATTTAACTAACTTTGCCTTATTCTATCTCAATGAAAACAAACTCGCCCACTTGGTAAGTCTCTTCTCCTTTCAATTGTAGGTCTAGGGAACAAATCCCACTTACTTGATTTTTGCTTTTTATCCCTTTTTGCCACTTTCGTTTATGGAAAAATTCTATAAAAATATCCATAAATTCTAAGATATTTCTAAAATTAGTTTCGAGAATTTTTGGGCGTTACAGTATGAGTCTCTTAAATACATGAGAGTAATTAGAAATCCAAAGGACGAGAAAGACACTACTTGGGCTAGGTGTGACGTAGTCAGCCTAGTGGGGACTGACACATACAGACCATGTCCTGAACCAAGAGGGTATAAGATGGTGAAGGGAATGAGGCACGACTCATTAGAGCTGCTGAAGGGTTTCAAAATAATTTCTGTGGTCAACCGTTGATCTTTCGATTAATTGGGGGTCATGATGTACTACTAGGTGTCACTCATGATCGTTCTATAATTGGTTGATTATAGACGGCCAACATAAATCGAAAGCCTATTTAGTCGCACGCACTACGAGTAATCCGAGGGATTTAAAACGAGTTGAAAATTGGATTTTCCAATAAAGAGAAATAAGTCGAATCTGAATTAATCAGAGGCGCAATGGAAGCTTAAAATGGCTAAGTCTTTTGAAGGCTTATCGGGCGAATTAAATGAGTTTAATTCGTGATCGGTTCGGCTCGGTTTGGCCGGCCAAAGAGGGGGCCAACCCTCTTTGGTTTGGCCGGCCACAACAATGGGGAGAAACCAATTTATTTGGTTTAATTAATAAAATAAATCTAGCTCGATTTGTTTTATAAATTATGGATAAATAAATTTGTATAAAGAAATTTATATAAATACATTTATAGAAATTTATTCTTTTTTTATGGAAATTAAAATGATCCATGGAATGGTTTATTTTAATTTTATAAAATCAATTATGAATTGATTTTTCCATAATAAGAAAATTTATAAATTTCTTGTAAAATTTATTCCATAATAAAAGGAGAGATGAATTTGTTTTATTATAAAGTTAGTTATAATAAAACTTGGCTTAAACGGAATAATTCATAAGAAAATTTATAAGATAAATCTCTTATCAAAATTCCGTTAAGAGGGAGACTTGGCAAGGGAGAGGCTACTATATAAAGGAACCAAAGGCAAGCCTTGAATTCCCAATAGAGTAATCAAGAGATTAATTCTCTCCCTCTCTCTCTCTTATTCTCTTCCTCTCCTTCTCCTTCCCTCCTAGGGCCGGCGCCCCTTGCTCACCATAGGGCCGGCGTCCACCCCTCCTAGGGCCGGCGCACCACCCTCACATCTCCTAGAGTTGGCGTGAGCAACCTCCATCATGAAGGTGCCAAATAAGAAGAAGAAGAAGCGGGTCGCATCTCCTTCCTTCCCGGAATTTAGGTTTCGTTTCTTGGTGGTTAGTTTCCATCTTTTTCTCTTGTTATTTTAGTTGTGCCTTTGGAGAATCTAGTAGTTCTCGTCGGCACAAAACTCGTGGCTTTGCGAAGTCATCCCGAAGAGAACTCGGCGTGGACGCGAATAGAGGCGGAGCTTCCAAGGGACGCTACGGTTGGATCTCGTCCCTTACTTCGAGTTACGAGAGGTACAAAGTAAATTAGTTTACTTTTTTGCAAAGTTTTAATTTATGATCATGTCCACACATCATAAGGTTGCATGCTAGATACGTGATTAAAATAATTTGAGAAATTATTTTATGCTAATTCTTCCGCTGCACGTAAAAATTTAAAATTTTATGAACCCGTATCCTTGTCAACATGCACCCGGTCCCAACATGGTAGTCTTAAGGTCATAGGAATAGGAGACATTCAAATATCTGAATGTCTTAGAATTTCAAATGTCTTTCTAGTCAAGGGGATGAAATTTAATCTCCTAAGTGTCAGTCAATTGTGTGACACGGGTTACACAATTGATTTTCAACCAAGTCAATTTCTAGTTAGACAATATGACACCTTGGACACGGTACTAGTAGGAACAAAAGTAGACAATATTTATCAAGTTTCATTTAAAAGTGCTACTAATGCTTTTGCTAAGTGTCTCATGTCAAAAGACGAAGAGTCCACCCTTTGGCACCGGAGACTTGACCATGTGAACATGAAGAACATCCGGAAGTTGGCCAACAAGGGATTAGTTCGTGGCTTACTAAGTATCAAGTATGAAAAGGACAAACTTTGTGATGCATGTCAAATGGGTAAGCAAACGAAATCTGCACATAAAGGTAAAAGCACTGTAAGTACTTCTACAGCTTTAGATTTACTTCACATGGATCTATTTGATTGTAGTACTATCATATCATTGAATGGAAGTAGATATTGTTTTGTGATCATTGATGATTTCACTAGATATACATGGACTTACTTTTTAAAATATAAGGACCAAACCTTAGATGTTTTCATTTCTTTTTGTAGAAGAGTTGAAAATGAAAAATCATCAACAATTAAGACAATTAGAAGTGATCATGGAGGTGAATTTCAAAACCAACGATTTTTAGAATTTTGTCAAGATAGAGGGTATAGGCATGAGTTCTCCACTCCTAGAACACCACAACAAAATGGTGTTGTAGAGAGGAAGAACCGTGTTTTACAAGAGGCTGCACGAAGCATGCTTAATGAGTACTCACTCCCGAGTTACTTATGGGATGAAACTGTAAATACAACTTGCTATGTGCAAAATCGAGTTCTCATCCATAGGTTTTTAGGAAAGACTCCCCATGAACTTTGGTTTGGGAGACCACCTATGGTTAAACATCTTAGGGTGTTTGGTTGTAAGGTGTTCATCCTAAACACCAAGGACCATCTTGGAAAGTTCACGACAAAGGCTGATGAAGGGATACTAGTCGGGTATTCCCTAGTTAGCAAAGCCTATCGAGTCTACAACAAGAAATCTAGATTAATTGAAGAGTCTTCTGATGTTGTCTTTGAAGAAATTCCAAAAGTCAATGGTCAACCAGAAGATGAAGTCTAATTCGAACTTAGGAGACTAAGTTTGAATGAGGGTCCAAATGTTGTTGATGGTGATGAATCCGATGGCGGTGAGCCTAGACAACCCATTGATTAGCCGGATCCTGAGGCTGAGCTTATGTCTAGTGAACCTATTCAAGAAGCACCACCAACACCTAGGCAAACTAGATTAGCCTCTAGTCATCCCCAAGACCAAATTGTTGGAGACATCCATCATGGGGTTAGGACTAGATCATTCTTCCGGAATGAGGCTAATGAAGGTGCTTTAATTTCTGAAATTGAACCTAGAAAAATTGATGAAGCTTTAAATGATCCCGATTGGATCATTGCAATGCAAGATGAACTAGGTCAATTCGAAAGGAGTCAAGTTTGGGACTTAGCCCTTAGACCTAAGAAGACCACCATCATTGGAACCAAATGGGTCTTCAAGAACAAATTGAACCATAAGGGAGAAATCATTAGAAACAAGGCACGCTTAGTAGCCAAGGGCTATAGTCAAGTTGAAGGCCTTGATTATGATGAGACCTATGCTCCCGTGGCACGATTAGAGTCCATCCGATTGATGCTTGCATTTGCGGCACATTGAGGTTTCAAGTTATACCAAATGGATGTCAAATCGGCCTTTCTAAATGGTCTAATAAGAGAAGAGGTCTACGTTGAACAACCTCCGGGGTTTGAGAGTATCGAATTTCTAGACCACGTATTTAAGCTCAAAAAGGCATATTATGGCCTTAAACAAGCATCCCGAGCTTGGTACGAGCAGTTGTCGACATTCCTAATTGAGAAGGGTTTCGTTAGAGGTCAAATAGACCCTACACTATTTCTACGGAGAGATGGTGATAATATTTTTGTAGCCCAAGTATATGCCGATGACATAATTTGTGGCTCAAATAAAAAGGGCTATTTAAATGAGTTCATTGGACACATGGAAAGTGAATTTGAAATGAGTCTAGTGGGAGAGTTGACTTTCTTCCTTGGACTTGAAATCAAACAAACCCGAGATGGGATCCATGTGCATCAATCGAAATACATACAAGAAATGCTCCGTAAATTCAATATGAGTGATTCAAAAGAGGTAACCACTCCCATGGCTACAAACACAAGATTAGACAATGATGAGAGTGGTAAACCCGTTGATTTGACTCAATATCGGAGCATGATAGGGAGTTTGCTATACCTCACAGCTAGTCGACCAGATATTCTTTTCGCTGTGGGTATGTGCGCAAGGTATCAAGTTTGTGCCAAGAAATCTCACTTAATCACTGTCAAGAGAATTTTGAGATACCTTAAAGGCACAATTGGAGTCGGTCTTTGGTACCCCCGTACCAAATCTTTTGATTTAATTGGCTATACCGATTCCGACTACGCTGGATGTAAGTTGGATCGAAAAAGCACAAGTGGGGGCTGCCAATTTCTAGGATCATCTTTAGTTAGTTGGTCAAGTCGGAAGCAACATTGTGTTGCTCTCTCCACGACCGAGGCAGAATATATCACCATGGGAGGGAGCGTATCACAATTGTTGTGGATGATTCACACTCTGGAGGACTATGGATTAAGTTACAAAAATGTGCAAGTGTTGTGTGACAACATTAGCACAATTAACCTAACCAAGAATCCAGTCCATCATTCTAGGACCAAACATATTGAAGTACGTCACCACTTCATTAGGGATCATGTTGCTAGGGGAGATATTGTACTCTCACATGTAGAGTCCAAGTCAAACCTCGCTGACATTTTCACTAAACCACTTCCCGAAAATGAGTTTATTTTCTTGAGAAGGGAGTTGGGAATGTGTCGCACTTTATAGTTTTCATAATGCATTCAAAACCCTTCATGATTATTTCAAATTATTGGGAAACAATTGGGTAATTTTGGGGACATCTCACACAAATTATAAGGTTTACCAAAACGTTTTTGTTTGCTAGAAATGGGGTGAGATGTTAGGATCAACTTGATTTCTCAAAGTGTCAATGCATCCCTTGAGAAATTAAGTTGACGAGATAAAAATCATTTCGGTGACCAAGTATGGGGAAACCAATGCATAACACATGTGTATTTGGCTCCATGATCATACTTGGACATTCCAATCAAGGAAACTTGATTGGAAACTTGAATTTGGCATAATCTTGGTTAAAACTTGTTTGAATGATTGTTGATTGAGTTTGACTCCACTTGGATGGAGCAAAGTGTTTGTTCAAACCATAAGGACCTTTGATCCTTGTCTAGGGATCAATTTTATTCAAGGAATCACTTCCAAGTTAGATATCATTCACCAGATTCCTTCAAAAATCATGTGAGAATCTGAAACTGAATGTTTCAGATCGTATCTGGGAGTATCAGGAACCCTTATCGGTCACTGGACCGATCAGGCATAGGGCTGATCGGTCCCCGGACCGATCTGGCTTCCTCCTGCATTGATTGGTCCACACACCGATCAGAGGGATCAGCCGAGACTTTGCGGACTCTCGGATAAATATTCTGTGCTAGCCTGGATCGGTCCCCGGACTGATCTGGCACATTAGAGTGATCGGTCCAGAGACCGATCAGGAGGGCATCTCGAAAATCATCTGACCCTACTGTTCGCTTCCTGATCGATCAATCGATCGATCAAGAGTCTGCCTGATAGGTCGCCCGACCGATCAGGACCAGGCCAGTCCGATCAGGCCAAAGCCTGATCGGTCTAGACGCTATCAGATCGAACGGTGATCTGTTCAACTGCATTAAAGTGCGGTTGGTGGACCGATCCACCAACCATTTTAATCACGATTCTTTTCTACTCCTAAGCCCTGCCGACCAAAACCCCTCAGCGCCGAACCCTCATCCTCCTCACTTGCGCGTGCGATCTCTTCCTTCCTTGTTGTGTGATCTTCTCTGCGAGTGCGGTCATCTCCTTCTATGCAAGAGCTCTTGTCCTTGTTGTTGGTTGTGTTAGCAACTGCTAGCTTGCGATCCTCCCTTGTGCAAGTTTCAGAAAGGAGTTTACTCTCAACCTTCAAGAACTTCTTCCATGGCACCTAAGTAAGTTTTCTTTGGTTAGTTTTCTTCTCGACTCAGTTCATAGATTATGTATTTGAGCCTAACCATGTTTTGGTGTGTTTTGGCCGTGACCTTTGTTTTGACCGTGACCCTTGTTTTGGCCGTGACCCATTGTTGTCATGTCTTATCTTTGTTGAAACGTCTTATCCTATGATTATCACTCTATGATCAAATCTTGGTTGATTTTTGGTTAAATTCTTATCTTGACTATGTCATGATTATGTTCACTGATTGGGTCTTACTGTAACGACCCGGAAAATTCTCTTAATATTTTTTGAAAATATTGAGCATGTCTAAATAATTTTCCGAAGGACCTAGAGGTATTAATACGAACTTTGGTCTAGAAAATCCGTGTTTTCTCAGTTAAATTGAGAAAACTAAGTACTAATGGGCCTTATGTGGGCTTTTTAGTACCATGATTATAGGTGGATTGTAGGTAATAATTAGTATAAATAGGTAATAATTAGTATAAATATAGATAGGATTTAATTAGGCATATTAGCATGATTATGGGTAAGTCTTAGCCTAATTTTTCCTATTTTAATGAAGAAATTAGGTACTAATGAGCTTTAAATGGGTTCCAAAAATGGGTATTAATTAGGTAAAATTAATATAAATACAAAAGAATTTTATTTAGGAATATTAGCTTAATTATGGGTGATTTTAGGGGGATTTTCGGAATTTAGGAAAAATAAAAATAATAAAATAAATGAAATAAAAATAAAATAAAAATAAAGGTGTATGAGCCAAGGATTGAACCTTGGACCTCTTGTACAACCATGTATGCACTAACTAACTCACCTAGCAAGGTATTGTTAGGAGGGAAAGAAGTGGATATTGGTTAAGGCATAGAAGAAGATGAAGGGTCATGGAGAGACTCTTCATTTACCTCCTTAATGGGCTATAAAAGGGAGGTTTTGGGAGTTACCTCTTCTTCCCATTACTTGCATTTTCGAAACTCCTCCTCCCCTCATCCTAGCCGAACACCCAAGGAAGGGTTTCCCCTTTGAAAAAGCTCCACAAGAGGTCTTATCCCCAAGATCTAAGGGTTTTCCAAGGATACAAGGACAAGGAGGCAAGGATCCAAAGATTTTGCAATCTTCTTCTTCTCTCAAGGTTCGAAAAATCAAGAAACCCAAGGTAAGACTCCCTCACCTGTGGTATAATAGTTTCTTATGATCTCCATGATTTTTAGCATGATATATTGGTTGGTTTTTAGATTTGATGTTGAAAGGAAAGAAAATCAGGAATCCTAGGTTTATGGGTTTCGGCCACAAGGATTTTAAGGTCTATAATTATGCCAAAAATCTGTATAATGTTATTTAATGTTCCCTTATGATGTTTAGAGGTTAAGTATAATTTTTGGAAATTTTTGGAGTACCCTAGGACACCCTAGGGTTTCGGCCAACATGAAAGAAACAAAATCAATACCCTAGAAACTCTATGGGTTTCGGCCACCATGTTTTAGGGTCCATAATGATGATAAAAATTTGTATAATGTTATTTAATGTTCCCTTATGATGTTTAGAGGTTATGTATAATTTTTGAGAATTTTTGGAGTACCCTAGGATACCCTAGGGTTTCGGCCAACATGAAAGAACCAAACCAAGCACCCTAGAGACCCTATGGTTTCGGCCACTATGTATTAGGGTCCATGTGGATGTTAAAAATCTTGATAATATTGTTTAATGTATTCTTATGAAGTTTAGAGGTTAAATATAATTTTTGAGAATTTTTGGGGTACCCTAGGATACCCTAGGGTTTCGGCCAACCACAAGACCCCATGGGTAGGGTTGGGTCTAAAATCCCAAGTGTATGTCTTATGTATTATCATGATATAAGAGAGATGGAGGGTGATTAGGTGAAGCTTTCACATGGCCTAGAGATCCTATAGGTTTTGGCCAAGTACCCTAATAGAGTGGAAAGTTAGGATTTATTTCAAGTAAGGGCTCCAATGGCCCTATGGTAAGGTATGGTTGGTATTCAACAATTGATTTGGGGTTTTATTGGAAATTTTTCCATGCCCCCATGGCCTTGAAGTTTCGGCCAAGATCAGATTAGGGTTAAAGGATTAGGGTTGGTCTTATGTACTGGATCAAATGGTTCCTATGGCCTAGTATGTATGTATGGGATGTTGGTTGGGAAGTTATGTGAAGTTTCATGGACCTAGGGTTCCTTGGGGACTTTCAGCCAAGGACATAACCTAGGGCTAGGGTTGGGTTAAACCTACAAAGATGCTTGTGTATGGGTTACCAAGAGGTATGTTTAAGTAAGATGGAAGAATCTCTATGTTAATTAGTTTGTATGTCATAAATTATATGTTAGGTCATGGATGTTTATGAATGATATGCCATGTTTAAGAATAAGATGCATGTATGCCATGTCTTATGAATGATATGTATGTATGCCATGATTTATGAATGATATGTATGTATGCCATGTCTTATGAATGATATGCCATGTTTTATGAATGATATGTATGTATGCCATGCTCTATGAATGATGTGTACATATGCCATATCTAAGAATGAAAATGATGAATGAAGTTTAAGTATGATGAATGAATGAAAGATGATGCTTATGTCTTTAAGGCATAAATATGCTAAACGGCACGGTCGATGGTTGACGGTACGATGGTCGTGAGGACCGGTAAATGGGCCGGTAGACGGGCCGAGCCGTAACAAGTTATGCCATGGTTGAATATGCCATGAATGTCTTATGAATGATGAAGCATGTAAAGTATTTTACTTTATGAATGAGGCTTGTACCGGACCGAAGTATGGGTCCAAGGGATGGGCACCTTAAGAACGCCTCAGTTCTGGACTACCGAAGCTATCCACGGTTCTGGCACTACCGAAGCTGTGCAACAGGGATGGGCACCTTAAGAACGTCCAGGTTCGAGGACTACCGACTATGTTGTCCTTACCCTAGTAGGTCGAGGCTAGCTACCTTGTATTTACTTAGGGATGCGCACCATGATGTATGTATGTGGTACAAACCGGGGACCCCAACAATGTGATGATTATGTTTAAGTATTTAAAAGTATGTTTTTAAAAGTTAGGCATCTATATATATATATAAATATTCATATGCATTCCACCCACGCATTCATTCATGATTATGCATTATGCTATGATAATGATGTCTTATGCTTATGATTCATGTTAAGAAATGGGTATGATAGTAAATGATTTATGCCATGATTATGTTAAGAAGATGCCCATATGCTATAATGAAAAATAGGCACATGATATGCTAGATAGGTTGGTCTATACCTTATGTTTATGTTTATACCATGTTCCATGCCATGTTAAGAATGTCTAATGATGCGTATGTTTATACCATGCTTTATGCCATGATAAGAATGTTAATTATGTCTATGCTTATGTTTATGCTTTATGCCATGATAAAAATGTTTAATCATGTTTATACTTATGTTTATGCTTTATGCCATGATAGGAATGTTTAGTTATGTTTATGGTTATGCCATGTATCATGCCATGTAAAGTTTAAGTAGGTTTATGTTTATGCTTCATGTTTAAGACTAAATGATGATTATGTTTCATATAATTATGAATGAATGACGAATGGTTTTAGTGAGTAGGAAAGAGTCTTACTAAGCCTGTGTGCTTATAGTCTTTTTCCTTATACCGCAGATCTTGCAAGGGGACAATGAGGAAGCCGCAGGAGGGCAAGAACGTATGTGTGTGATAGTGACTTGGCCCAGGAAACCAAATGTTTACCGTTTATGCTAGAACTTTACTTTTGATATCTCTATGCTCGAATAATGACTCATGGAACTTTATGTCATGATGTTAAGCATGATATGATAAGATGTTTAAGTATAAAGTTAATATGCCAAGTTTCCATGACATTATGTTAAGAATGGTAGTAGAGGGCATGTAAGTGTAAAGTTAAAGTTATTTCCGCTGCAGTATGATGTTACATGCCCTAAGTATGTTAGCGTAACGCCGCTTTAGGAAAAAAAAAGCGGGCGTTACACTTACCTTGTCTTGATCAATTTGATCGAATCTTATTCTTGTGATTGGTGTCTTGATGTGGTTTACCTATCTTGATCAAATCCGCTGTCATGACCTATTCCAATCTTTAGGAAATCATCAGAGGGCAAAGAAGCCGTTGAAGGCAGCTCAAAGGGGAAAGCCCCTTCATCATCTACCCCTCTTTGAAGGCCTCCACCACCTCCACATACTAGATTTCAGAATATTACTTTGGCTCTAAACTTCCAATGGCACAATTTCAAAATCATGCCATGTCGGACTGTAGACCAAACTTTTATCTACGAACATTGTCCAACAGTTCGACAAAGTATTGAATATTATAATCTTCAACCCATTCTGTACCTTGAGAGGCCAATCAACCTTGATTTGGTCTCTGAATTCTATAACAACATGGTCAGTGGGGAGGGTACGGGGTGGAAAACCCGCGTTGCCAGTATCGACCTTGACTTTAATCTATCTATTTTCACTGATTTCCTTGGCTGTCGTCAGTCAGAGAATCATTTTTCTCTATACCCTTATCCTCCTGATCCTCTTCCAGTTCCCTTTGATAGAGTCACTCCTGATTCCATCTACTAGTACTTTCTAGGCCATCCCAGGCCAAGGGGTTCCGGTGAGAGCACCAGTGATTTTCCCATATTTCCTGCTCTTCGTCTTTCCCCCGTTGAGTATGTCTTATTTAAGATCATCACCAATTGTCTCCTTCCAACTACTTCAAAACACCTAGATGAGATTCACCCGTTCCACTGTTTGATGCTCTACGGGATGCATCAGCAGTTAGACTTTAATCCGGTGGCTTCGGTCTATTTCTCCATCATCGTCTACAGTATGCAGTCCGGCCAGACAGTCTGCATGCTATTTGGCCATATCATCACTGCCTGTTGGAGTCGGTTGGCATTGATGTTTCACAGGGCTGCATTATACCCATGGTTCGACAGGATTGCCGAATTGATCGTCGCATGATGGCCCAATCTGGCATTGTTGTCGGATCACGGGAGCTGCGGTGGAAGGTTCGACGACATGAGGGGGAGTTACCGAGAGCAGTCCCTGACCAGGAGTCGCCGGCTGATGCTGAGGATTGTGATGAGTGGGCTCCTGATTTATGCTGGCAAGTTGCGGAGTTAGAGCAGTTGATGTAGCGCGAGCTACACATTTCCGAGCACTGGCACCAGGAGGTCAGCTCGGAGTTTCAGTCTTTCGATCGCCGGCTCGACGCTCTCGCATCCGACGTCTCTGAGATCAGCTCACTACAGGACACATGGTATGAGGAGTGGTATCATCATACGTTTCCTGATGGTGCATCCCCGAGCAGTCCTCCGCCAGGAGATGTTATATATATTGCTGATTCTTCGGACGATGAAGATTGATGGCATTGACTGTTTTGATGATTGTCTTATTTGGTTGTACTCAGTTTCCTGTTAAGGTGTATTGACTTTGTTGCTACTTGATGCACTGATATTTTGCTTGCCTCATCATGTTTAGGATGTTGGCGTATATGAGTTCACATGATTACTATTGTTTATATGCCTCATTCTATATTATTATGCATGCTTATGATGTTGCTTATGATGTCATGTTCATATGATACATATGCTTGATTTTCCACGCCCTGTTTTTGTCATATGTGTTCATATGTTTATCAAAAATCAATCAAATCTTTATTGTTTTGGGATACCCCTAGGATTGAGAGGGAGTATGGTTAAACTTAACAGCCCCTCTAGATCCTTTTCAGTGTTCGACAAAGGGGGAGAGTGTTGGTTGGTTAAGTTTAGGATGATTATATTGTAGGGGGAGGATCTTGATTCCCCTATGATTCTAAAAGTTGAGAAATTGAATGAGAATCCCTAAACTTAAAATCGGATTGTCAAACAACAAAAAGGGGGTGATTGTTGTTGCAGTCTGACACTGATTGTTGTTTTGGTGTTGACACCGATTTTAGTTTAGGTTAATGATTATGAATAAGTCCTGATCGGGGATCAGGCAGGGTATGGGAAATCCTAGCTTGGGGGCTAGGTATTGGAAAATCCTAACCTGGAGGGTTAGGTGTGGAAAATCCGAGCTTGGAGGGCTAGATGGTGAAAAGTCCTAATTCGGAAGGGTTGGGTGAAAAGTCCTAGCTTAGAGGGCTAGGTGAAAAGTCCTAACTTGGAGGGTTAGGTGAAAAGTCCCAACTTGGAGAGTTAGGTGAAAAAGTCCTGACTTGGAGGGTCAGGTCCTAGCTTGGAGAGCTAGGTTTGGAAAAGTCGTAATTCGGAAGAGTTGGGTGAAAAGTCCTAACATGGAGGGCTAGGTGAAAAGTCCTAACTTGGAGGGTTAGGTGCAAATTCCCAACTTGGAGGGTTAGGTGAAAAATCCTTAGCTTGGAGGGCTAAGGTGGATGAAACCCTAGCTTGGAGGGCTAGGTTGAAGCCCCTGGATCGGTCTGGTGACCGATTAGGGAGTTGGCACGGTACTCCTTCGTGGATCGATCTGGTGACCGATCCAGCGATGACTGATCGGTCTGGTGACCAATCAGGGAGTATGCGTTTCACCCATTGCTTGGCTCCTGATCGGTCTGGTGACCGATCAGGGAGCAAACAGTGAGGTTGAGTTCCCTTGCTGATCTGCTCCTGATCGGTCTGGTGACCGATCAGGGTCACTATGCAGATCGTTCTGGAGAACGATCCAGCGTCGCAGGTTCCTCTCTATGATCGATCAGGACGGAGCCTGATCTGTCTGGTCATGACCTGATCGGTCTGGTGACCGATCAGGAGGCTCCCTGATCGGTCCGGTGACCGATCAGGAGGTTTGGACTGCGAAGCTCAGAAATTGCCCGATAAAGGGGTGGATCGGTCTGGTGATCGATCCACAAGCTGGGATCGGTCTGGTGATCGATCCGGGAGAGTCCCAAAGAAATTACGATGTCTAATTGAGCGTTGCGGACCGATCAGGACGGAGCCTGATCGGTCTAGACCCAGCCTGATCGGTCTGGTGACCGATCAGGAGGCTCTCTGATCGGTCCGGTGATCGATCACTTTAATTCAAAATGCACTGTCAGACGCTCTGATCGCGTCCGAACGTATCCGAATCTCTGCGCTTAACATCTGATACATGATTTTCTGCTTGATATGCTGTGCTAACACTCTGATTAAGCTGCAGGTGACAGGGGAAGATTCAAACACTCAAGGAGAGTCAATGGAGACCTTTCCTTGGAGCAGGTTTGTCTGTTTTTCCATCTCAGTTTGCAACGGGCACTGGCGCTGGCTGGAGCTGCTGTCTGTGGCTGGTCTGAGGGAGGTTCAGGGAGTCCAGAGGAGCTCAGAGGTAGCTGGTGGTTGCAGGTGAGCAGCTGGAGGCTGCAGGGAGATGGTGTCACCTGATGCTTAGTGGAGGAACAAAAGGAGCGGAGAAGAGTTGGCTGTGAAGAGTTCTGCTACTCGAGTTCTTGCTGCGACTTTGTGTTCTCCACAACTTGCTTGCGTGTTCTGAAGTTCCATCACATTGAGCAAGCTACTGCAATCTTGAAGCAACCATCCCTTGCTTGAGAACTTGGAGGAAGGAACAAGAAGCTTCGAGTCTAACAGCGGGAAGACACGGGGAAAGGGTTCTTGCGTGAGATCGTCGCTGGGTGGAGCTCAGGAGGAAGCTTGCTGTGTTCTTGTCTTTGCTAGTGCTAAGTAAGATCTTTCTTGTGTTTCATTGTGCTTAAACCTATATCTGTGATTGAAACGCTGTGGAGAGGTTTCTCCACCGAGAAGGAGGTTGCTTTCTATCCGGTGTTCACCGGGGCTTAATCTGCCGACGATCAAGGGATCGTCCACCTTACGGGCACGCCAAGGAATAGGGGCAAGTTATCTCCGAACCTTGTAAACCCTCCTTGTTAGCGATCTTGCTAGTTGTGTTAGTTTGCTTTCGTTTTCTATTTTTCTGCATACTCTGTGTTTGCTACATCCGCTGTGCTACTAACATATCTAAGTGCAGAACTTTGAAAACTTTAAAGTCCAAGTGTGTGGCTATATTCACCCCCTCTCTAGCCATCCGNTTGACTCGTTTCTCTGATCGGAAAATCCAATTTTCAACTCGTTTTAAATCCCTCGGATTACTCGTATTGCGTGTGACTAAATAGGCTTTCGATTTATGTTGGCCGTCTATAATTAACCCATTAATTATAGAACGATCATGAGTGGCACCTAGTAGTACATCATGATCCCCAATTAATCGAAAGATCAACGGTTTGACCCCAGAAGAAATTATTCTGAAACCCTTCAGCAGCTCTAATGAATCGTGCCTCATTCTCTTCACCACCTTATACCCACTTGGTTCAGGACACGGTCTATGGTGTCAGTCCCCACTAGGCTGACTACGTCACACCTAGCCCAAGTAGTGTCTTCCTCGTCCTTTGGATTTCTAATTACTCTCATGTATTTAAGAGACTCGCACTCTTAACATGATATGCTCTGGCCAGAGGCTTTGAGTAACAATCCGACGATAGGCCTGGGTATACATCTCCTCGCAAGGAGTGGTGAATCCTTTGTAGGCTGTTCAAACATCTTCGGGTACTTCGGCTTATACCCAACCATCCCGGGTCCACACCTCCTTGGAGATGCTTGCTTAAGATGTTAAAGTATAAGTCTCCATGACCAAGATGACTTGAACACCGCAAGTCAAAGGAACATCGCACTTAAGCCGCAGTAAGATCTTCATTGACATATCTATATGTAGATTCCCATATGAAGTCTTACAGCTAGTCACTCCAATGAACTAGTTCCCTTAACTAGCATCCATGTTTATCTCCGGACATCCCAATGTCACCAGCCAGTGAGAATCAGCTGATTAGAGAATAACCCATGCTAGTCTCAACAGAATTGATAGTGTCCGTTTTTATCAATTCATCGACTAGGGATAATTTCAATACTTCACAATTGCACATTAGAGATAATCACTAGTTGTGATCCCATCACAAATTCTCTTATGCTGTGAGTTGTATTGCGGACATTCAGTATATGAGTTTAAGATCCCAATCAAATACACAAAACATGTATACTCAAATAGTGAATTATCATTTATTAAAATAAATGTTTACATCATAAGGCGATTGCCTTAGGACACTTCTCTCATATCACTAACACCCGCATCCATGTCAACATGCACCCGGTCCCAACAGGACATGCATCAAATGTTTTGTCCTTGTCCTGAGTACCGTCAACTACATCAATGTTATGCAAAGCAATGAAGGAGTCATGGAGAGATGTAGAGTCAAAATCAGTATGTTAAATATGACCAATTAAAATCTAGTAGAATAAAGTTTTCAAAAAAATTTACGAGAGGGTTATCGGACTAGGGTAAAAGATTTCAGGTAATCTCTTAAATTACGAGAGGGTAGATGACCTAACCCTAGGAATTTAATGGGTATTAAATAAGTTTAGCAGGGTTAAACTACTAAAAATCTTATCATAAGGGTAAGGTTTGGATTTTTTGAGAATTGAGGGACTTTTCTACAAAAAGACCCGCCACATATATACACTCTCTCCTCATCCCTCGGTGTCATGTACCCTAGCCTGCAGCTGAGCACCCAACCTTTCTTCTCCCTTTTCCTCCGCGTGCCCTTGCTCACAACCAAGCTACGCGACTCCACTTTTCTCCTCTCAAGCAAGCCCTCGTCTCCATCGATCCTTGCATCTACAACTTCTCCTTCTTCGTAAGCCCTAATTGCCGCCGAACCCTAACCCGACACTGATTTTGTCATCATCCATCTTTCCCATTGCCCCATCCCATTTGAGAGCTGCCTCTTTTCTCTAAGATCAGATGACCTAAGTTGTCCTTGGTCGCTGACTCTATTGTTGCCAACTAAGTCCATCTTGCAAAGTGAGTTCTGGAGGTCGATCTTGGATCGTGAGCACCAATATCTGGCCAATGTTTGTGGCTTACCATCGACGAACGGCATGGAGAGGGATCTGAATCAAGGTCCGACGAGTAGTGTGCATTGGATTAGGGCTCGAGGTGATCCCTACTGGTTTGTTCTGATCGCAATCACCTTGTGGTCGTGAATCACAGGTTAGGAGCATTATCTATGTTTGACCTTGGATTGGTTTCTGGATTTGGATCAGTTTGATTGAATCTATAAGAATAGGATGAGGTTTTAACCTTGATTGAAGTTTTACAATTGGTTTTGATTCTTGTTTTAAATGGAATTGTTGAACTTATTGGAATCCCTACTGATCGACGAAGCTGAGGGGAGGTCACCGGTGCTGTTAGGTAAGGTTTTTCTATGTTCTTAGTGTTGGTTTTTGTGTTGGCAATTTAGGTTCGAAGCAAACTATGGGAAGCTAGTCTCAATCTCTAACATTGGGTTAGGATTTTGGAGTGGAAACTAGCTGTTGCCAGCACCTTGATGGTGTTTATCGTGAGCTCTATTTGGGATGAAATAGGTGGTTTAGGGTAGTTATGAAATAGGTG
Source organism: Boesenbergia rotunda (assembly GCA_024364735.1). Classification (NCBI taxonomy): domain Eukaryota; kingdom Viridiplantae; phylum Streptophyta; class Magnoliopsida; order Zingiberales; family Zingiberaceae; genus Boesenbergia; species Boesenbergia rotunda. The sequence continues at coordinate 212,381 of JAGFNQ010000176.1, forward strand.
GTTTACATGCTGGCGATCATCTACTCCTATATATTCTGAGTCCATTGCCAGTTACATTAGGATATGCACACACGCCCACTCAGGGGTAGTGGCAACCATAGAGTGTGTGGATTTTGTAGGGATATATAGGCAAAAATATTCAAAAAATCATATTGGAAATAAGAGATCCGACGAGTGATTCATGTGAAAGAAAACTCATACAAAGTTAATTTACAAATTCCCATCATATAGGTTTACCTTTGGCATATGCCCTTCGCTTATCATGCTTGTCTGAGGTATGGCGGATCTCTTGCATGTTCAAGTGTCCTTGCCTCTATGCGTATCCACACGGACACGATCTCTCAAGCTTCAGAGAAGAATCACCTTTGTAGTGCTAGCCACAATAGGAGATTCACAAAGCAAGAAGGAGAGGGAGAAGAGGGATTTTGGCCAAGAGAAGGAAGGGAAGGAAGAATGACAAGTTCATCATCGAAATGACAAGAAAAAACTCTTTTATACACATCCCATGAATATGAAGGGTTTTTGTCCCCTTAGCTTCCCTCCATTAATGCTAATAAAAACCAACTTACAGCACATTTTCTCATGTGGCTCTTCAACTTCTCTTCATCCAATGTAGAGAAATTTTTCATCTTCCTCTATTATTAATTTATTAAATATTTTAATAAATTAATATCTCATTCAAATGTGGTTGAGTCTTATCTAAATGAGTCCAACTCAAATTAGATCTCAATCCCACAATCCAATTCGATTCACTTGAGTCTAACTCAATTAATCCAATTCGGATCAAATTTTAGTCAAACTAAAATTAATTAATCTCCGAAGCATCGTGTCCTTAGTGTGTGACCCAATAGGTTCTTGTAACATTGGCAATATATTTAAACCGCTTTAGACACATAAACAATGAGTAACATCTAGTAATGCATCAGTGCTACCCAGGTGACGAGAAAATCGAGATCCAACTTAACCTCCGTGACTGTGACAATATATAACCTTGCCCTTCCATCCTCGATATCTAGATTGACCAATGATGCATAGACCATGTCATCCTCGATCAATCTTTGTGTTTCTTGATCCCCGAGTAGACTCACTCAAACAAATGAGCTCAATATCTCATATTGACTCATTTGAGCATGATCATGCATTTTAGTAGTCCTACTCGATCAAGGGGCCCACAGATATCACTCCCATCATATGGGAGGGATAGATCCCATCTACATCATTCACATCCCTCCACATAATTCATTACATACCCAGTGATTGCCTTTATAGTCCACCATGTTACGGGTGACGTTTGACGATACCAAAGTACATAACTTCTTATGTAGGGAACCGTAGTGACTTCAGGTCTAAGGGTTATTCATACTAATTGTCACATGAGAAAGTATGACATTCATATGACAATCTATGAAACTTTCCCATGGCGGGTCAATTCAGTACACATTCTCTAATGTATACCCATGTATCAATTTGATATCATATATCCATAACTTGTGAGCTCAAGTCATCAATTGACCTACATGCTAATCTCCATGCATTAATATTATCCTTGAATATTAATGATTGACTAGGAATGGTTTTGTATAGTGTTCTCTACATCATCTCACTATCGATTCGACCAATCGATATAATGTAGATAAGAACCTACTACCCAAGGACATGATTATACTTAGTTATTTGGCGCAAACATAAAGTATAATAACCAAACATGCCTTTATTAATGATAGAATATGATACAGAAAGTTCTTAGTCAATCATCATATAATTGACTCTAGGGCTCCTACTAACACATTTATCCTGTATGGCTCCACTCGACCGCTTTTGGATAGTGGTTCTAGAGTGTAGTAGCAGTCAGGGATCCCTTATCATCCTGAGACACGAGAAGATGAGAGCGAGACTCCCTCATGGCCTGGTGTAGGAGGGTGCCCTCCGCCAGCATCCTATCCACTTGGTCACTCAAGAGCAGTGATAGCAGAGTGCATACAGTTGTCACAACCATACCGACTCACCCGTTCATATACGATAGGTGAACGGTGGGCTGACTGGGGTTAGGGGTGACATATGTCATTGTACCATATGCATATGTTGCATCGTGTATTGTTTGTGCTTGCTGCATTTGATTGCTGCATTTTGAATGATTTGCACATACAGGAATCATGTACACTTTCGATTATATGTTGTACTAGTTTTATAGGGGTTGATTTCACCACCCTGCAGAATAGATGGATTATGGTATGTATATGTACTTTTCCAGCACTTATGCATATTCTTACATTCCATAGAGGTTGTATCATATTGTTTCTTTATAGCTTTTACAACTATTTATATTGTCATGCATGTTTATTTCTATACCCGCAGAGTCCGCTTGAACTCACCACTCTTCACCAAATTTTTATTTTCAGGTTGATATCTGCCGGGGGAGCCTGGGTTTCCTGTCTTATGCTGCGTGACGATGTCCACTTCTAGTTTTTCTATTTTATTTTCAGTTTTATCCATGATATGTTTCACTACACTATATTGGATTATCGTGGACTTGTAGTATGTGGTTTTCTTTCATGGATTATACTTTGAGTCCTATGTTGGACTATGTGTGTTGGGTTTCGCTGCGCTCGTTCCCAGCTGGCAACTCATGTAAGTTCGTCCTTTGGATTTATGGATATAGATGTCTTACATTATATGTTTTGTTTTGATTTTGAGGCCTGAGGCCAAATTTATACTGCATGTGTTGTATGTATGTGTAGAATATCCGCCGGACAGGGGAGATGCTTTTTGATTTTATATTGGACCAACGACTCCTTTGGTCTCAGGGAGTAACACAGTATCTCCATTAGTTCCATATAGTGTTCATAGGAACCAAGCTCCCCGTTACACTAAGAGCTTTACAAAATTTTGCATTGTGGCCTTCATTTGACTGGGAGTAAGAGTTTCTACCTCTTGGAGTTCTTCCTAAAATCTTGCCTCAACATTTTATGATTGATGTGGCCCATCTAGTGATGAATCATCTTGGAATTCTGATGGCTTTGTTGAGGCAATCTGTGGTCTGGAGTGACCAAGTGTTTTGATGTTTGGGCAAAGGGTTTAAGTTAGGTTTCCCTTGTTATCTCATATGTGTATGTTGAGTGTACAGGATGTACAGGTTACACATATGGACTTGACTGGACGACTTCGGTACGGTGAAGGATGGCATGGAGACAAGCTGAAGGCTTGTGTGCGCATCTGAGGGACCTTGTTGAGCAGGGACGATGAGCTGATGGGCGCGGACTTCGAGGCATGCGTGAAGGATGGCATGGAGGCAAGCTGGAGGCTTACGTGCATCCGAGGGACGGGAGCCGAATATGAAGAGGGCGCGAAGGCAACGGTCGAGGCTGCGAAGGAGGAGTCAGTCGAGTCGTGAGGGTACGAGTGCTGTGTGATTGTACTCGGGAAATCCTAGGGTTCGAGTGCGGAGTGGAATGTACTCAGGGAGTGTAACCCTAGGATCAGTAGGGTACCAGTCGACTGCCCTAGGGGCAGTCGACTGGTAGGTGGCTGGTGAGCTGGCAAATTTGAACGTTGGGGGTGTCAACGGTCGAATTTGGATGGCTCCAGTCGACGGCCCTGGGGGCAGTCGACTGGTAGCGAGAAATCAGCCCCAAGTCCTATTTAAAGAGGACTTCGTGGTGGCTATGTTTCTTGACGAAACTCACTTGGGTAAAGTGAGTAAGTAGTCTTTTGTGCCTAGGTAGTGTCCGAGATATTGTGGCGTGGTTTCTCCACCCACAAGGAGCGACGACGGCTAGCCGGAGGTTATCCGGGGAGTGATCCACCGACGGATTCTTGGATTAGTCACCCGACCGGGGTGAATACCAAGTAAATACGGTTTGTTAGCGTTTGTTTATTGTTGTTAGTTTTATTTTGTTTGTATTTCCGCTGCGTAACTAACAACGTAGGTGAAAAGAATCAAAGAAACGCTATTCACCCGCCTCTAGCGTCCAGAACGATCCTTACAATTCGTATCAGATCCAGGACCGCTCTTGATCGGACTAACTGCCGAGGGAGCACACGCTAGAGGAAAAAGAATGATGGAAGACAAATTTGGGGACGACATCTTGTAACGAACCGCCTTCTGGTACTAAGCTGTAAGGTGGATCGCTACTACTAACTGACTTATTGACTGACTAATTACTGATTTCTAATAATGCTAAACCAACTGGGAGAATTTCGAAAATTCTTATTTCGCTATTTACTGAACTAGAAATTCATAAACATGTTGAAAGTACTAATTTGCCCAAAATAAAGCAAAACTTTTATTTTATTATCTTAGCAGGATTCGATCCCCCAATCTCTGGGTTGCATGGCTAATGCACCAACCAGCTGCTCTACACCACCTTTGTTTTACACAGTACCAGTCGACTGCTATATGCCAGTTGACTGGTCGGGCCACAGAATGGTTCTGTGCCCGATACCAGTCGACTGGTGTATTCCCAGTTGACTGGTAGTTCTGAAATTTCAGTTTTCAGATTTCTAGAATGTATCACCCTTGAGCCACAATGTACCAAAATCATATCTAACAAACATAATGGCATAAATAAAGTTCCACGACTATTCTAAGGCATTTATTAGATGTTTTTGGAGGGTTTCTAGCATGTATAGCAACTTAGAAATCATAAAAACGACATGTAGAAGCCTAAACATGAATGTGCCAAGTTCGTATCAACTTCTTATTGAAACCATTCATTATTCATATCTAAGGGCATTCTTAGCTACTACATATCATTATATATGGTGCATATATCTTAAAACAAGCATATCCTATGTATTTAGCATGTAAATCAAAAGTATCAAGTTCTTATCTCTAATACTTAAGCATGGATCTAAATTACCATATTGCAAGTAGTAACTCGTATCATTCAACATTCTCTATGCAAGTATTAACACAGGTAAATAAACTACTTTAATATACTAGGCACCATAAATAACGAGTCTAATTAAGTTCATACATGGTTCACATAACCTATTGCGGAAAAACTAAAAGAAACATAATAAAGACTATTTCTATGCTTTGCAAGTTTCGAAGACTTTTATTCCAACTCCACCATCACACACACTTTGCATCAAGCCCGCCGCCTCCGCTACTAGTGCTTTCCTTTACCTGTATCTGCAGTATAAGGAAATGCAAACTAATAAGCATAAAGCTTAGTAAGTACCATCTAGCCTCACAAAACTATGAAACTCAAATTATACTTTTGTAAAACATGCTATGCACATACATGCTCATATCCATAAGAAATCATGCTTGGCTCATGCTAAAATACATATCATAGAATGTCATGGCATATAACTGAGACATGGCACATACTGAACTAGAACTGAAAAGTAAGCTATAGCATGGCATACATATCTGAACTGGAACTGAAACTAACTAACATAAAACTAATTATTAAATTCACCACATGCTAATATGAATTTCTGAAAACTAATTACATATAGTAGGTGAAAGTAATAATCAACTGCTGTGGGCCCGGCAATGTACCAACTGTACGCGCATCCCTAATAAACCCGAGGTAGCAAATCCCGAATCCATTAGGGTTCTACTAGGTTATCTAAACCTAGGGGCAACTAGGAGCCTATCCCATACTAGGTTATCTAAACCTAGAGGCAACTTGGAGCCTATCCCTGGACCGAAGTCCGGTATAATGCCAACTGAAAATAAAATAGTCTTTTATACTTTTCTTTTTCTCTTCTGATTCTTGCTTTTACTAGGTTATGTAACGCCCGTTTTTTTTCCATAAGCGGCGTTACGTTAACATGCTTAGGGCACGTAGACATCATAAGGCAGCGGAATAACTTTAACTTATACATGCCCTGTTACCATTCTTAACTTAATGACATAGGAACCTTAGCATATTAACTTTGAACTTAAGCATCATATCATATCATGTCATACGTAACGTCATATCATAAGGTTCCATAGGTCATTATTCAGACATATAAGTAACCAAGGTGCAGTTCTAGCATAAACAGTAAACATAGAGTTTCCTGGGCCAAGTCACTACTACACACATGCGTTCTTGCCCTCCTGCTGCTTCCTCCATTGTCCCCTTGAATGATCTGCGGTATCAGGAAATAAGACTATAAGCACACTGGCTTAGTAAGACTCTTTCCTACTCACAAAACCATTCATCATTCATCATCTCATAATGAGCACATAAAACATTAACATACTTGGTGCTCTACTTAGAACATAACATCATACATCATATATCGTATACATAGCATGGCATGAACATAAACATAGTAGACATTCTAAACATGGCATAATCATGGCATAAATCATAAACATAGTGAACATTCTAAGCATGGCATAATTCATGGCATAAATCATAAACATAGTGAACATTCTAAGCATGGCATAATTCATGGCATAAATCATAAACATAGTGAACATTCTAAGCATGGCATAATTCATGGCATAGATCATTCATTCTCATGCATACTTCTTAACATGAAACGTAAGCATAAAATCTTATCATCATAGCATAATGCGTAACATGCATGGATGCATGAGTGGAATGCATATACATAAGGGATGCTTAACTTTTAAAACATACTTTTAAATTGCTTAACATAATCATCATAATATCGTTTGGGGTCCCCGGCTTTTACCACATACATACATCATAGCGCGCATCCCTAGCAAGTCCGAGGTCGTGAGCCCCAACCTACTAGGGTAAGGACAGCATAGTCGGTAGTCCCCGAACCGAGGCGTTCTTAAGGTGCCCATCCCTGTTGCACAGCTCCGGTAGTGCCAGAACCATGGACAGCTTCGGTAGTCCAAAACCGGGGTGTTCTTAAGGTGCCCATCCCTTGGACCCATACTTCGGTCCGGTACAAGCCCATACATAAAGTAAAATACTTTTCATGTGTCATCATTCATCATTCATTAATAGCATAACCATGTTACATAAAGCATGACTTAACACATGCTTGTCCTTTCATTGTTCATTCTTTTGCATAACATCATGATGCCTGTAAGGCATGAGCATTATCTTCATTCATAAACATGGTATGCACCTTCTTTCATAAGCATGACATGCATCTTTATTCATACAACATGGCATGTATCATTCTTATCACGAACATAAACATAACATACTTATCATGGCATCGTTCTTATCATGAACCTAACATAACATACCTATCATAGCATCATTCTTATCGTGAACATAACCCTATCATACTTATCATGGCATCATTCATATCATGAACATAAACCTATCATACTTATCATGTCATCATTCATATCATAAACATAAACCTATCATACTTATCATGGCATCATTCATATCATAAACATATACAATAACTTAGCATGGTTCTTAACATATCATGAGCATATAACTTAGCATGGTTCTCTACATCACCTAAGCATGCATAGGTAGGATTTCCATAACATTCTACCTACCATTCAAATACATGGCCTAAAACGTAAACATTCATGATAACCATATTAAACATGGCATCCAATCATAAACATAAACATAAAAGCATAAAACATGATGCTTACATATTAGGGTTATGGTTAACATGATTTCTACCACATGCTTGATCCTATACATATAAATACTTTATGGTAAACATGAACCATCATTCTTTGAGCCCTAACTCCACCCCCAAACCCTAAACCCAAGGCTTGGCCGAAACTTCAAGGTGGAGTTCCATCCATTCCATAAACATGTAATATAGCATAAGGTAAAGGAACCACCATACATCATTTATGAGACCATAGGAAGTCATTGGAGCTCACGATTAGGGTTAACCCTAACCTTTAAGCCACTTTCCTAGGGCTGGCCGAAACTTATAAGGCCATGGGGAGTATGGAAAAATTCCATTAAAATACCCAATAATTCATGAAACACTAATCACATCTTACCATAGAGCCATTGGAGCCCTTACTTGAAATAAATCTTAACCTTTACCCTATTAACCCCTTTTTGGCCAAAACATGTAGAGTCCCAAGGCCATGTGAAAATTCACATAATCACCTTCCATCACCCTTATATCATGGCAACACATAAACATATGCTTGAAGTTAAAGACTCAACCCTAACCCTTGGGTCCTTGGGGTTGGCCGAAACATATAGGGCCTCTAGGGTACCCCAAAAATTCTCAAAAATTGTATTTAACCTCTTAACATCATGAGAATACATTAAACAACATTTTGGAGGTTTTTAGCATCATTAAGAACCCTTACATATTGTGGCCGAAACCCTAGGGTATCCTAGGGTGCTTGCTTTGCTTCTATCATGTTGGCCGAACCCCTAGGGTATCCTAGGGTACTCCAAAAATTCCCAAAAATTATACTTAACCTCTAAACATCATAAGGGAACATTAAATATCATTATATAGATTTTTAGCATATTTATAGACCTAAAAATCATGGTGGCCAAAACCCTTAAGCATAAGGGTCTTGGTTTTCTTTCCTTTCAACATCAAATTCGAAAACCAACCACTATATCATACTAGAAATCATAAAAATCATAGGGAACTATTATACCTCAGGTGAGGTAGTCTTACCTTGGGATTTCTTGATTTTTAGACCTTAAAAGAGAAAGAACTTGTAGAACTCTTGACCCTTGATCCCTCCTTGCCCTTGTACTCTTGTAGAGACTTTAGATCTAGGAGATGGAACCTTGGTGGAAACTTTTCCAAGGGGAAAACCCTCTAGGAGTGGTCGGCTAGAATGAGGGAGGAAGAGAGGAGGAAATTCAATTGAAAGAAGAGAGAATGAAACTCCCAAACCCCCCTATTTATCATCCATTAAAGAGGTAAATGAAGAGTCTCTCCATGACTCTTCATCTTCTTCTTAATCTTAACTTATATCCACTTCATTTCCTTATAGAAATCCCTTGCTAGGTGAGTTGGTTAAGGCTTACATGGTTGTACAAAAGGTCCAAGGTTCAATCCTTGGCTCATGCACCTTTATTTTTATTTCATTTATTTTATTATTTTTATTTCCTAAATTCCGAAAATCGCCCCTAAAATCACCCATAATTATGCCAATATTCCTAAATAAAATTATTTTATATTTATATTAATTTTACCTAATTTATATTAATTTTACTTAATTAATACCCATTTTTTGGAGCCCATTTAAAGCTCATTGGTACTTACTTTTCTCAATTTAAATGAGAAAACATGGATTTTCTAGGCCAAAGTTCTCCTTAATATTTCAAGGTCCCTTGGAAAATTATTTAAACATGCTTAATATTTTAAGAAAATATTAAGAGAATTTTCTGGGTCGTTATAGGTTATCTAAACCTAGGGGTAACTAGGAGCCCATCCCGTTCGACCTTGGTCCCAATCATAAACTGGAGCAAGAATTTCTATTCTTTAATGCTTTCTATAGCATTAACTGAACTGAACATTTTAACAAACACCTAACGTGCGTGCTTGTTCATAATTTACGATTTCTAATCGTAGAACATACATATAAGGAGATAAAGCATACGGAAAATCGACCGGAACTACTTATACTGCAGGTGAGGGGTACTTACTTCCTGCGCTAGGTTTTTCTTACGAATAAACTCTGAAATTCCTGAGGAAACGTCGAATTACAACGTTCTTCTTGCTTCTTGGCGTTCTCGCGTCTACAAGGGTCCCCATAGAGAATAGGGCCTCTTGGGACCTTCCCTTTGTTCCCCTTTGTCTTGGGCGGCAAGAGAAGAGGAGAAGAGGAAGAAAAAAACGAGAGAGGGAGAGAGGGCGTCAGCGGTGAGAGGATGTGAGGGAAAAGAATGAATATAAAAATCCTAAGTTTTCCTTTTATACTTATGGAAAAAATTTAACTAACTTTAGCTTATCATTATTTCCCTCTAGCATATTCCAACGGAAATCCACCAGCCCACTTGGTATCCTTAGTTTCTTGTCACGGGAATGGTCTAGGGTTCAAATCCCACTTAAGCTTTTTTTACTGCGTATTCTATTTTTATTCTTTTTTTGCCTTATTTGTCCATAGAAAAATTCTATAAAAATATCCATAAATTCAGAATAAATTCTAGGATATTTCTAAAATTAGATTTGAGAATTTTCGGGCGTTACAATCCCCATACCTTATAAAAAGTTCATCCTCGAACTTAAAACAACTCTGGGTATTTCTGCCTCATGCTGTCCTCTGGTTCCCATGTTGCCTCTTCTACTCTGTGATTTTGCCATATGACTTTCACTAATGGTACCTCCTTGTTTCACAATTTCTTAACTGCTCGGTCTATTATCTGAATAGGCCGACTATCATAACTGAGATCTTCACGAACTTGTACCGTCTGTGGCTCTATCACCTGGGTGGCATCTGGGATATGCTTCTTCAGCATGGAAACATGAAATACATGGTGGATAGCTGACATCTCCTGAGGTAGCTCCAACTCATAAGCTACTTTGCCAACTCTTCTAGTGATGGGGTATGGTCCTACATATCTGGGACTTAGCTTGCCCTTCTTCCCAAATCGCATTACTCCCTTCATGGGAGCCACTCTAAGGAACACTGAATCCCCAACTTCAAACTCTAATGGTCTGCGTCGTGTATCAGCATAGTTCTTCTGGCGGCTTTGAGCTGTTTCTATTCTCTGGCAGATCTGCTGTATGGCTACGGTGGTATCATCTATAAGATCTGTCTGTAGGCCTAACTCTTGTCTCTCACCACCCTCGTACCAGCAGATAGGAGATCTACACCTCCGCCCATATAAAGCCTCATAGGGTGCCATGCCGATAGTGGCCTGATAACTATTGTTGTAAGCGAATTTCGCTAAGCACAAGTATCTGCACCAACTGCCCTTGAAATCTAAAGCACAAGCTCTGAGCATATCTTCTAGTACATGATTAACTCTCTCTGTCTGACCATCTGTCTGAGGATGGAAAGCTGTGTTAAACTTCAGTTTGGTGCCTAGTGTTGTCTGTACGCACTCCCAGAAGTGCGAAGTGAACCTACTATCCCTATCTGAAATGATAGTCCTAGGGACTCCATGTAGTCTGACGATCTCCTTGAGGTATAACTGAGCTAGCTGTTCCATGGAATAAAAGATCCTGATAGCTAGGAAGTGGGCAGACTTAGTCAATCTGTCAACTATTACCCAGATCGCATCATATCTATTCGTTGTTCTGGGTAGTCCCACTATAAAATCCATGGAAATATCTTCCCATTACCATTCTGGAATCTGAATAGGCTGCAGAACTCCACCTGGTCTCTGATGTTCTGCCTTGACTCTCTGGCATGTCACACAGGTACTGACATATCTGCCGATGTCTCTCTTCATCCCAGACCACCAAAAATGTCCCCTGAGGTCTTGGTACATTTTGGTGGAACCAGGATGCATTACATAAGGAGATCTATGTGCGTCATCTAGGATCTTCCATCGAAGCTCTTCTTGGTTCGGAACACATAAGCGGTCACCGTAGTACAGTGTCCCATTATTTGATAGGCGAAATTCTCCATTTTCGGCTTCTGCTATCCCCTGCTTGATTTTCTGAAGGTCAGGATCTTGATCTTGTGATGTCTGGATGTCTTCAATCTGGGTTGACACTAATGTCAAAGTGGAGAGCTGCCCAACTAAAATTTCCAGTCCGAACTCTGATAACTCTTTCCGAAGGGGCTGTGACATCATGGACAAAGCTAGTAGGGTGGCATTAGATTTTCTACTAAGTGCATCTACCACCTTATTAGCTTTACCTGGATGGTAGAGGATGTCAATGTCATAATCCTTGACTAGCTCAAGCCACCTGCGTTGTCTCATGTTCAGATCCTTCTGAGTAAAGAAATACTTTAGACTCTGATGATCTGTGAAAATCCTACTCTGAGCTCCATATAAGTTGTGCCTCCAAATCTTGAGAGCGAACACTACTGCAGCTAGCTCAAGGTCATGGGTAGGGTAATTCTTCTCATAGTCCTTGAGTTGTCTAGAGGCATAGGCAATAACCTTGCCATTCTGCATCAGCACTGCTCCAAGTCCTAATTTAGATGCATCACTATATATTTCAAAGCTGTCAGTGGTCTCTGGAAGAGTCAGGATGGGAGCACTAGTCAATCTTCTCTTTAACTCTGTAAAACTGTTCTCGCAGTCCTCTGTCCACTGAAACTTTCTGTTCTTTCTGGTAAGAGCTGTCAGTGGGGAGGCTATTCTGGAGAAATTCTCTACGAACTTCCTGTAGTAATCGGCTAGACCCAGAAAACTTCTGATCTCGCTGGCATTCTTCGGCTTGATCCAGTTACTTACTGCTTCTATTTTGTTGGGGTCTACCATCACCCCTTCCTTGGAGATGATGTGACCTAGAAAAGACACCTGATCGAGCCAGAATTCACATTTTGAGAATTTTGCATATAGCTGGCTCTGCTCAAGAATCTGCAATACTGTCCTGAGATGCTCAGCATGTTCCTCCTGAGTTCTTGAGTAGATAAGAATGTCATCAATAAAGACGATGACAAACTTATCTAAGTACTCCCCGAATACTCTGTTCATGAGGTCCATAAATGTCACTGGAGCATTTGTGACCCCAAAAGGCATGACTACAAACTCGTAGTGCCCATATCTGGTTCTGAAAGCTGTCTTGGGGATATCACCCTCTCTGACTTTGACCTGGTGATAGCCGGATCTCAAATCTATCTTTGAGAAGACTGTGGATCCCTTTAGCTGATCGAACAAATCATCGATCCTGGGTAGAGGGTACCGGTTCTTGATGGTGACTTGATTCAGAGCCCGGTAATCTATACACAGGCGCATGGACCCGTCTTTCTTCTTCACGAACAACACTGGAGCTCCCCAAGGTGAATGACTAGGGCGTATGAAGCCCTTGTTGAGCAGCTCCTGTAATTGCTCCCAAAGTTCTCTTAATTCTGCTGGAGCCATACGGTATGGTGCTTTTGAAATGGGGTTGGTACCTGGAATGAGATCTATCTCAAACTCTATCTCCCTGTCTGGTGCTAAGCCTGGTAGCTCGTCAGGGAAGACTGTTGGGTAGTCACATACCACTGGGACCTCTTCAAGCTTTTGGTCCTTGACTTGTTTGGCATGGAGTACATGTTCTAGAAATCTAGCACATCCTGTACTCAGTAGTTTTCGTGCTTTCATGGCGGAGAGAAATTTCTTGGCCTTCTTCTTCGATTCTCCGATGTATTCAAACTGCTCTCCTATCTCTGGTTGGAATACGACTTTCCTTTTTCGGCACTCTATAGAAGCGCCGTATTTGCTCAGGAAGTCCATCCCAAAAATGACATCATAGTCGGACATATTCGGTATTACCAAATCACAGTAAAGCTCTCTGTCTGACATGCTGACTGGTATGGCACGGAGCCAGTGCGTAGATGCCATGATGTCTTCGGAGGGCAGAGTAGTCAGGAACTGACCACTAAGTACATCTGGAGGTACTGCTAGTTATTCGGCGAATGTCCTGGATACATATGAATGGGTTGCCCCAGTATTGAAAAGTACAGATGCATGCAGGTTTAAAATACTAATCTGACTTGTAACAACTGTAGAGGCAGTGGCTACATCCTCTCTGGTCAGTGAGAAAACCCGTGCATTGGTAGTAGTTGGTGGAGCTTCTAATCTGCCTTGACTGATCTGAGGACCCTCTAGTGCAGTCTGCATCAGGTGAAGCTGGGCCGGCTTACCTCCATACTGAATAGGCTGTGGGGGAGGTAAGTTGGCCTTGTTAGGGCATTGCTTGGCCATATGCCCTTCCTGACCACAGGTGTAGCACCCTCGTGTGCCCTGGTGGCAGACTCCTGAGTGCTGTCTACCACACGTGGAACAGGTGGGATACTTAGTTTGCTTGTTGGCTGGCTCCCCCTTCGGATTGTTCCACTGCTTTCTTTTACCTTGATTCTTTCCTTTCCAGTTAGAGTTGGAGCCCTGGGGTTTCTGAGTTCTTGTGCTACTGCCTTGGCCCTTATTCTCTGTCACGACTGTCTTCTGCTGCCGCATGCTGTTCAGGTAATGCTCGGTGATCAGAGCACTGCTCACTAGTTCTTCTGAGGTTTGCGGCCTATGGATGCCGCTGGCCACATTCAATGCTATCTCTGGCCTTAGCATTTTGAGCATTAGCCTGACTCGCTCTCGTTCGGTGCTGACTAATTCGGGACACAAACACGCCAACCTGTTGAATCTCTTCACGGCTTCCTCTACTGATAGGTTGCCCTGCCGAAATTCCGTGAACTCGTCGTAGTGGCGGTTTGTGATCCGCATGTGGAAGAATTCTTCAAAGAACTCTTCTTCAAAGCTAGCCCAGGTCATCTGATTGACTAGGCGTTTTATCTTGATACGCTCCCACCACATACGTGCGTCTCCGGCAAGGCAGAAGGAGACGCACTTCACTTTCTCATATTCTGGCCAGTCCAGAAGCTCCATGGTACTCTCCACAGTTTTGAATCAGGCTTGTGCATCCCATGGTTCACTAATGCCTGAAAAGTTCTCTGGTTTGAGTTTCTGCCACTTAACTAGATATGCTTCTCTTCTAGCCCCTACTGCTGGGGCTTCTGGTGCTATTGGTGGGATTGGTGCTCTAGGTGGAACCTCTGTCACTATCGGGGTTTCCACATTTGGTCCTGGCGTAGCAGTAGGTGTGGTCTGCTGATTAGCCCTTAATGTGGTTATCTCCTACTGCTGCTCAGCTATATGTCTCTGGAGCTGAGTCACTATCTCCACGAGATTAGGTAGAGTCACTATGTCAGTTGCCTCCTATTGAAGCTCAATAGCTGGTGCCCTTCTAGTTGGGCGTCCTCTAGCCATTATCTAAATAACAGAGGACATACAGTTCATATTTTAATTCTAACAACATGCTATCAGATTTAAACTAAAATATTAAACATGCTTCCATTAACCACAAATAAAAACTGACTAGAACACAGATAGCATGAATAACATAAAAATATTATAAATCTGAGAGCAAGAAAATATGGTAATGTGAGAGATACTCTTACTTGGAAGCTGCAGGTCTGATGCTGATGTGTGTGGGGAGGAAAGATGGAACTTGCTCTGATACTACTCTGTAACGACCCGCCTTATGGTACTAAGCTGTAAGGCGGATCGCTATTACTAACTGACTGACTAATTACTGATTTCTAATAATGCTAAACCAACTGGGAGAATTTCGAAAATTCTTATTTCGCTATTTACTGAACTAGAAATTCATAAACATGCTGAAAGTACTAATTTGCCCAAAATAAAGCAAAACTTTTATTTTATTATCTTGGCAGGATTCGATCCCCTAACCTCTGGGTTGCATGGCTAAAGCACTAACCAACTGCTCTACACCACCTTTGTTTTACACATTACCAGTCGACTGCTATATGTCAGTCGACTGGTATCGGGCACAGAACCATTCGGTGGCCCGACCAGTCGATTGGTATATATCAGTCGACTGGTGCTGTGTAAAATAAAATTGGTGTAGAGCAGCTGGTTAGTGCTTTAGTCATGCAATGCAGAGGTTGGGGGATCAAATCCTGGCCAAGCTAATAAAATTAAAGTTTTTGTTTTATTTTGGCTGGTTAGTATTTTAAACATGATTATGAATTGTTAGTTCAGTAAATAGCGAAATAAGAATTTTTAAATTCTCCCAGTTGGTTTAGCATTATCAGAAATCAGTAATTAGTCAGCCAGCCAGTTAGTCAGTTAGTTAGTAGCGATCCGCCTTACATCTTAGTACCAAAAGGTGGGTCGTTACACATCTACATCCCACCGCCCTGCGAGCATGAAGACTTCGACTATTGGTGGGTAAGGATGGAGACTTGGCTTAGCATGGATTGGTCATGTAGGATAGCTATAGAAGAGCCCTTCGAAGTTCCAAAGGACAAGCACGGGAAGAAGCTTCGTCCTAGATATTGGAACAAAGAGCAACAAGAACAATCTCGGGCCAATGAAAAGGTAATCAATATATTGATTAATATTTTACCTAACAAAATTTTGAGTGATGTAGGGAAATACCAAAATGCATGTGAATTGTGGAGCAAATTGAAAGAAGTTCATAAGATCCCTACACAAGCTCAACTAGTGAAAGAGCCCGAAGAAATAATTTCGAGTGTCCAAGAAGTATCAACATCCTCAAGTGAGATAGAGGAATTGAGTGAGAGATTCTCCACCTCATCGAGAGAACAAGAGGAAGCTTCCACATCATCAAGAGAGGTTGAAGAAGAAGTCAACCTAGCCTCCACCTCCAACTCCACCAATGTAAATAAAAAGGACCACATTATATGCTTTGGGTGCAATGAAAAGGGGTACTACAAGGACAAGTGTCCAAAAGGTAAAAAGGAGGTAAAATCTACACCCATTTCAATTTGTTTAAATTCTAACATGAAGTATAGGATTGGGGAAGCCCAAGAGAAGAAGAAAAGAATTAGATGCTTCACGTGTGGTGAGCTAGGGAACTACAACACCAAGTGCCCAAAGAGAGGAGAGCTCAAGAAGATGGAGCACTTGAGGAGATGGGAGAAAAAGCAACGGAGGAAGCGAAGCTCACAACAAGGAGGGACTACAAGAGTAAGGGAGGTAATCCTTAATCTTAAATTTAAATGTAATTCAAATTTGAATTCCTCCTTGCATGATAAAAATATAATTAATCATTCGTTCATGCATGCTAAAATTAATGAAAATTGTTTGCTTGTGCATAACCATGGTTTTAGATATAATGATAGGACTAGGGTTAACAAGGTAGATCAAAACCCTAGAAAGGTCATGCATCATGAAAAATCAAAGACCTCTAGACCTAAGGATCAAGGCAAAAATCCCATGAAGGGGAGGAATGTGCCTAGAAAGGAGGGTAGGTCTAGGAATGTTCAAAGTGGACATATGAATTCTAGGTTCAGGAACCTAGAAAGGAAAAATCAAGCTTTAAGGGAAAAGCTTGATAGGTTAGAGAAAATCCTAGAGAGATTCACTATTGGATCTAAGGGTTTAGATATGGTGTTGGGTGGTTTAAACCGCACCAATGATAGATCGGGGTTGGGATACCTGTCTAAGAACTTCCATGCCAAGGGAAGGAAATATGCTAGGGTAGCATATGATTATGGCAAGAAGGGGGAGTCTAAAAATGGCAAGGGGATGTCATTTAAAGGGAAAAAGAAGGACTTAACCAAAGACGAGGTGTCTAAGGTTAAGAGTGTCAAGTTTGTAGGCCAAGAGTCACCGGTGGAACACCGATGTGGCCTAGTGATGGTTGAGTCACCTAGGGAGGTGGCTAGGGCTAACAGCTCAAGGGGGAGCTTTAGGAGTCTTTGGGATATATGGTGAATGGACCTTGGGATGGGGTGCTCCTAGAGGTCTAGATGGGCCATGGAGTGTACCGAAAGAATTGGAGACGGACTAGAGTCTCAATTCTTGGGTTTTGGCACGGTGTTTTTGAGTTTCATGCATAGAAATATGACATTGGGGTCATATTGCATGAAAATTAGTTTTTGGTGTGTAATTGCCATGTAATTCAATGCTAGGGATGCATTGTGGGTTGGCATGGGCAGAGACATCAAGGGGAAACCAATATTAGGACTTTTGGTTAAGGTTTAAGTGAACCTTTTTGTTAGTTTATGGGTTTTGTGTCAAACATAAGAATGGTGATAGATACATTTTGAAATGTATTTTTCCCAAGTAGGTATGGGTACCACAAATGTCTCCACAAAATTTAGGAATTTTTGGAGATTTGTGGAATTTTTGGCGCATTTCTGAACTTCATCTGAAAAGGCTGAAATTTCAGACTTTCAGAGTATCAGTCGACTGCCATTTTGGCAGTCGATTGGTAAAGGTTGAATTAAGTTTCAGCAGCTGGGTATGTGTCCAAATAATGCAAAACAAGTGTATGAGCGGGCTAGTACACATTGTTTATGGTCATTAGGGATTAAAAGAACCAATGATTAGGCAAAGGGGGAGAAGTGTTGGGTTCAATTTGGAAAACCAAACACACCATTGCAAGAAACCCTAGGTTTAGGGGGAGTTGAGATTAAGGGGGAGCATGGTTGCTCCATTCTTGGCATAAGGGGAACCTGGGAGAGGTTCTTAAAAAGTCTTTGTAAGTCCAATGTAAGGGGAGCTTGGGAGAAGCTTTAAAAAGCCCGATTTTGGTGAAAAATCCTAACTTGGAGGGTTAGGTGTTGAAAAGTCCTAACTTGGAGAGTTAGGTGTGGGGAGCCTTGGGATAGGTTTTAAAAACCCGTTTCAAAAAAAGTCCTAACTTGGAGAGTTAGGTGTGGGATGCCTTGGGATAGGATCCATTTTTGCATTGCATATGCATTTGTTTAGCATATTTTTGCTATTGACTACTATCTTGCTTTCCCTAACTTAAACGTATTGCCAAACATCAAAAAGGGGAAGATTGTTGAGGTAATCTGTGGTCCGGAGTGACCAAGTGTTTTGATGTTTGGGCAAAGGGTTTAAGTTAGGTTTCCCTTGTTATCTCATATGTGTATGTTGAGTGTGCAGGATGTACAGGTTACACATATGGACTTGACTGGACGACTTCGGTACGGTGAAGGGTGGCATGGAGACAAGCTGGAGGCTTGTGTGCGCATCTGAGGGACCTTATTGAGCAGGGACGATGAGCTGATGGGCGCAGACATCGAGGTATGCGTGAAGGATGACATGGAGGCAAGCTGGAGGCTTGCGTGCATCCGAGGGACGGGAGCCAAATATGAAGAGGGCGCGAAGGCAATGGTCGAGGCTGCGGAGGAGGAGTCAGTCGAGTCGTGAGGTACGAGTGTTGTGTGATTGTACTCGAGAAATCCTAGGGTTCGAGTGCGGAGTGGAATGTACTCGAGCAGTGTAACCCTAGGATCAGCAGGGTACCAGTCGACTGCCCTGGGGGCAGTCGACTTGTAGGTGGCTGGTGAGCTGGCAAATTCGAACGTTGGGGGTGTCAACGGTCGAATTTGGCTGGCACCAGTCGACTGCCCTGGAGGTAGTCGACTGGTAGCGAGAAATCAGCCCCGAGTCCTATTTAAAGAGGACTTCGTGGTGGCTGAGTTTCTTGACGAAACTCGCTTGGGTAAAGTGAGTTAGTAGTCTTCTGTGCCCAGGTAGTTGTTGGGACCGGGTGCATGTCGACAAGGATACGAGTTCGTAAAATTTAAAATTTTTACGTGCAGCGGAAGAGTTTGCATAAAATAATTTCCTAAATTATTTTAACTTCGTATCTAGCATGCAACCTTATAGTGTATCAACATAATCATAAAATAAAAGTTTGCGAAAAAGTAAACTAATTTACTTTTGTACCTTGCGTAACTCGAAGAAAGGGACGAGATCCAACCGTAGCGTCCCTTGGAAGCTTCGCCTCTATTCGCGTCCACGCCGAGTTCTCTTCGGGATGACTTCGCAAAGTCACGAGTTTTGTGCCGACGAGAACTACTAGATTCTCGGAAGGCACAACTAGAAGGATAAGAGAAAATAATGAAAAACTAACCAACGAAGTAACGGAATCAAATTCCGGGAAGAGAGGAATCGCTATCCGCTTCTTCTTCTTCGCGTTCGGGTTCTCCTTCTTCTTCTTGAAGCTCACGCCAACCTCAATTAAGGGAGGAGTTGCGCCGGCCCTAAGTCACCAAGTGGGCGCCGGCCCTAGGCTCCAAGTGGGCGCCGGCCCTAGGCAAGAGAGGGAGAGAGAGAAGAGAAGAGAAGAGATTAAGAGAGAGAGGGAGAGCTCTATGATTCAATTACTTGAATTGGAATTAAGGGCTAGCCTTTGGTTCCTTTATATAATAGCAACTCCTTTGCTAAGTCTCCCTCTAAACCGAATTAACGGAATTAGTTATAAGAAATTTATCTTATAAATTTTCTTATTGCTTATTCCGTTTAAGCCTAGTCTTATTATAACCATTTATAATAAAACAAATTAGTTATCATAAGAAATTTATTCTATAAATTTTCTTATGAATTTTATTATAACTAACTTTATAATAAAACTAATTATTTATCATAAGAAATTTATCCTATAAATTTTTATGAATTAATTCCGTTTAAACCAAGTCTTTATTATAAACTAATTTATAATAAAAACTAATTCTTCTTCTCTTTAAATTATGGAATAAATTTTATAAGAAATTTATAAACTTTCTTATTATGGAAAAATCAATTCATAATTTATTTTATAAAATTAAAATAAACCTAATTCATGGATTATTTTAATCTTCCATAAAAGAATAAATTTCTATAAATTTATTTATATAAATTTCTTTATACAAATTTATTTATCCATAATTTATAAAATAAATCGTGCTTGATTTATCTTATTAATTAAACCAAATAAATTGATTTAATTTCCTTTAATGGCCGGCCACCACAAGGAGGGTTAATACCCTCTTTGGCCGACCAAAATCGACCCAAACCGATCACGAATTAAACTCATTTAATTCGCCCAAAAAGCCTTCAAAAGACTTAGCTATTTTAGTTTCCATTGCGCCTCTGATTAACTCAGATTCGACTTACTTCTCTTGATCAGAAAATCCAATTTTCAACTCGTTTTAAATCCGTCGGATTACTCGTAGTGCGTGTGACTAAATAGGTTTTTGATTTATGTTGGCCGTCCACTACAAGAAAATTACTTTTCCGCAGCGCGTTATTAACAGCGCATATTAAAAGCATGCTGTTAATAGTATTATTAACAGCATGCATATTGATGTGCGCTGTTAAAACAATAAATTTTTTTTAATAGAAGAAGTATCAACGACATACATTACAAGCAAGCTGTTACTGCTATTATTAACAACATATTAACGTATGCTGTGAATAAATAATAACAACGACAGCATGCAAAATTTGGTACGCTGCTAATGCATCTATTTATTATATGTGATATTCTACAAATAAAATTACAAATAATCACTATTTTATTTTTTTTTGTTTTTTGTTTTTTGTTTTTTATTTTTTATTTTTTATTTTTTATTTTTTATTTTTCTTATTTTCTTATTTTCTCTTATTTTTTCTTTTTCCTTATTTCTATTTTTTCCAAAGCCCTCGCCCTACCTATAAATCCGACCGACTCCCTTCTTACTTCCCAAAACCCTCGCGCGCACCTCAACTCTTCGATCGCCCTCCTCATCGCTCGAGTTTC